>OU015502.1:55094232-55286732 GCA_907164885.2 Dolomedes plantarius | reverse complement strand
ATAAAATTACTTCAAATTATCCGCGACCCCCATGTGGCTCGCCACCTAAGTTTACGCACCAAGGCTTTAGGGCCTGTTCACATAGAATCCGTGAGCGTTACTCGTATTGAAATGTATTTATCCAATTACAAACATCCAAACGATTAGCAACGAAATTGTTAAGGCCTGTGATTGGTTTCAAATATCGTCGGTGTTCTGTAAAAAGGGCGAATAGCTATGTACATATTGTAATATGTTGGACCTAAGAGTAGCGAATAGAAGATATACAGAGTCCAATCTACTGAATTAATAACACATTTATTTAGATTCTTGATTAGTTGAGTTGTACAAACTATTTACAATTGTCGATAAACATTCTCTAGACATAGAGGGAACTGGCCTTCACAGTAGCCCGTAATTTATCTAATACGAAGTCAGCAACGGATAAACACAATCCGTCAGACTTTTCCAAGCACTTCGTAGGAATAGCACTTCCGTAGGATGCGAATATAAAAGACCGTGCTGGTCTCAAAAGATGCAACATGATCTCTTAACTACAGGAACTCTCCTGGTTCTTATAATTTAACAGCCTGAAGACTTAGAAGGGTCGGCACGAAGCCTCTAGAGCAGTGCTCCGCAACCGCCGTGCCGTGGCACTCTAGTGTGCCGCGAGGTGATTTTATCGATTATAATAATAAAAAAATTAACCACCGCTATTAGTTAGAAATTTTTCTAAGTAAAATATTCCTCTAACTTTTTGCTAATATGTAATTTCTCTGGGTCGAAATTATACACAAAACAAAAACATGTTGTTACCATACATTGTATGTATTCTCGAGCATCATATTTCTGGATTTCAGTTAAGAAAGAATATCCACAAATTTCTGACAAGGCCATTGCGATTTTGCTCCCTTTTTCTACGACATACTCATGCGAACAAAGTTTTTCGACACTGGTTCTAATTAAAAACGACAAAAGATCATGTTTAAAGGGTCTTGACCATGAACTTCGAGTAGCTCTTTCTAATATAGAGCCAAATATAAAACGTACTTATGTTCAGCAAAACAAGCTCAAATATCTCATTAATAAATTAGTTATGTTTAAATTAACTTTGATTTATTAGGCTTAAATAAAGACCAAAAAACAAATTTTAATATAAAAATTTAAAGAGAATTTTTTTTTACTTGTAAACTATAACTTTATATTTTTGTTCTTGTGTTGGTGTACAATTCAAAATGACTTATATAAAACTTAAAGGATTATAATTATCTTGATACATAGAGCTGTTTTATTGTGTTTTTATCTAATAAAAACATATACGTATTTATTGTAATTTATGTATTTGCAAGCTTTTTCTTGTGGTGTGCCGCGGAATTATCTATTAACAACGTTGTTGTGCCGTGGAAGATAAAAAGATTGCGGAGCTCTGCTCTAGACCGTTCTGAAGATATAATACCTCCGGGATGGAGTTCTCTGTATGAGATCTGATCCAAGTTTAAAATCTCTTAATTTTATCTTTCCTCTTTCGGAAATTCGTGCTCCCAGTCACGTGGCGGGCCTTAGCCTCCGGTTGGTCGGACGAGCGCCGTGACGTCAGGGTTCTCTCCCCTGATTGGTTTCGTCAGTGATGACACGATGGCGGCTCGTCGAACAGCTGACTGAGCCGACCATTAGTTAACGTCCGCCAAGTGCGCGGCCTGAGCGTTCTACGAAATGACGTTTCTCTTGTAACGTCATTTCGTAGACTAATGGCGTCAGGTCATAGAAATTGCCTGGTTCACCTGGCGAGGGGCGTTATTGCCCTGTCTGATGAAACGATTTATTGAGAGGTCCGTAATGGAACCTCACAATATATAAATAAATAAATAAATATATATATATATATATATATATATATATATATATATATATATATATATATATATATATATATATACATACATATTCACCTTTTTTACAGAACACCGATGATATTATGTCAATACGAGTAACAATGGCGGATTCTATGTAAACAGGCCCTTGGACAGAAAAAAAAAAATAACTTGCCTGACTAAGAAGTTACAATCAATATTTAGGTATAAGCAGTAACATTTTTGAAAAATGTTACTTATAAGGAAGTTTACAGGTGCATAACTAAATGAATAAAAGTCTAAATCATTCATTTAAGTTTTTTCGGCTGATAAATTTTGAATTAGTAATTGTGTTTTGCCTCCAGTTTAACGAATGAATCTTGTACAACGAATCACTTATTAATTGTCTAATTCACATGCAAATCCAGTATAACAGTACAGCAACATATTGTGGTAATATAAAATAATAATTTAAATTCTTCTGGTGCATCAAAAAAAATTTTAAGATTAGAGTTGAACTTCCATTTAGCGAAGTCTTCTATTAAACGAAATTTTCTGCAGATATTTTGCTTTGAACGGCTTTCTCTTGCAAATGAATCCGCATATTCCAAAAATAGTTTTTATGAAACTAAGTTTTTGCGGTTTAAAAACATTCTACATAATTCGGCAGGTATAACAGTTTCTATAAAGAAATACACTTAACGTGTTTCGGTCTTTAGAAATGTGTGAATTATTATTATTATTATGAATTAAACGCTTTTCATAAGAAATTGGTAAAAAGCAGAACTGAGGAAATTTTTTTACAATTTAGAAATGTATGGATTACGAAACATGTGAATCTTTACATTTTATTCTGTAGTTTGTCTTTATCATTGAATGTTTCGTTTAAATCATTGGTCCTTAACCGGTGGTCCGGGAGAATCCAAGAAGTGGTCCGCAAAGTCGACAGTGATTTAAAAAAAAAAAAAAAGTTTGATCGTTTCAAACAGACTGAGAATTCAACATTTTGATAAAATTGAGAGCAAAATAATTTTTTTGGTATCGAATATTTTGTTGGAATTTAGAAAAGTCATGTACTTTTCCGTTTCTTTACGTTTCGAGTACGAAAAAAAAATCCGTGATATTTTTTCTATGATGCAGAATCACAGCGTCTCACCAATTTCGCTGCTAGTTGTTGAGAAAGTTTCACTCAGGTAGCGCTACTGTGCTTTAATAATGATAGACGGCGCTTGGTGGCGCTGTTTGAATGACATAATCCCGCACCCTCTTTACCTCGATACCA
Source organism: Dolomedes plantarius (assembly GCA_907164885.2). Taxonomy (NCBI): domain Eukaryota; kingdom Metazoa; phylum Arthropoda; class Arachnida; order Araneae; family Dolomedidae; genus Dolomedes; species Dolomedes plantarius. Next base: position 55,283,621 of record OU015502.1, on the reverse strand, counting down.
GATAGAATTAGATTTTAATACAGGACGATTGTTTCTTTTTTGAACGAGCTCTATGCTCGTATTCTTGATTGAGTTTTTAACCCTTGATTTCTTTTTAGTCTATTAAAATTGTTTGTTATGTTTAGCCGTGCATCTGATTTCTTTTGATTATTCTCTGATTCACCACTGAAGCACTTTCGATTTTGCTACAAATGCAAAATGCAAGCGCAAAAATATCTCATTAATTTAAAAATTTTTATAGGCTTTTATGGTTTGCTGTTAAGCTTACATTTATGTCAAATTTGTTATTTGTAAGTTTTATTAAACTTGTTTATCACAAATAGCTAATTTATTCAGAAAACTTAACCCATTTTTACCTCCCAAAGGGTTGGTTATGAGAGGGTCCCAGACGGTTTTTAAAATAATAATAATAGTTATTATTATTACAATAGGTCCTTAATTAACAAAAGGTTAGCACTGGTTTAAACGGGCAGACGATGTTTCATTAGAAACTTCAACCGAGCAGAAATACACGGACTTTATTTTTACAGCTTGGGAATATACCACGAGTGAATTTTACCGGATTTAAAAGTTCGCTAACTGTGACTCTCCAAAGTTGACGTCGTTCCAAATGTTATTTGATGCTAGTTCGTGAAGGAACTGCATTCTGTTTACAGCCACAGCATTTATTAAGACAAGACAAGGACAAACATTTAAGACATCTTACATTTAACTTCCTTGAACATCGTTCTAAAATTTCTCTCTAATTAACTGGCAAATTCTCTACTACCGCGCCCTCTCGCGGCAAATTCTCATTGGCCGTAACTGTCTTTCTCATTGCAATTTTCTTTTCGTGTTTTTACGTAATTTGTTAAAGAATATTTATTTTTGGTTCTCGTGCATCTTTATATATTATTTAAATATATAAAATCTATATGTATATATATATTTCTTGTAAATTTTTGTGCTATTTTATCAATTTTGTCTAAGTTAAACTCTTTTTCACTCATACGAAATTAATTTGCTCGAACAATCAATTCCTCGCCGTACTCTGAATAATTGTTTGGGCTTTTAATTTTTTAAGTATTATCATTCTATTAGGTTGTTTTGACAACTCGAGTTAATTTCTAATTTAATAAATTTTCTTCTTATCGGAGTTTTTTGGTAGAACGACGAAAATAGACATTCGAGGGACACCTAGAAATTAGTTAACGGTTGATATATGCGAATAACGTAATCAAAATTATTTAATCACTAGGACATTAAAAATTAAGCAGTCGAAGGCTCATTACATTCACTAAAGGAGATTTTAAGTATATGAAGAGGCATTAACGGGAATTCTCCAAGGTAAGAGATCAGCTCACACGTGCTTTCGAAGGCTATTACTAAATCTCAGTTCTTCTGGTTGCTTATGCCCTGTGACCGGAAATATTCTATCTATGGCGCTGGTCGGGATTCGACCCGAGCACCCTCAGTACAAAAATCCGACGCGCTACCACTAGGCTACTTCTGGTCCGCAGTTCATGTGAATCTTGCAAACGTATTGCGTGAGATTTTTAAACAAAATAAATTCCTTTTTGCAATATTCAGCCACATCCCAGGCATAGGGAATGTGCAATTAATAGATATAGAAAGCCCGTTGGGAAATTAAATAATTTATATTTAAATATAATATTTGTGTAATATTTGAGAAATTTTGTTATGTAAAACCCCGGGCATTCGATTCCGTATTCACCCATCACCAATCAAAATGATTCGCTGACGTCACAGCCAGAATTCAAGAATATATAGAGAAAAAAATCGTAGTGTGTGAACGGAGGTCTGACGAAATGCTGTAGGCTCGTTCATCTCTGATTAATTGTACTTGAGTATATGTGCTTAATTAAATAAATATTTTGTGTGTGTTTGTTTGTTTAAAAAGATGAAAAATCTGCTTTCGACTGTTTGCAGGACGTGGGATGCGTATCCAGAAAATTTAAATACCTTTATTCGTTGTTTTTTAGTATTTCCATTTTCTGACAATGATTGCTGAAGGGAGCAGGTCTCTAAACCGACCGGCTGGACGGGCGAAGCCCGGCTAGTATATAAATAATTTGATGGTGGGTCGTGTATCTACACATGTTGGTTTGAAACTATAATTTCTGATGATTAATTATCCGTCACCTTATTACTATCATTGTGTTTATGGGTTTTTTTATAATATGCACCCATATGCTGCCTTGTAAAAATGTAGTCCCTGTTTTGTCCATAGAATGACTCTGTTCCATGTCCACGACTCTGCTACCCCAGTGTGCAGCACAAGGAAGGTGATACTATTAGCGAGAGGGATTGCGTACTTCTCAGGTCAGGACCCAAAGACACAGACTTACCTTACGTAGCGAAAGTTGCTGCATTCTGGGAGAACCCTGACGATGGTTTGTACCCTTCCTATTATTCTCTTAGGGCCTGTTCACATAGGAGTCCAGTAGCGGACGCGTGAAAGTATTGAAATATATTTAACCAATGACAAACCTCCAAACGATTAGCAACGACATTTTTAACGCCTATGATTGGTTTATTTCCGTCTCAACGCCATCTTTCCTTTTACACTACCGCTACCGGACTAATATGTAAACAGGGCCCTTATTCTGGAATGACACACTTCTTGAGACTTATTCATTATTTTAATTTTTAAAATCGTGAACTGTCGCTTCAAGAAACTTGTTGTGAATGAAGACTAAAATTATTTCTTTGTGGTCCTTGAATGACTCATGATTGACTTATGCTCATTATTAAATGTGTTTTTCTCCAACAGTAAGCATTATTCACAGGTTTTGCTGGATTCGTGCTTTTTTTTTTTTTTTTTAAGTTGAACCAAAATTAAGGCTTATTTTGCCTGGAGTTATGTAATATTTTTAATTAGTACTGATCAATCATGAATCGAAATTTTAATGTCTCATTGTTTTGAGGAGAAACGCGTTTGAACTCGGTTAGCTTTTAGTAAGGAATTAGAAAAATGTTAAAATATTTACCATAAATAGCTGAAATTTAAGCCCACTTCTCGATTTCCGAGAGCAAGTTCGACACCCTTCATAGGGAGCTGATTAGAAGAACGCTTACTCAGTAACGGCACACTGAATCCGTTACGTAGCGTTAGCGTTAAAATATTTTACCAATCACAGAGCTCCATTCGCTGACCTTGAGATGCGTCATCAAACCAATCGCAGGCCATGTCAACAATCTTAGTGCCAACGTAGCAACGTTACGCACTGCTCGGATCAGGGCGTTGTGTTGTTACGTTGGATCCCAGATTGTTGATACAACCTGAGATAGGTTTGACGTATCAATGAAATCGAGCTCTGTTATTGGTTAAAGTTTTAAATGCTGACGCTACGTAACGCTCGGGATTCAGTGTGAACAGGCCGTAAGTCAAATCTGGCGGGTTTAATGCAAATTATGAGTTTCAATTTCAGTTATTTTTTGCTTAATTATGTGGTTTTTCTAACCGCTGTCTTTTGGGGCTAAATTATCCATCAGTTTTAAGGATATTGCTGTTATTGATGGCCCGGTTTTTATCACCGGTTTCTCTCCGGTTTTGATCTCTACAGGTTTTTTTAAAGTTCAAAATGCTCGGGTAAAATATGCACACTCTCACTAATACGTACATACGCTCGGCAGATATTTACATTCAATAAGACAGTTGCACGCAGCATGTCACATCTCAACTCGTGCATGAACGAAGGACAAGATGCTTATAACTGTATGCATGGGTTACTAAAACATATATATATATATATATATATATATATATATATATATACACTGAAGTGCCACTGAGTTAGGGATACCTACCTAGTAACGAGTTGGGCCTCCTCTGGCCTTTTTAACGGCTGCCACACGACGAGGCATAGATTCAACAAGTTTCTGGAAACGTTCCACGGGAATGGCTTGCCAAATATTGGCTAAAGCTGTCCATAATTCAGTAAGGTTCTTTGGTGCTGTGTGATGGCCTTTCACGCCTTGTTCCAAAACATCCCAAAGATGCTCAATAGGATTTAAGTCTGGGCTTCTAGGTGGCCAATTCATGACAGAGAAGTCAGAGGAATGCTCATCCAACCAGCCAGTAGCCAACCGGGACTTGTGAGAGGTACAATTGTCTTGCTGGAAAACTCCATTACCGTGCGGATAACAGAACAGCATAAACGGATGGAGGTGATCACCCAGCAACTCTACGTACCGAATTCATTGAGGAAGGTTGGTACACGCACCAAAGATCCCAAACTGTGCCACGAAAAAACAACCCAGACCATGATTGAGCCACCATGCCCTTATACAGTTCCAGCCAGGCATGCAGGATCCATGGCTTCATGAGCCTGACGCCATATTCTCAGCCTCCCGTCGGCGTTAAGTAGTCGGAAACGAGACTCATCACTCCATGCTACTCGTTTCCAGTCCTCTACACTCCAGTCTCTGTGCTCTCTTGCCCAGGCAAGACGTGCAGCCCGATGGCGAGTATAGAGCAATGGTACTCTCGTAGGTCGACGGCTCCCGAAACCCATACGGTGAATCGAGCGTTGCACAGTCCGTTTACTGGCTGTACGACTGGCACCGTCATTAAACTGGGTGGTAATTTGAGATAATGTTTGACTTCGCTGGCTACGTACAATACGCCTGAGCCGTCTCTCACCACGCACTGTCAAGGCTATTTGTCCTTTGCAGTTTGCCCGATCGCTAGTTTTTTTCCACCATCCATGTATTCTTGGTATACTCTTGACACTGTCGACCTTGAAAATCCTAGCTGTCTGACGATTTCGGAAATTGAATGGCCCATGCGTCGCGCACTTACGATTTGTCCGCGATCGAAGGCGTCTAAATCAGGCAGTTTACCCATACTGGCAATTCCAACAACTAATTCAGAACAACCACAGTACGCGCTATATATGCAGTTACCACAGCGCCCTCGCTTGCGCATACATGATGCGCAGCGCTACACAATTTGCATAGGCTTTGCTATCCCTAATTCAGTTGCACTTCAGTGTGTATGTATATATATATATATATATATATATATATATATATATATATATATATATATATAAATGCTCATCGAGGTCCACGTGTAAAACGCATGACATCGATTTTCTGCCCTTCTTTTTTCACGTGGTGACGTTACGTTAAACAGCCTAATTAACTCCAAACTTGAAAATATACGAGCACATTCATTTGTCGAAATGCTAATCGTGAGACTATGAAATCTGAATAATGTTAAACCTCGGAGTTAGTTTATGTGTAATTCAATTCTGTCAAAATGGTACTCAGTATGGTCATAATAGTATTAATGCGGTGCCACCGAAATGGACACAAAAAAAAGTAAATGAAAATAAACAATGTCTCGTTAAAAAACGTTTTTATTCACTTTTCTTGTTCCTTTGCCATTTTTCAAAAGTACTTGAGAGTAGTCCTTTACTTTTTTCCTAGGCATGAAGCCACATTTCAGAGCTAAACGGTTTTTTTTTTTTTTTTCCTGGAAATTAAAGTCCTTTTGCTGCCAACCGATAGTAGTAATGAAATTTGGGGTGATCCCATCTTCCCAACCTAAATTTAATAACGAAACTTCGCTGCGAAATTTTATTTAAAAGTTTTGTAGTTCCGATTAGCTTTTGTTCATGTTTTTATTTTATTTTAGAGGTATTTATCCTCGCTTAATCTTGCAACTTTTAGATATTTTGTTTTAAGAATGATCGTCCGACGTACAGACATTTGACGTCGTAGATGTCAACAGCGCACTACACCTTTAGACGCTATAAAAATCGTCTGCGATTTTGAAATTATACAAAAACAGAATTATCCATGATATATTTTTATCATCTATTCATTGGACAATCGCCAAAAATCATTGAAAACGTAATAGTCAAATGGAGGCTAAGCATAACTACAGCTTTTAAAATACCTGTAATTCAAGGGCCCTTGGCTCAATTGTACTGAAATTTTAGTTTTTGTTTCTCCTCTTCTCAGTGGCACCCAATACTTACAAATCTGGAGCTATTGTGCACATTTTCTACTGTATTGAATTTTAGACCGACAAATTCAGTTTTAAGTGTTCTATAAAGATACCAGTACCACGTTAGATCATTTCCGTTTAAATAAATATATGTTTCCGTAAACTTTTTAAATGGGAAACAAATTAAATGTACATATAAGTGTGTTTATTTTGCTATGCATTTTGTACCTGATAACTTTGAAAACCTGGAGAAATGGTGAAAAGAAAGCACATATACTTTAGAATGCACTGATAAAAAAAAAAACTAGGAATTCTTAGGAGTATCCTGGAAAAAAAAATCGGTAAACCTTTGTTGACATTTTTTTTTGTTGTGCTGGAATTGTGTGCGTATGTGATTCAAAATTATTAAAAAAATAAAATGCTTAAATAACACTAACTGCTTTATAAAACCCTTTAAAATATTTTAACAATTACAAAGTGTGTACAGTGGTTCCCAAAAGTGTTCGTACACTTACGATTTTTAATGAAATAGGGGTCTATCCATTGATTAAAATGAATATTTCAGAATGGGTATTTAATAATAAGATCTGTAATCTATTCTTACCAAAACTACATGAAATATTTTGAAAACATAGTAAAACTTTATTTTTAAGAAACCAATAATCAAAAAGTAACAAAAACTTTATCCCACAAAAGTCATCGTGCACTTGTAAAAAATCTCTACATATTAGTAAATATTCTAATTTCTCGTTAAATTAATATTTAGTAGGATATCCTTTAGCATCCACAACAGCTGTTAAACGTCTGGGAATATATTGCTTTAGTTCTTTTGTAATTTTTGCATCAATGTTCATCCATTCTTCGATCATAATTGTTTTTAGTTCGCTTTTCGTGTGAATGTCGTGTTTTCGTACTCGAACCTCCAGTTCTCTCCAAATATGTTCTATTGGTTTTAAATCTGGCGATTGAGGTGGTGTTTTCAAAACTTGTGGCCAATTATAGAGGCACCAGATGCAAACGTTGAGAGCCGTGTGCTTAGGATCGTTATCTTGATAAAAAACAAAGTTGTTTCCAATACCCAAATTTTGAGCTGATAATTTTAAATTGTATCTTAAAATATTTATAAAAACAGCATGATTCATTATGCCATCAATAAATACCAAATTTCCTAGTCCTGATGCTGACATGCACCCCCACACAAGGATACCTCCACCGCCATGCTTAACTGTTCCTACTAAGTTCTTGGTATTAAGTTCCTCATTTTTTTTTCTTCTCCATACAATTATACGCCCATCAGCACCAAAAATTTTCATCAGCAAATAAGACATTATTCCAATAGGTTTGGGGGTTATTTATCATTGATAGTGCGAAGGGAAGCCTAAACTTTGTTTTTCTCACTCACAAAAAATGTTCTATGGGCAGTGCCCATGTAATCCAGCTGTTCTGAGAACTCGTAAAAGAATTTCATGTGAAATTGAAGTAGAAAATGTTTCATTGAATTCTGCAGAAACTTTTACAGCACTCAAACGTGAATTTTTCACTAATTTTCTAATTATAAATCTCTGATCACGTTTTGTTAACTTTGCCGGACGGCCTTTTCTTACCTTGTTTTCGATCCAATTTTCTTCTTTAAAGCGTTTTTTCACATACTGCACAGTAGAATGGGATAAATTAAGTAATTTAGCAATATTCCGAACTGATTTATCACTACTATGATGAAAAATAATCAATTTTCGAATGCTGTTTGTTGTTTCTTTACGACTACGAGCCATTTTTAAATAAAATAAATAGAATATTACGGAGTAGGCAAGCAAAAATTAAAGCCAAACGATATTTTAAACGCCACCACAATTCAAAAATAAAAATAAAGCACCAGAAGATAATTTTAATTATGAATTTATCCGAAAATATTTCAGTGTACGATGACTTTTGTGAGATAAAGTTTTTGTTACTTTTTGATTACTGGTTTCTTAAAAATAAAGTTTTACTGTGTTTTCAAAATATTTCATGTAGTTTTGTTAAGAATAGATTATAGATCTTATTATTAAATACCCATTCTGAAATATTATTTTTTATCAATCGATAGACCCCTATTTCATTGAAAATCGTAAGTGTACGAACACTTTTGGGAGCCACTGTATTTAAAAGTCGATTAATATATTTTTTCATTTTTAAGAAATGAATTAGGATTGTAGAACCGTAAAAATTTAGGATTACAGGACTGAAAAGTTTTAAATGGAAATCTCTATAATAGTTTAACCTTAGCAAAACGTAGAAGGAAGCACAAAAAATTTCCGGAACATCTGCCGCAGATGAATTGACAAATCCGGCTTATCGCAAAGAGAGCCAGGCTAATCGGTAAATTCTCAAGAACTTTCTAACTATAGCCCGAAATATTTAGGCTTATTGTAATGAGCTCATATACCTGTAGGCTAGTTAGAAAATTCGCAACAGTTTTCTCAAACAGCCTGGTTTCATTCAGGCTTATTACAATTAGCCCGAAGTAGTAAAGACTTATTAAAAATGGCAGATAGAAGAGAGTGTTACTTAGGCACTTCCTCTAGTGATCATATGAATAAGTTGAGAGTTAGGTTAATAAGAGGTAACTTAAAAACTGCACAGTAATCATCATTGTGGGAAAATTTTTAATTATTATTATGAAACAACTGTATTATTATTGTTAAATAATTGTAATAAACAACTTATTAAAAGACTTTTAGACTTTGAATCGGACTCTCTAGACATATCTACACGTGATAGTCCGATATGCGTACATGCAGACTGCATAAAGTACATATATTTTAAAGTACATATATTAAATCTGAACCTTGATTCATGTAAAATAATAAACGGGTTAAGAAATTTTTATCACGATTCACGATATCCTATTGCGATGTTTATTGGTTAATAATAGTTGAAAATTATTCGGTAACTTGCACATCAAGGATGACATTTGTTTTCTTCTAGGTGAGATGATGATGAGCTTGCTATGGTATTATCGACCCGAGCACACTGACCAAGGTCGCAAGCCGGGACAGATGGAAGACGAGGTCTTTGCTTCCAGACACAAGGATGTCAACTCAGTGGCATGCATCGAAGACAAATGCTATGTACTGACGTATAACGAATATTGCAGGTACAGCTCTTTCCGTGTTTCGTTCATCACCCACCTGACAGATTAAAACCAGGATAATTTTGTGTCTTACATATTTCTCATATTATAAATTGAATCGTTCAGAGAAATCAATAGAAATGAATTGCAAAGGGATCTGCCCTTTGCGAAGAACATTCATCAAATAAGATCCATCTGTTCATAGAATATTTTTGATTATTAATATGTTTTTTAACTGATTATGTTCTTTATGGTGAACAAATTGGGGATGGATTTTAGAAGGTTTAAAAAATATATAGTGGTATCTCGGTACTCGTCGTTAATTAGTTCCACTACGAGTACTGAACAAATTTTTCTCTTATGGAGTAATGTATCTATACTAATAAAGGGACAAGTGGATGTCGAGAGATCACGTGACCGTAACTCATCCGGGTGGGCCACTCCTCGAAAAAAAATGGCCGACAAATATACAGGAAACGGTGTAATTTTTTTTCTCATGAAAGTACATAAATGTTACATATTTGGAAAGAGCTTCGAAAACTGATAATTTTTCTGCGTACACTTATTCTGTTAATTCAATAGTTTTAGAGATATTTTCATTCTAAAATCACTCACTGCTGAGAAACCAAATCATTCGGTGCAGTGGTGCTGCCATCTGTCGGCAGCGACGGGAATGAAAATTGAAAGGAATTTATTCACTTGAATTTAATACATTTGTAGGCTTTTTTTTCTTTTCTGGGGACCGAAGTACATAAATATGTTACACGGATGGCTTGAGCGTAGCTAGGCGAAGCCCGGCTAGTATTGAATAAATTCGCTCCTGAAAACCAGAAATTCACATTTTATTGGGCAGTTCATAAATGGATGGTTTTTTTTATTATTATTACAAAATCTTGTATACAAAACTAGACAAAAATAATTCAAAACAGTTTGTTGTTTGTTGTGTCTACGAATAGGGCAAAGCACTATCCGTAGAAGAGGGGGTGTCATTGCCTCAAGAGAGGTTGGACTTCTACTTGGTCCGTGAATTTTGAACCGAGTCAAGTGACGAGACCGGACCACTTGACCCAGCACCTTCAGAGGTAAATTTGAGAACTTTGAGGATATTGCAGCTACGACATATTTTTCGTGCACCAGCCGCTATTTATGTACACGGCGGTGGATTTTTCAGCGACGGACACCGAACCAGTGACGTTCAGATCACTGAAACTCGCAACCTTTGCCAACTGGGTCACCGTGCCCTCAATTTGAAACAGTAATTAGACAATCTATATTAATATATAAAGAGAGATCGGATTTTGTATGTGCAGGGTAATCTCCGGAACCACTGCACCTATTTGATAAATTCTTTTACTATTTGAAAGGTACATTATTCCAGATGGACATAGGCTATATATTATGTATATCTGATCAGTAGAAAGAAAGTTAGGGGCCTAAATGTTGAGCTGATGCTTCACCTTTACAACTTTACAATTTGTTTTAAAACCTCAGAAAAACGAAAAATGTTGTATACCATAAAGTTTTAAAACAAATTATACCTTCCTAATATCTACTTAAGGTCGATAATTGTTCAACCCGCACAAAGTAGGGGCGGGCCGCTAGTATAAAATAAAACTGATCTTAACTCAACCTGTACTGAAAGTAGTTTATAGCATAATGGGATAGTGGTGAAGTAAAGGTAGAGAGGGGTTACTGCTTGGAAGGGGAGTCTCCAATAAAACATCAGGTGCTGGCACGGGGATTCTTTGTCTTTTCGGTCTTTTAACACGACCGATCCCTGTTGTAGACGTAGGGAGTTTCACTACGAAGCTATCAAGAGATACTTGCTTCGGCCTGCGTTTCAAAATGTTTCTGAAATGAAACATTGTTTGTTCCATTACATAAGTCCTTATTTTGACTTGCTAAAGCTTTGTCAGGGAGATACTTTTGAAAACAATTTTGTAATTCAACCTATTTCGGTCTTTCTTTTCGTCCGGAGAGACAGGATGCGGAGAGCCGTCTTGTCTCATAGTACATGTTTTATCATGTGTGACTGTGCATTAGGATTGAAAATGCTGATAATCCACATTCCTTACGTTAATTTAAAACTTATGTTTATTTAGTTTAGGATGAAAAAAAATTAGGCGAGAATCTATGGTAATGTTGCTTTTAATAGGCAACGTTTAGAACCAATATCTGAGACTTTGAACGTAATGGAATAGGATCAATCCCTCCTACCCGTAGAGAGATATTAATGCATCAAGGTCCGGAGACATGAATTAACGTCTCTTTATAGTCAGCGCTTTTGGACCAGAGACATGAATTAATGACTCTATGTAGTCAGCGCTTGTGGACAGGAAACATGAAATAATGGCTCTCTATAGTCAACGCATGTGGACCGGAGACATGAATTAATGGCTCTCGATAGTCAGCGCTTGTGGACCAGAATCATGAATTAATGTCTTTGCGTAGCCAGCGCTTATAAACCAGAGACATAAATTTAGGTCCAATCGTATCATTTAAAGAACGTGCTCTTGTTTAGTCAACGCAAGCAAACCTTTATTTTGCAATAAAACTTCTTTTTGGGAGAAATTATTTACTCTTGATACGAATAATAATAATAATTTTTAAAGAAAAAAACATGAATATATTGTACACTGTTTCGGCGAAACACGAATTTTCAACAAATTAAGAGTATAAATTCTAGTTTATAGCCTTGTTCACTTTGCCTCCGGAGCGTCCGTAGGTTCCGAGATTGTTGATGATAAGACCTATGATTGTTTTGACATATCACATGGTGGTCATTGCATTCAGCTCTGTGATAGGTTAAAAGTTTTAATCGCAGACCCTACGCTCTTGAAGCAATTTTGAACTAGGCCTTACGCGTAAAATCAGAAGATGACGAATGGTCGAATTGGCTCAGAATTCGTTCTTCTTTTGATAAAGAGGGTAAACGCAGTTCTGTCATTCTTCACCTTCTTTCGACCCTAATTTTGCGTAGTTCCATCCTGTAGTTCTGTTTTCTTTGAGCTGTGGCGGATCATCGCAAAGGGCCTGTTCACATAGCAGCCGTTAGCGTAAGCGTAAAAGTATTGAAATATATTTAACCAATGACAAACCTCCAAACGATTAGCAACAAAATTGTTAAGGCTTATGATTGGTTTATTTCCGACTCGGCGCCAATTTTCCTGTACGCTAAGGGCCTGTTCACATAGGAGTCCGTTGCATTGCGTTAAGGAAAAGATGACGTTGAGACGAAAATAAACCAATCATAGGACTCCAAACGATTAGCAATGAAATTTTTAACGCCTATGATTGGTTTATTTTCGTCTCAACGTCATCTTTTCCTTAATGCAACGCAACGGACTCCTATGTGAACAGGCCCTTATGCTAACGGACTGCTATGTGAACAGGCGCAAGAAGTGCTCGCTTGGGACCTCCGGAAGTTAGCAGCTAAAAATAGAGAGACATTTTGCGAACCTAAGCACAAATTCCATCTTTATCTAGACCAACGGTTCTCAACCTGGGGGGCGCGCCCTTCTGGGGAGGCGTAGAAGAGTTTCAAGGGGGGGGGGGGCGTGAGTTTAAAATAAAAAGTAAAACTAACTGTAATTTACTGTGCTCAATTTTGCGGTCACAATGTAACCGTAACGCATTTTTTTTTTCATACGAACACAATAATTGTCGTACGCGATAATTGTCGTAATTGTAAAAACACGATTATTGGCGAATGTCTGGACGTTGAAAGTGACCTGAGATGTGCTTTGTCACAGTTACAACCTAATATTCAAAAACTTGTCAAGGACAAACAGTGCCAGCCCTCTCATTAATGTTGTGAAAGTGACTGGTATTACATGTCAACCTCGCCTAGATCCTTAATTACCTCAATATATTTGATCTGTATTTAATTCTTTGATTTCATATGTTATAATAATAATGTTCCAAATTAAGATATGTGTAATTATATTAAATTTTGTGTAGGAAATTATCTATTGTATATTTTCAGTTAATAACCAGCTTCAGTTTCAAATTCCGATTGTACTACTTGTATGTCAATACAAGTAGTTGGTTACTCCCCCACCACCACCACATACGTTGGTGTTGGTGGGGGAGGCATGACCTTACAACAGTGTTCAAAGGGGGGCACAGAGTCTGAAAGGTTGAGAACCCCTGATCTAGATAATTTACATTTCGTCGAACGACAGACCACGTAGTACAAGTTTTTACTACCTAATGACCAGTAAAATTTCTTTTTCGACCATGAGATTTAATAATATTATTTATAATGTGGGACACAAAACTAAATTGGGGGCCTTCCAAATGCTTCATGCTCCAGTGGTTGCTAATGTTGCAATGTTCATTATTTCAAAACAGGATCTTCTAAACTATAATATTGATTTTAAGGCTAATTCTCCCGTTTATCTTTCCCTCTAGGTACAAGGCAAGTTTAAGTATGGATGATGATATGGTATCAATGTCATCGTTGGTTGTTCCTGAACTGCCTGAGGGATATTCTAGGAAAAACAGACTTCCATGTGAACCAGTATCACAGGACATTGTTTTCTTCTGTCGTCATGTCTACGATTTTCGACAGAAAAGAATTTTGAAAAATCCTACATGAAAACCAAAATACGTTTATATACTATTTAAGAAACAAATGTTGAAATTTTCGTGATAGCAGCTAGTCTAAACTTAAAACTGAAAAGGAAAAAAAGTGGAAGTATAGACTATGTTTGAAATTATCTTGCTAATCAACATAAAACTAGTTGGATATATGTTGATTTCTTACTAAATGTTGAGGAAGAATTTTATGGTTGCCACCTTGCATATTTTATTTGTAAAAATGATAGTTTTTACAAAAAAATAAAATAGTGTTTAACTTCTACTAGTTGTGAACTGTGTAACTGAACTCTGTATCTCATCAAGAAAAAATATTTTCTTATTGTACGTGAAGTAGTTACAAGAGTTTTACTGGGCACAGTTGTGGAAAGACTTGAACACAGTAGAAAAAAAAATGGTATATAAGCTATTCACAAAACTTTATGGTACCTAAGCTATTGACAATAATTTGTTTGTGATTGTGTATGTTTTATTTTAGTCTTTTGGTGCCTGTTAATATAATTAACTGTGCAGTTTTGATATTGCATCATAAAGGTATATATATGTTTAGTAAATGTGATTTTTTTTTAAAAACTTTTAGATTATGTTTTCAATGAAACAACTTTTTTTTTCCTTCTTAAAGAAATTTAGCACATTTTAACTTAGGCCTGAGGTGATATAAACTTTTAAGTACAATAAGTTATTCTTTTAGAAGTAGTTAATGCAATCTCTCTCATTCATCCTTATCAACTTTAGAGAGAGAATCTGTTTTTTAGTATACACATTTTATTTTAACCTGCACATGCTGATAATATCAGTTTTTAACCTGACGGGTTTTTCTTAATGCTTTTGTTTATAGTTCCCTTAAATTATATTACCCCTTAACCCTCAAAATTAAAAAATATAATTGCACTCATTTTTACATTATCATATATGTGTTATGATGAGAGAGATTTTTTAGTTCCATTTCATAAAAGATGATGATATATTTAGAATTATATTTTGCAAAAGCTGTGTCATGTTGATTTCCTGTCCATTCTGTATGACTGTAATATTTATTTTAGGGATACTTAATTTGTGAAAGTTTTTTGACATGTTAGTCAATGATTATGTGTGATTTCATATTACTGTTGTGTGTTTCTTCCATTTCTTTTCAAAAGAATGCAGTGAAAAATAAATTAAAAATTGAAACACTCTACCTTAGTTTTTAGCTTCTGCAAAAGTTAGTATTACATCCTAACTTTCAAGCTCTTTTATCTAAGATATGCAGCCTTGTAATCTCCATATATCAGATTAGTTTTGATCCTATTTTAAACTTTTCCAAATAAACCTTAGTGTTTTAGTTTAGCCCTCCCCCCCCAAAAAAAAATATATATATATATATATATATATATATATATATATATATATATATATATATATATATATTTCTATTATGTTATCCAAAATTTAATGTAAAAAAATGTTCCTTAAGGTGTTCAACTACATTTGGTGTCATTTTTTTTCAAAATTTTACTTGCATAAATTTTTGTGCTATTTTTCACAGGAATATAGCTCCAAAATAGGAAAATGATAAAAAAAAAAAATAGTCCATAATTATACAACTTTTTACCAAATTGAAGAATTTTGGTCGAAATTTAGCAAATTTTTACACAAACAGCTCTAGCTCTACAAAAATAAATAAATAATGCATGTAACATTAATTTCTTTATATGATATATAAAGCCCTCAAGAGTGTAATGAACTAAAAACTAATTGATATCTTGACATCTATAAAAAAACAAACAGGTCATTACCGGCAATTACATGTAAAATATCAAATTTCTCATAAGATATTTTATATGAATCACAGCTGTGAATCAACAAATTATATACCTAGAGCCTAATCTGTCATTCATTTCATTTTTAGTATTATGGAAAACATACCTGGAAAATTTTATACACATATCATGATTATATTTTGAGTTATCACCATAGTCGTATACATTTTTAATGAAAAATAAGTTCTTCAGAAAACACAAAGTTTTCACTTGCATTGAAACTTACTATTGCTGCTTATTTTTAAATCACTCTGATTTCATTTCTAATGATTGTACAGCAAAAAGTAAAAGTAGATTTAAAAACGGTAATTGACATTTTTTTCAGAAACAAGGATAAAAGAAATTTCGGAATTTTCATCAAAATCGGCGTTTTAAACATAGTCGGATACCTTTAAGATCATCATTTTATAGAGCTTTTAAGCAAAAAATTTGTAAACTGAACTGAATTAAAGTAAACTTTAATTTATTCATTCCAGCCTAGGCGAAAATCAGTTATGTCCTCCAAGGTTCCATATTTTTACATACATTTTATTTTAAAGAGGAAGTGAAACAAAAAAATTTATTTTTATGTGTGTATGCGTATAAATAAATCTATACCAAAAATATTCATACAGATGTACAGATTGTTAAAAAATTTGATAATCTGGAACATTCTCTGAAAAAGAATTGAAACTCATCTACTAAATTGCTGATGAGATTTCATCAAGAATTTAATTTTTAAATGACAGTGAAGATTTTAATTTATGATTAAGAGATTTATTATGTTAACATTCTGGAAAGAAAAACCATGTTTGAAAAGCCATTTTATATTTATTATTTCTCATGAGTATTGTTAGCCATTTATGTTATGTTAAGTCACCGAATAATATGTTGAAAATAAACAAAAGAGAGAGAAACTGGTCTGTCGTTGGAGTGGTTATAATAGTTTTTTATCTGTACTGTGTTGTAATAATTTTCATTTTAGCTGTATTCACGTCTCATCGATTCCTTTTCCTTTGTAACTTCAATTTTTGTCTCTTTTTTCTTACCCACCTCTGCTGTGCTCAAGTCTGTACCTCTTGTAATGTACTTTCTGCAAAATGCTATATTGCTAAGCATGAAATTTTTTTGTATAAACGAAATAATCTGAAGAAAACATTGTTTTTATTTTCTGCTATGATAGTTTTTCTCGACACTTTTCAAATGAACTACTCTAAAAAGTAAATGTCCAGAATATTTTAAAGGAATATTTTTATATATGATTGCTAATTATTTGTGTAAACTCACTTTGATCCTAATATAAAAAAAACTGTTTATGTTAGATGTAAACATTTTTTAAGGGCGGGGGGTTACAAAATTAGATAAAATTTGGGGTGACACTTTTTATTATATCTATTTATCATTTTAAATTAAATTATAACAGAAAATTCCACTTACATTATGAGCAATAAATGAATGAATCAATTTTTAATTTATGCAATGTTTGTTCTTATTGTTTATAGTTAAAAGTCTCTTTTAATCATATCAAATGTTCCGAAAATAAACATTGTCAGGTATTAACTGTTACACAAAAAAGTGTGACATAAGATACAATAATTAACTAAATATTTATTAAAATATTTATGATATACTGTTTTTCTTCAGCTTATAAAAGATTGTCAAGTTTCCATATGCTGTAGTATTCCCCTTTAATAAATATATAACTGTGCCTTAATTCTTTTGTTCGATATTTCTATATCCAATAGTTTTAAATATTATTTTTAATATCATTTCACATAACAAGCGATTATACTAGACAATTTAGAATGAATGTTTTCTAGGCTTTTTTTTCTTCCTGGCTTTGTTCATAGAGCTGTTTCCTCCCCCTTATGTTGGATTCTAAGTGACGAAAAGTTTCATTCCTGATTCCAATTAAATTTGTATTTATATAACATGGACCAAAACTTGATAACAATTAAATGCTTGGATTGTTTATGAAGCTGTGGATGGAGATGGAATGCACTGAAATGTTCATATCTCGTATACCTTTGCATGTTGTGGGTGGGTCAGTTTATAAATATTGTCTATCATTAATTTCCAATTTTTTGTTTTGTGACTGAGAATTGTGTGTGACAAAACACCTGTTTTCGCTTTATAATATAAACAAGCTGGAAGTGTATCCTTTCTTTTTTTTTGACTGCTCTCAGTATTTATTTGTTTTTTCTTTTGTATAATCATTAGTGAAATAGCATTTGTTTTCATTTTTTTTTTTTGGTTGTCGTCATTTGCTTTATAAAGCTTGTGCTAAGTGTCCTATCATATATAGAGTGATTTTTCTGATATGATTTTTCCTTTACCTTATTTTGTTTGTTCTACCTGCTGTGCAGATAAACTCAAGTTTAAATGCACAGTTTAAGAATTTTATACGATCCTTTATGTTTTGATTCATGCATATACATATGTAGTGTTGTACATGTATTTGAAAATATGATTAGGAAAATTATGACTGAAATTGAAAGTATAATTATAACTACGTCTAATTATAGTATCCTAGGTATGTAATGTTATTTATATATTGATTCACTAAGAGGCCAGTTTTAGTTATTACAATCGCTAAAGTATTCAGTATTCTAAATTATAAATTCATTTTTTTATGATAATAAAAATAGCATATTTCAAATAGTGTATTCTGTATGTAAAGTATACTTTTAATTTGTTCCTAACTTTTTTATCTTGGTTTTTTAATTTTATTGAAATATTTACACATAGTTACAAGCCTTTCAGAAAGTTCACTGTAATAGTGACTCTGAAGATGAATAAGTATTTGATTTTCTTCTGAATTCCTCTGATGTGAAATTCTTATTTTTCAAATCATGATGCTTATTTTCTTAAATTGTAAGTTATACTAGTTTCAATTGTTAGTTATATAACTAAAGTAAATAGACTTTAGTGATAAGATTTTTGATTTGATTTTTTTCTTTTTTAAAAAATCAAATTGCTTTTTAAACCATTAATTAGCTCTTATGTTTAACTCCACTGACTCTCCTTTATTTCTATATTTTAGTAAGAACCTTCTGAGCATATCAGTAGTTGAAAAATTTTATGTGATTTGCAGTATATTTACTGTATTAACAAATATTTTAGTATCAGTGTCATTTAAATAAAAATTTAATTCCTTATTATTAATTTTTTAAATTTCTACTGCAATTGGTATTATGAATTTGATTGAATTCTCTTTTAAACCATTATTTAGAATTTTTTAGCATTACTCTGAAAAATTTTTAGGTTAAAATTATTCTTAACAATGCCTATTATTTTAATATTTTTAAAAAAATATTTTATCAACTTCTTAATTGCCTGGAAGTTTTTTTTTTTTATAAATTCAAACAGTTTATAATAAGAGTGTGTTTATAACACCTTTTCCTTAATTTTTAAATTTTCAGTAAATTAAATAATATATAACTGAAAAATTAAAATATAACTAGTAATTTTATTGATTAATGCATTAATTTATAATTATTCTATAATTTTATTAAAATAAAATTTGTATTTTACCAACTTTTTAATTGTCTGGAAATTTCTTGTTTACAAAGTCAAACAGTTAATAATAGTGAGTATGTGTATATTATTCCTTTTGAATTAATTCTTTTTTAAAAAGTAGTAAATTAAATAACGTATTACTGAATAATTAACCCATTTAGGACCGCTCCATGTTTCCTTTATTGGAAATACACCAAACAGTTTTTTAACACTTCTTAAAACATTAATTACACAAATAAGTTGTTTCCATAAAATTAAATAAATTTTTACAAGAGTTACAAAATGTTGCGTTTTCGCAACATCAGTCCAAAGCGGTATAAAAATTTTAAAAATTTAAATAATAAAATTTTTTTAAAAAAATTTAAAATCTTTGAAACTTTTTGCATGAAGAGGTACATAACACTTATTACATACAATAATTGTTTGACTTTTGCAGTGTTTACATTTTTTTTGTTTATTTTCACTACTTTTAGTAATAATATGACCCATACGGTCTTTCCGAGTTTCGTTGAGAATTAGATTTTGAATTAAAGATGGTCTTCCAATATGTGAAGTTTCGGGTAAAACAGAATTCATCTGCATTTCTGCAAGCCTTTTTATCAAAGATATGGCTCTCTAAGATATAGATCTCTGAAACTCTTATAAACTTATTTTAGAATTCATTACATCAATGTAGAGTCTCCATTTTTCCCATACAATATGCTCCTTTTTCTTACTATATTGCTTACTTTTACATTTATTAGAAAAAAATGTCGATTTCACCTACAATGTATTTAGGGGATTCGAAATTTTCACATAAAATATTATCATCAATAGCTTCTTCATCTGTCAAATCATCCGGGTCAGGAGGGATAAGGACGAATTGTGGTTCATGATTAGCTTCTGTTGAGGACGATTCTGAAATATCATCATCATCTAGCCCATGAAAATACTCCAATGTCTCTTCCAATGTCAAAAATCACTTTTTTCTAGAGACAAACTTATCCGAAATGCAAACAATACCAATTTACTGCATAAAAAACTAGGCAGCACTAGTAAAACACATTGGGAAATAAGTAATACACACTGGACTGATGTTGCATTTTCGCAACATTTTTGAAAATATGAATTGAAAAACATAAAGACAAAAAATATGATTTACCTGTTGAAGCCATTTTGTTCTTTAGTCTCCAGTAAACTCGGAACAAGCATCAAATCGGAAATTTAACATGTGCTGCTATCTAAGGTTATTATTTGAAATTAGTCATTTTTTTCCCTTTCAAAACACCAGAAAAAAACAATTTTTTGCAAATGTTAAAAGCGGGCAAATGTGGAAACAAAAAATTTATTATGATCAATTAAAGTATAGAGAATAAAATAAAAATGTTACTTCAGACGTACAAAACTTAGAACATGCCTTTAAAAAATACAGAAATTAATGTTGCGTTTTCGCAACACCAGTCTTAAATGGGTTAAAATATAATTAGTATTTTTGTTGATTAATGCATTAATTATAATTATTCTGGAAATTTTTTTTACAAAGTCAAACAGTTAATAATTAGTGTGTATGTGTATATTTTACCTTTTAATTAATTTAATTTTTTTTAAAGAATTCAGTAAATTAAATATCTTATTACTGAAAAACTAAAATTTTAACTAGTAAATTATTGAATTAATGGATATTTAATTTAATGGTGGCAACCAGTTTGCCTCATTGAGGTAGCACAATATAAATTCACTGTCTAAAAACGAATCTGTATTCTGCTAGTAATCCATGCCACAATTTGTGCCTCTGTTATCACAGTCCTTGGTGCCTATCAGTCCAAATAATATTCAGCAAGATTACAAACTTTATTGGGCTGTTTCAACTGAACTCTACTATCTGTGTCTTGGAATAATAGTGAAAAATATGCAGGATATATTTGAAATGCTATTAAAAGCTTCTTATATTCAAACTATATGCATGTAGTACAGTGGTTATCAAGTGGTTTGCCACAGCACAGTTACAAATTGTTTGAAAATTACACTGAAATTACATGGTAATGAAAGAGGGACTGAAGTATGCATTGTATCTTTAAAAAAAATAATGAGGTATTTTAACATTAAATACGTATGTAATTATTGCTTAGGAACACTTAAAATATTAGTAAATTTTGATGGTTATATGCTAAAATGGTCACTTGTTATAAATGCTATGTACGTGAATAGAATTTTGAATTATATGTGATCAGGTATAATAAAACAGCATATTATGAAATCTTTTGAAAAATTATAATGAAAAATTGTTTAATTAAAAATATAGAAAAGTGAACAAAAACTAAAACTAAAAATTAATTCATAAAATATGTGCTGTGTGTGTATTAGAAAGTTGACAGCCACTGATCTAGTATGTTTAGTTTGCATACCTTTGTGTAGCTTGCACATAATGTTCCTTTACAGACATCTCTGTATCACTGATAGAGCAATGTCCAACTTCTACTGTATAATTTTTAAAATTAGCATTGTTACATGTGTCAGAACTGCAGCTTTTTTATGTGGCATATTTTTATATTTTTTGCCTAGTAAGAACTTGGGAATCTAGGTGCCTTTTGTGTTGTTTGTTTTCTCTAGCTTTTGCTGTGCATTGTCAAAAATTTAGTGCCACCAAACTTCAAAACTTTAACCTTGTGTGTGGATGTCAGTGAAACAGAAAAATTTTTAAGTCGTTAAAAACTGCCTGAAAATTTTTCATATCTGGTAAAAAATTTGTACCCCTTTAAAATGACTCTTAGTGGTTGTTGTTTTGTTTTTGTTTCATATTTTTTAGTTTCATGAAATAGCCACTTCATTTAAAAGTAAACTTTGAACTAGTTATTGAGTGTATAAGAAGAATTATTATTATAAATCAGTTTTTATTTCTGTGCCAAATGATAAAGAGAAAAACCAGTCAATTTGTTTGCCTTGTCTTATGATAGAAAAAATTGATTGTCATTTCTTGTGGAAATAACAGACATCAGAACATCTTAATTTTTCATTTCATCCTTCTTTCTTTTAAATGAATATATATATAACTAAAATAGATGCAAATTATTCAGGTTATCTGCTTCAAATCACATTCAGTAAAACTAAAAACAATTATTTTATGTGACTTTATCAGCTGGTAAATTGATCTGCAATAGTACAATATTTGTCGGCCTACCATGTGTTGGCATGATATTTGTTACATACTATGATGAGTATGTAAACTGTATTTTGAAATAAACTCATAAAAAAATATTTCAATTTATAATATGCAATCTTTCAACTCTTTGGGGTAAATACTATGTCTTTAAACCTGCTTTGTTTATGTATATGTTGTAACAAGATTATGTAACAGGGTTTGCACATTTTATTCTGATGCTATTTTATTCCTGATTTGACATTTCACTATTAAAAAAAAAATGCTTATTACCAAATTAAATTATGCTCCCTTTATTCTTCAAAAAATCCTCCTCAAAGAGAGCTTGAGAAATAATTGCAAAATGACATTTTCTGAAATCATGTTAGATATCTTTTGTATCCTGTTGGTAAACCATCTGCTGTTACAAAAGAAAGGAAACCTTCTGGAATAAGGGAAATTATATGTATTGTTTATCAAGGTTTTGAAAACTGTTTGTCAGTTATATCAATTTCAATATTTTAAAAAAAAATTGCATTTTTTCTTTCACATTGTCAAAATTTTGCTATCCATATTTCATAAAAAAAAAACTGTACAGCATGTTCTTTAAATGTCGCTTTGTTATAAATATTTTCTTGTGTTTTATAGAATTACTGAAAACGTGCAATTTTTTTTCTTTGTCATTTTATGTAGTTCTTTCTCTCTGTGTACATAAAAATATTTTTTCACAAAGTTTTTTTTCTTTTTCTTTTTTTGTTTGTTATCATGTAAAATATATAATCTGGTCTAAATCAAATTTTATTGTGTTTCAAGTTAAAAAAAAAAGATGTTTGTAATTCATTGATTTTATGATTTAGTATTTCTAAATGATTTTTATTTTTCTTTCGTCCCCACCCACCTCTCCAAGTATTTTGTAATTTGAATATCTGTATAGAACTAGCTTTATAGCTGAAAGTTGTATGTTACAACTTTATGTATTATGCATTTCATTGCTTTTGTGTAAAATATGCACACACATGAACAGAGAAAATATATTATTCCAGATTTAATTTCTGCTTAATTATTTGTATTCGTATCATTAATATCGAATCTATAAAGCCTTGTTCGCATTGCTTTCAGAGCGAGGCAAACTGTCATCGATAAAAAAAAAAAAATTAACCACTCACAGAGCTCAACGCATTGACCACGTGATTACGTTCAAACCAATCACATGCCATCAAGCAATCTCGGCGCCAACGGAGGAACACAACGCTACGCTCCGAATGCAATGTGAACAGGGCCTTACAGAGACCATTCGCATATTTATTTTCCAGACGGAATAGGGAATGGGGGAAGATTTACAAAAAGATTGGCTAGTATTTTTTACACTAATTTTGGCTAATTTTTGTCAAAATTATATGTTCGTAAGAACATTCTTTTCACTAACTTCAAATTAAGGGAACTTTCCACAGAATCTTGATTTTGAACAATACTTACATGCCAATTAAACTTTAAATCGCGGAAAAAGGTCTACTTAACGAAAAAACTTTATGGTATAAAGAAATATCCGCTATAGTACGACGGTTCAAGAATTCAGTCGGAGCCCTGATCCTCAGAACGCTTCATAATGAATTTTAATGATGAAAACTAATGCTAGTATTCTTTCTTCTGGAGCAAATGTTAGGAGATACTGAAACTCTTGAGTTCAACCGTCTGTAACTCAATACAGCAAAAAACGTCTAACAGTAACAATAGCATTTAAACAAACCAAAATCCAAGGCCCGATTTAGAAAATTCTTGACTATAGGCACATCTCGGGATGGGGGCGTAAAATTTCCAAAATTGACACACAAATAATTACAAGATAAAAAGAACTTTTTATATACTATGTTTTTAAATTTTCTGTTGAAACATATATAAACTTGACAATTCTATGTATTAATAAATACTTTAAAAAAAATTTTTTTGATGAATTATCCCATCAACTTGAAAGAAAATTAAGTTAATTGGAAGTTAACTTGCGTTTAACTTTTCGTTCCTGTCCCGGCCGATAGATGGCTGCACCAGTCTACACAACAAAATTAACTGAAAATGAATTCAATCTGCTTAAAGATGGCTAAAAGTATCAAACAGAATGCATTGTCATCGTGTTCTGAGCTATTCTAAAAGTTTCAAATGTCTAGCTTTTCGGGAAGTTAGTTAAAAATCGATTGCAAAATTTGCACTGGACAAACACACACACAAACAAACAAACAAGAAAACAAGTTAATAAAAACATAGTAAAAAAATAATCATGAATCATTGTGAAAGTACCATATTACCAAGAATTGGCTGATTGAAGCGTAGAAGCCTAGAACATTATCAAATAACAAAAAGGCAATACAATATATTAACTTCACCATTAAAACACCAATACAATGTAAACAGAAAAACTTATTAATCCCTTACATACACTATACCATACATATGATGAACTATACATATAACTATACATATGATGAACCAATCGATTAATCAAATTTGGAAGGATATACACTGCTGGCCACCCAAATTGCAACACCAAGAAAGACAAGAGATATCACAACAAAATTTATTTTGTAGATAACATGCTGACCAAGTATCAAATGATTAAATTTATAGACTTCTGTGAAGTGTGGTTCCTGCCAAAATCAGTAGCCAGAGTAGCCGCCATTGTTGGAGATCACCGCTGCCACACGCATCGTCATTGATTCAAAGAGACTTTGGATGAGTTCTTGGGGTACAGCAGACCAAGCAGCTTCCACACGCCTAAATGGCTGTGGGCAAGCCCTGAAGGTAAGGAAGGACAACTGGCTCCAACACCTCGGAGATGTAGCGCTGGCTTTTTCTTGTGGTTTTAAAAAACCACAAGAAAAACACAATTGCCGAACTTGAAATCGTCGAAATCTCCAAGCCTTAAATAGCGCTTTGAAGTGGCGCCACAAGCGCGCGTGATGTGCGTCTGCGCTGAAATTCTAATCATTTGCATATCTCACCTCCGCTAATGCATATTGTAAATTTCATGTTATTTGCATGTTTCCTTCAGGGTGTTGCATTTACAGTGGCCAGCAGTGTATAAAAAAAATTGCTATTAAAAAAGGGTAAAATTTAAGAAAATTTGAATTGGGAATTTTTTCTTTTTTTCCTTTTAAAATTAAAATTTTTGGGGTGCCCCTAGGCCCGGACCTAATGGAAAATCAGGGCCTGCCAAAATCAAGTTTCGGTAAAATGTGACTATCAGCGTACTAAGGCGGTAGTCCCGATTGGCTACCATTTGACGATCGGGTTTTTCTCGATTTTTGGCGAATGTCTGCAGAACAGATGCTAATATCTATACACTATTCTTAAGCTATCTGCCTACATTTGGAGCATTTTAACGTAGGATTACGTTCCTCCATAACAGTCCTCCGGAAAGCAAAATTTCAGATGTCCTGCGTCGTGAGTTATAATTTTGGCAGCGAGCCAAAGCCAGTCTGTATCGCTTGGGCCAGCAGTAAACAATTAAACAGAAAAGTACCAAAATGCATCAAAATTTTTACTTACTTACACACACACACACACATATATATATATATATATACATACAGGTGATTATCAAAATAATGGAAACACTAAGAAACATCATGAAAACCTTTATTAATACGGCACAACATTACTTTTGTCATGTAATACCACCTGATTCACCTTTGAATCGGATTATACAAGTCATGAATAGTGAGTGGTTAAGAATATATTATACCATTCTTCAGGGAAAAATCATGAAATTTCCTGTAGAGATGCTGTGGTGGATATCGATACCTTGCTCTATCCGCTTATACAGATCACAGTGGTTGGATGATATATAGTCGGGAGGGGGGGGGGGTTGTACAGGGCAAGATAAGATATTTGACTTCTTTTTCATGCTCTTCAAACCAATACTTGATAGATTTAGCTGTATGTATAGGGGGATTATCATCCTGAAGAACGCCATCTCCTGCAAGAAACAATGTTTGCACCATAGGATGGACTAGTCAGCTAGAATTTCGGCATAGTCCTTCCCATTCAATCTCCCTTTTAGGGTTACAATAGGGCCTGAAGAAAATCATGAGATGCCATCCCAAACCCTGATAGATCTACCTCCATGATTGACAGTTCAGACGAGACAGCCAGAATCTTATGCTTGTGTAGATGTTCTACAGACATACGCACGTCCTGTTGCGAGGAACAATCTGAACAATGATTCGTCGGACCAAATGCCGTATTTCGACATATTACTCGACCAAGATTTGTGCCCGTGGCACCATTGTGGACGATATTTTGTATTGGCCTCTATTACAAGTGGTTTGGGAATAGCTACTCTTCCGTAAAGGCTTTGTTCGTGAAGTTCCCTTCTACTTCTAATAGTTGATACCGGAACATGCAGATGCAGATTGAGCTCTTCGGTCATTTTGGTTTCAGTTGTTTTCTTTCTTCATCTCGCAATCCGCTTCAATACCTCGTCCGTCTCTTTCACTCAGCTTTCCCTTTCGTCCACTATTCTGTTTTGCAGAGGATGTTTTTCCGTGCACTCTGTATGCTATCATGACTTTCGATACCATAGCTCGAAAAACACTCATTAACCTGGGGGTTGCAGTAACAAATACTCCAATTTAAACGCTCTCCAACAATTTGCCCTTTTCGCAAGGTCGGCAAGGTTTGACATTTTACGCTGTTCCCCCCCAAAAGCACGATGCCCTTAGCTTCATTATTGCTACCTGACAGTAGAAAAATATATACACTATATTATATAAAATAATACCGGTGGTCAGACTTGTTTTTTAAGGAATACGAAGCACATTCATAAACACAACTAATATTGATAGGTGTTTCCATTATTTTGATAACCACCTGCATATATATATATATATATATATATATATATATATATATATATATATATATATATATATATATACGTACATATACATAGATACATACAAAAGAGGTAAGCAACGATAAGTAATCCTATGTTAATAACCCGCGGTAGTTTCGTTAGAAGAGACTACCTGAATTTTTTTTTTAATATACAGTAGGGATTAAATACATATATTTTTAATCCAAATGTGATATAAAATTACGGAAACAAATGTAATTTTGGTAAAAATTTCATAACATTTTAAAACAGAGGGAATTTTTTATAAATTTTTAATACAATTGTGTGCTTACGCGAGAGACCCTAAACTCCATTCAACTAAGTATATCTTAATTTCTTTTATACTATATACTACTGTGACACTTACCCGTGTATTGAACTAAACATTTTACAATATTTTCAAAAATCATTGAAATATACTAAAAAAGTGGAAGAACACTGATTTTTAAATTAAATTTTTTTCTAGTGCAGGTACCTATAGAATGATTGAATTAACTTAGCTTTTAATTCAAAACATAGTTAGTAATATGAAAAACACTATTGCAAAATTTCATTGAAATATATTGAACACTTTTAAAATGATTAGCTTTCTCGTTTACAAAAACAACTGAAAAATGAGATCTCTAGAAATTGCATTTAAAGATGCACTTCCGGTCTTTAATATATCTTTCAGTTTATTCAATTGGCCAAAAGTTCTCATCCAATGATCGGACGAATAAAAGTGAAGCAGTTTTGGAATCATAAAAGATTGGCCTTTGAAATAGGGCAATAAAGATTTTTCGAAATTTTGCTTCAAAACAGCTATTCCAAAGTAGGCAGGAACGACAAAACCTTAAAAAAATTCAGATAGTCTCTTCTAACGGAACTACCGCGGGTTATTAACGTAGGATTACTTATCGATGCTTACCTCTTTTGTATGTATATATGTACAGGGTCTGTCCAGAAAGTAATGAGACTGATTCCATAAAACTCGTTTATTTGAAGATAATTTTAAAGATACTTAATATTCTTCAAAATAGCCTCCTCCTGCATTAATACACCGTTGCCAACGACTCTGCCACCCACTGATGCCCGCCTGGAAGTCTTCAACTGGAATGCTGTTCAGAACGCACGTTACGTTTTTCTGCAAGTTCTCCAGATTGTCAAAACGATGACCTTTTAAGCAGAAAAAAAGTCCGGCGGTGACAGATCGGAGCTGTACAGGGGTCGGGGCAGCGTTGCGACGTTTTGTTTTGCCAGGGACTGAGTCACTTTGAAGGATGTGTGGACCGGCGCAGTACAGAATTCAATTGTTTGTGAGCTTCGGACGGACGCGCGCGGTTCGATTCCTCAACCTTTTGTAAGTCCCAACGTCTCCGCAATCATTCAGACACTCATCCGACGATCAGCGCTTTAATTTTGGCCACATTGCCTAAAGTTCGAGAATTTGATGGACGCCCAACGCGTTGTTCCTCATCGACGTCCCCTCTTCCGTCTTTGAAGGCTTTGTGCCACTTTAACACTTGATCCCTGGACAAAGAATCCTTCCAGTAGGCTTCTTGTAACATGACAAGGGTCTCTGTAGCCTGGCCACAGTGCATTCTGAAAACCTAACGCCTCTTTTAGACACGTGTCTGCTTCACGAGCGATCCGAGCACTGCAGAGGCTCAAGGCCAACTGACTTCCGCCAGACTCTGAAGCTGACAGCCCCCACCACCCCGTACCGCCTGCAAATTTCGCCCCTTTGGTATTCTGCTTGGCGCGAAAAATTCAGTCTCATTACTTTCTGGACAGACCCTGTGTGTATGTGTTATGTATATATGTATCTACACTGCTTGACAATTGCTAAGGAACAACTGGTTTTTTCAAACTAGCGTTCCCGACAGCAGACCAATCACAGTAAAATGGAATGCAGAGGGCGTAATAGTGTAGGACCTGTTATCTGTATAAAAGGCAGTGCACGAAATTCGCGATACTCATTCTATCTTGCACACCTGCTTATGTCCTGCCGTAGCGCAGAGGCATCGCGCTGATCTGTGAAACCCTGAGTTGTGGGTTCGATCCCAGGTGGTATCGCACCTTCCAAATTTTTTATCTTGATATTTCTTTTCCCCCCGTGGAATTCTGCTTCCTACTCATTACGAATTGTATGACCCTGAAGAGGGCCTTTTTTTATCTTTTGGTGAGGGCCACCTAACTTATTCCTATTTCTTGCCTTGTAGCTTTAAACTTAAATTATAAATTTTTAAACTTATTAATCTCTACTACTTGTTAAATTCCTAAGATATTATTCCCCACCCTTTTAATTATTGAAAGTTTAACTTAATTTACTAGTGATTTTATTGATGTAACCCCACTCTTAATTACCTATTTACCCTTTAAACTTTAACTACTGAGCACACTATCATCGATTACATGACATCTTGCGTACTGGAGATAAAACCACATGGCCAAGGAACTCCATTCATCTCTCTATTCTGCTCTTTATTCATTCGAAAGTTCATGCAGTTAGGTGTTTGACGAAAAAAGCGCCGTAGGTTGTTGGACGTTATTTCTGGGAAAATCAGTGTGGTGTGGCAATAATTAAGTGCAAAATGTATAGAGAATAGCTCACTTCTACCCAGACTTGGGTGTATATAATTTAAAGTGGCACTCTAAATGAATTTGATACAAACACAGTTTATACATGAAACAATGTTTATTGAATTCGTTGCACATATAGAATTTGCTTTTACAGCAATAAGCATACGTACTACTTGTACGGAATATATATTAGCATTCAATAGAAATACACTTTGCAATACTCACTAACCTAGAGAGTCAAACCAGCAGTTCTGCCACGTAAACTTTGGGCCCCCTAAGCACTAGCGCCGGCTAACACCTGGAGCTGCTTACCTCGTAGCTCCCTTAACTCGCTTATCTATCAACCTTAACAAAACCTCTCTATTAATCAAGCTGCATGGTATTTATACCAAGCGCGTATGCCGAAATTAGCATATCTCAAGCAGCTTCTTTAATTTATTCACTCAAAAGTTCGATTCTTGTGAATCGAATCTTATGTATACCTTACAAATGTCTGCAAGACATCATTTGAGTGCGTACGATCGTGGACGAGCAACTGGACGCAGGGCCCGATTATGAACGCTGGGAGCCCCTGGGCAGATGCTATTTGAGGCCCCCCCCCTTACGAACATTTATAAAAAATAAGAACTATCCATGGGCTATACATACTATTAGAAGTACTAGGTGCATACACCAAGGGGGTTTTGGGGCCCCCTAGCATCAGGGGGCCCTGGGCAAAGTCCCGATTTGCCCATGTGATAAAAAGGCCCTGACTGGACGGCTCGAAGCAGTACAAAGTGTCAGTACTGTGGCCAGAGTAACGGGAGTGGCAAAAAAGAGTCATATCGCGATTAAAAAAGGCCGCTGAAGGCGGAAATGTTATTCGAAAGCATGCCGGTGGTCGTGGAAGGACCACCACACCACAAGAGGATCGATATGTATCCCTAGTGGCGAAAAGAAACAGACATCTCACTCCTAGTCAGATAGCTGCAGACCTTGCAACCGCTTCTCGTACAAATGTATCAGCCAGAACCATTTCTAGGCGATTAAATCAGGTTGGTTTGTATGCACGGAAGCCTGTTCAATGCATCCCACTTCAACCACGCCGTCGTCGAGAAAGATTACGTTGGTGTAAGGAACATATTGGTTGGGGTCAGCAAGAGTGGTCCAGAGTGATGTTCTCTGACGAATCCCGTTTCACCGTGACAAATGATTCTGGCCAACAGTTAGTGTGGAGAGAGAGGGGAACACGTTATGCACCCCAGAATGTTCAGGAACGTCATCGGTATGGCCAAGGCGTGATGGTGTGGGCAGGCATTATGCACAATGGCAAAACACCGCTTCACATCTTTGAGCGAGGTACCGTTTCATCGCAGCGGTATTGCAAAGATATTGTTCTGGATCATGTTCGTCTTTTTAGGGGTGTGGTAGGTCCAGATTTTCTGTTTATGGACAACAATGCGCGCCCACACAGGACCGCTGAAGTATCGGACACACTAGAAAGTGAAAATATTGAACGTATGACATGGCCCGCTTTCTCTCCTGGCCTAAATCCTATAGAGCATGCGTGGGATGCTCTTGGCAGACGTGTTTCTCAAAGAACTCACCCTCCCCGAACCTTGCAAGAATTGAAAATCGCCTTGAGAGAGGAGTGGGACAATATCCCCCAAGGACTCCTCAATACTTTAGTAGACAGCATAAAAAACAGATGCAAAATGTCCACTACTGTCCGAGGAGGTCATACACCTTACTAAGGTATTCATAATTGTTTCATTCTGGCAAGAAGACCCATTTTTCGTGGCTGTTTGGAAGTGCTCGAAAGAGCATCTTTTTTGTTTTTCGTTTTCTTCTTTTTCCATGTGGCGAAATCTGTACCATTTTGCATAATAAATAATGCACAGTATCTCTACTAAATATGCACTAAGTTTCATTTCTTCAATCAATGTCCATTATGAAATATTCCGAAAAATGTGATTGTTCCTTAGCAATTGTCAAGCAGTGTATATAGTATATGTGGGCTTGTGGCGGCCCAGTGGTACACCGCGCTGGTTTTCGGTGCTGAGGGTGCTCAGATCGAATCCCGGTGTTGCGCCACGAAAAATGCCTCCGTTCGTGTCGTCCCTTTATAGGGGGTAATGTTGTCCGCCTATATGGTACCCACATAATAAAATGGACAGCAAAACTGCGGCGTAGTAAGGGCGAATGTTTGATTACAAGTGCCTCCGCATTGGTTAAATATATATATATATATATATATATATATATATATATATATATATATATATATATATATATATATATATATTATATGTACGTATTACGTATATATATTTATATATATGTCAAAATTTTGACGCATTTTGCTACTTTTCTGTTTAACTGTTTACTGCTTGCTCAAGCGGTACAGACTGGGTTTGGCGCGCTGCCAAAATTTTAACTCGCGACGACGGACGGTTTTATCGTCTGAAATTTTGCTCTTCTGAGGACCGTTATGGAGGAACGTAATCCTGCGTTAAAAAAAAAAAGAAGTAGCCACAGTTGGCGGAAAATTAGCCCAAAATGTTATTGTTACAGTAACTACACGAACTTAAAAGTAATTGTATTATGCTTCGCCGTGTTACTCATTGCAAAGTTTGTGCGTGAAATAGCGGGATCATTTTTAGTATTAAAACCGCATCTGGTGGCCGGAAAATGAATCTGTTAAGGCTGCTGTGTACTAACCCTGTTGGATTCGCTCACCTGAATGGTAGTCTATGGAGAAAATGTGTGCAAGGATGGCTGACTTGGATTGAAAGATTTTTAACGTAGGATTACGTTCCTCAATAACGGTCCGCCGGAAAGAAAATTTCAGAGTCCGTCGCGAGTTATAATTTTGGCA
Organism: Dolomedes plantarius; assembly: GCA_907164885.2. Classification (NCBI taxonomy): domain Eukaryota; kingdom Metazoa; phylum Arthropoda; class Arachnida; order Araneae; family Dolomedidae; genus Dolomedes; species Dolomedes plantarius. The sequence goes on along the minus strand of OU015502.1, from coordinate 55,251,232 downwards.
GCGCTCCAGACCCAGTAGCAGTAAACGGTTAAGCAGAAAAGTATCTAAATGCGTTTAAAAAAAAAAAGGTAAGCAACGATAAGTAATCTTACGTTATTAGTTGCGGTAGTTTAGTTAGAAAAGACTACCTGAAATATTAAAAATATTTCAGGTAGTCTCCTCTAACGAAACTACCGTGGGTTATTAGCGTAGGATTACTTATCGTTTGTTTGCTAACCTTTTTTTTTAAACGCATATTGGTACTTTTCTGTTTAACTGTTTTTTTGCTACTGGGTTTGGCGCGCTGCCAAAATTATAACTCGCGACGCAGGACAATTTTTTTTTCTCTCCGAAGGACCGTTAATGAGGAACGTAATCCTACGTTAAAAAAAATAGTTCTCCGTGATAAAGAAAGAACTTTTACACCGTGGGGCATTTCCTGTTTGTTTGTTTTTTAAAAATGCAAATAACATTTTAAAATTAAATTTATTCGGACATTATAGTGTGCTTTAAACGCTCCTCAATTCCTTTGGTGGACGAAATTTCTAAAATGAATCCTGCTGCAAGGCGCAGAAAAGTTCAGGCTATCCGAAAATACCATTTTTTACATGTTTTTATTAACTCGCTTTCTTGTTTGTGTGTTTGTGTGTTTGTCTCGTACAAATCCTGCAATCGATTTTTAACTAACTTCCCGACTAGCTAGACATTTGAAACTTTTAGAATAGCTCAGAACACGATGACAATGGATTATTTTAATACTTTTAGCCATCTTTAAGCAGAATTGTAATCACTTTCAGTTATTTTCAGTTAATTTTATTTTGTAGACTAGTGCAGCCATCTATTGGCCGGGACGGGAACGAAAAGTTAAACGCAAGTTAACTTCCAATTAACTTCATTTTCTTTCAAGTTGATGGAATAATTCATCAAAAAATTTTTTAAAAAGTATTTATTAATACACAGAATTGTCAAGTTTATATGATTCAACAGAAAATTTAAAACATGGTATATAAAAAGTTCTTTTTATCTTGTAATTATTATTGGATTATCAGCATTTACGTAGCTGTCAATTGTAGACACATTTTCTCCATAGGTTAACATTGAGGCGAGCGAATCCAATAAGGTTAGCACACAGCAGCCATTTAGTTTCCAAACGAATGCCGATAAGATAGTCTGCTTGAAGCAGAAGACATAGGAGAAAGTTCCACTGTTTTGAATGGTAGAAGTTCAACCAAATTAATCCTCAAGAGCATTTATTCTTTGACAAACTCACATGCGTTGCTTCGCAAAATATTGAGTAAAATATTTGCCGGCCCTCGAATAATGAATAACATGAATGAATTGAAACATTTAATTATCTAACAACGCATTGCTATTTCCAAGACTGCATTCAAATTGGCTTGCATTCTTGATTGCGTAAATTGGGTAAACTAAAATGTGACGGATTATTCCTAAAAATAGTGCGCTTTCATATCCGTGACTTACCAGGACCATAGGAAATGGGTCGCAACTGCAATGCCTGGGCTAGGCCCTCAATTGCAGACTTTCAGGTAATAAGCAGAGGGGAACCAATAGAAACAGAGTATAGGAAAGGAGTGAAATGATTGGATTGCTGCTAATCCGTGAGTTCTTACTACAAGAAAAAGTGAGTAAGCATCTTACAGGGCAGTAGGTGACTTACCAGGAGTTAGAATATAGTATTTATAGCTACAGGTTGTAAACTTGTTCCATTTTATTTACCTAGGGCGAAGTTGTGTCATGTGACCAACGCACCTGATGATCTCCCCCATGAAAGACATGTTAGTGAACGTTGGATTCGGCCACGAGTGGCAATGTAAATGATGTATCCATTAGAATATCATTTCGCTGTTGTCTATACATGTAAATATGTGTTATATGTGTGATAGAATAAAATAATAAAATGTTTTTTGCGGAATGATTATTGAACAGAAACAATACTGGATACACTATCGTAACACCCCTGGTAACGATAAAAACGCATTTCTAGATGCGTACGAGGAAGAACAAATTGTGTAACAACTAGATTCCTATCCAGCATACATATATATATATATATACACCTGACCTGGCCTGTCAAGTGTTATTTTCCCTGTTTCACTATCCAGTAGGAATCTAGTTGTTACACAATTTGTTCTTCCTCGTACGCATCTATATATATATAATATATACATATATACGCGCATCTATATATATATATATATATATATATATATATATACCGGGTGCGTCATAAATTCGTGCAAAGTTTAAAAATTCGTAATAAAAGAAGTAATGCTCAGAAAAATTTTCTGTTTGGGCGAATAGGATCAGAGGGACATTGGATTTTTTTTCCATGTAAAAAAAAAAAGTTTCCAAAATTAACCGAAATAGGGCGCTTTTGCGTGACTCCGTTAAGCCTGCATTGCAGGAAAGACATGCGTTGTCACCTTCATGCAGGATGGTGCCCCGCCCCACATTTCACGTGATATCAAGAAGTTCCTGTTGGAATCTTTCACTGAAGACCGAGTCTATAAGTCGTGGTTGTAAGGTTCAGTGGCCCTCACGATCACCAGACTTGACCCCGGCAAATTTTTAGTTGAGGGGATACTTGAAGTCTCGTGTGTACCGGGGCTCCCCAACCACTTTGGTGGAACTGAAAAATGTCATTCGACAGACAGTCGCTGCCATCGATGATAGAATCCGCTGTAATAGGTTTAGTGACGCGTTTCCCTTGCCTATTACCTTGTGCTAGTAGTAATGTTGAACATCTGTTACTTTAAAATAAATGCAGTCTCATGTTATTGTGATCTGTTTGATTATCTGTTTGACTTTGCCTCATTTGCATAAAACGTCTCAGTATGACGTGTGAGCGCCCTCTTTCGGTTACTTTTGGAAACTTTTTTTTACTTGGAAAAAAATCCAATGTCCCTCTGATCTCATTGGCGCAAACACAAAAATTTTCCGAGCATTACTTCTTTTATTATGAATTTTTGAACTTTTGACGCACGAATTTATGACGCACCCGGTATATATATATATATATATATATATATATATATATATATATATATATATATATATATATATATTGTAAAAGATCCGTTACGACCTTCCGAATAAATAACCCAGACAGCGTGAACATCCCCCAACAGGTAACCTACGGAAATTCTATAGATCGGCACCAAGGAAGCAGAGAAAAGCGTCGCATCTATCTGCCGCCCCTAGGGTGGACGTGAACTAATTGTTTATTAGACATGAACTAATGATTTTCTGATCAGCTGATTATAAGAGCCAGCAGAGTGGCGCCGTCACCAGGCGAACCAGAGCCAACGAAAATGACGTCACAGATTTGGCCGTCCAATCTAGCAAATTCCAATCACGTGACTGGAAGCGAGAGTTTCCGGAGCCGGGAAAAAAATCCAGTTTTTTAGCAGACTTGGTCGAGACTCTCATCCCGAGAGCACCTTTCGTCTCAGAGGTCCTTTGAGCGACCGACTCCATCCCGGAGTTATATATTTTTCAGAGCGGCACGCTCTATAAGCTTCTCGCCAACTAGAATACTTCATCCCGAAGTTATATCTATTTCAGAGCTACATGCTCTAGAGGCTTTCGCCGGAAACGATACTTCATCCCGGAGTTACTCTACTTTCAGAGCTGCATGCACTAGAGGCTGTATGCCGACCCTTATAGTTTTCAGTTTCGTGACTGTAATAGCTGACATTTTGTTAGTGAATTTATTGGGCTACTAAGAATGCCAGTTCCCTCTATGTCTAAAGGTAGATCAACTAACCTGTAAATAATTCTGTAAAAATTCCTCGAATTAAATTTTAATAAAATTGTAATTTATGTAGTTTTAAATTCCCTTGGGCTTTCGAATTAAATTCTTTATCAAAATTATAGTCTAAAGCAGCCCAGGCATTTTGTCCCAAGATGGCTGCCGTTTTCACAAAATCCTAAATGCGTAGCGTCAGTACCTATTTAACTCTAGTCCGCGCAAAAACACTAAACTTCTAACCAATCAACTGTTAATCAACACCCTACTGTCACGTGATGAGATGAAGTTTTATAAGTTCTGGCGTCCAAAAATAGGACGGACTCTCGTACGTTTTTCATCTGCCCAACTACCCCGTTAACTTGTCTTTCCATGAATCTGATAAAAATAAATATGTAGTTTAGAGAAGTTGTCGTGTTTTGTGTGTCCGAGGTGGAAGATGTTGCGGGAATGGATTTAAACGTTTGTGATTCACGGCCGGGCGACAAGTTATCCATTTACCCTCAATTAGATGAAGCCAAGACAAAAAATAATCAGATAGCTACCACTCAGCCTTCATTCTTCGGCCTGCGTCCGTCTCATTACATATATATATATATATATATATATATATATATATACATTATCTACCAATAAATATTTGGAGACCTGTGATAGAAAAGAAAACAAAATTTATTCATATTCAGTAGTTCAGTAGTTGGTAGAGCTTCCACCTGAGACAATTACAGCCTCAACCCTCCGGGGCATGCTTCACAAGTCTTTGTACGACGGCTAGTGGCATTTTCTTCCATTCGGCTTGGAGAAGACATGCAACTTCCTTCAATGATTTTGGACGGTTGTTACACCCCTTAATTCGGCGATCCAACTCTTCCCAGAGATTCTCGATAGTTTTCAGGTCTGGGCTCTGGGCAGGCCTGTCCATTAGGTTAACCCCATTGTCATCATGCGAATCCATGTGGACCTCGCAACATTACAGCTGGCATTGTCGTCTTGGAAGTAACATCGGTCCAATCCGTAAACGTGTTACAACCTAGGAAGTACACTGTCATCCAAAATAGTGCAGCAGGTGTGGGCGTTGAGGTTACCATGAATTGGGACCAAGAGTCCCAATCCATACCAGGAGAAACACCCCCCTAGACCATAATTTCACCTCCGCCGAACTTTACTGTGGGCACAATGTATTCTAGCAAGAGGCGTTGTCCAGGCAGACGCCTCCACGAGACTCCAGACCCAGACACTGCCATCTGAACGGTACGGGATGAACCTTGATTCGTCGCTCCAGAGAACCCGTTTCCACTAATCTAAGGTCCACTTTCGACGTGCTTTGCACCACATAAACTGAGCGCAGCGCGGTTGGACCTTGTGATCAAATGTTTATGGGCGGCAGCACGACCATGAAAACCAAGCAGATGTGCTTTCATACGGATGGTATTCAACGAAACAACACTCCCGGATGCCTGTTGAAACTCCTGGAGTATGTGGGCCATCGGTTGGTTGCGGTTCTTCCGAATTTCTTTGGACTGCACACGTAGGTCTCTATCTCCCAGTTTCGTGGGTCTGCCGACTCCGGGCACATTCCGACAATCACCGCTCACCTTCCACCTTTGAATCACATAGGCCACTGTCGCTTTTTGGTAATTAAGCTCGCTAGGTATGTCCTCGAAGGATGGCCATTTCTGTGATACCCGTCGATTACACCTTTCTCGAAATCAGATAACTTTACACTTCGTAGCATCTTGCATGCGACTAATGCCAATGTTATTTCCTACACGATATTTAACGGCGGAGGGCGTGACGTATATCAGGACCACAGATATCATCATTTGCATGGCTGTCCAAATACATATTGGTAGATAGTGTATATGTAAAATAAATTTCCAAGGACAGTATGCGGTTATACAAAAGTAATATTTTTACAAAATTATCCCCTTAAATTGTAAACTTCTTTTCTAAATTTAGTAAAATGTTCTCAGGTGTCACAGCAACGGATCAAGATCACACGAACAAGATCAGGTGTCACAGCAACGGATTCGTCGTTATCAACCATACGACGTGTGACCCGCACACAAGTGTCCAACATGACCATTGACAGACGACTGAGAGATTGGTATCTACGTTCGCATCGAACGTTACGCCACTTGCCCCTCCCACCTGTACACCGTCAAGTCCGACTTCAGTACTGTGTAACTCAATCTAATTGGAGTCAGAGTCGGAGAAAACCGAATAACGCTGTGCTCTGAGATGGAGCAGAAACCTTGTCGATGTCTTTCGCATAAGTGAAGCGACTGTGTCATTTCCTAACAAGGGAATAGGGAGAGGAACACTGTCGCCATCTATCGGCAGAAATCCCAAACAGCTGTCCCGAAAATGGGAGGTTTTAGCTGAGTTTGTATTGAAAATAAAATAACTAAATAATTATGCTAAAAATTTACTAGATGATATGGAGTCTAGCTTCTCAAAGAGATGGGTCGACCAACGCGCGCCCATTTGAACGGGTCTTGCAGTACGACGCGAGAAAAAAGAAGTTAATCGTTTGGAAGTCTGTGATTGGTTAAAAATGTTTCAATGCGAGTAAAGGCCTGTTCACACAGCAGTCCGTTAGCGTAGCGTTAAATTTTAACTAATCAGATAGCTGAGCGCTATGACATCATCCGTTGACTCACGTATCATCATCCGTGAAAACTCCGTTGACCTTTTACGCTTACGCTAACGGACTGCTAAGTGAACAGGCCCTAACGCTGACGCTGGCAGACGCAACGCGAACAAGGTCTTAATAACTGTTCACATTGAATCCGGAGCGTTAGCATAAAATTCAATCACAGAACTGCGAGCTATGACATCATTCGTCGATATTCAATTTCAACGCTGGCGAAAGAACACCTGATAAGTCGAACCAATCGCAGATCATTTCCAGAATCGTCTGTTATAGCAGCAAGTTTTTAACAAGTTGTTCTTCGTACTGAAAAAAGCACCGAGTGAAAAACACTTGCGGTCGTCAGCCAATCAGATGCGATCGACGCCTTTTGTAACGAAAACAATGTGAACAAATTTCTTCTCTGCGCCTACCGAATCTTTAACGCTGCCGCTGACGGATTCAATGTAAACAGCTCATTTCTTTCAGAGGGATCGTTACTGAGTACCATTATTTCAGTACACAACCACAGGCACACAGACTCAGAGTTTTAGCATCACACAAATATCCCTTGATCTTGTCGCAAGTTATTCTCGTTATATCTGGTTATTTATATTCTCTTTGTAATTTAAAATGGCTATAAAATAATGAATCAATGGTTACAAAATATTGTTGCGAAAATTTTACTATAGTGCGCTGTTAAATTTTCAAGTTTAATCTAATAACAGAATGGAATTTGTTAATATTTATTAGTTGCAGTTCTCAAAATGTTCACATATGTTAGAATTTCTCATATAAAACAGAATGTTGTTAGTTTATCTCGCTTTCTGTACATATTTTTACCGTAGTGTTTGCATTATGGCTTTAATAATTGGTGCTGACATACGTAATTAAAACTCCTATGAATACTGATTTTATCTCATGTGATTTCCTTTCAGAGACGTAGTGTTAAAGGATTAAAGCAATTAACTATATTAAATAAAAAAATCTTATACTAATTACGATTAAACTTAATTATTGGGATAGCTTTGACTTTGTTAAAACGTCAAACAATGTCACAGCAATCAAACGACACCGAATCGCGAATATCAGCGAGAGTGCGATGCGGGCCCCACTCCGGTTTCGTTCTCAGATTATTCTGGATTTCAACAAAAATGGCTACCACTATGCCCAGATCACCATTTACTACTTGGGGGTTCGATTTAACCGTTTTTTCCCCATTAAGGCTGAGGTGCAGATATATCCTCTTCATTCATTCCGGATCAGAAAGAAACGGATAAAGGTTTTCTTGAAGCCTACCCTACCTTGAGCATAAGAAAACCTGACGATATACTCACTGTAAGGGCCTGTTCACATAGGATCCGTCAGCGTCACCGTTACAAGTATTGACATATTTTAAACAAATCACAGACCTTAACATTTCGTGGCTAATCGTTTGGAGGTTTGTAAATGGTTAAATACATTTCAAAACGAGTAACGTTTACTCTGGCGGATTCTATGTGAACAGGCCTTTAGTCTTCAATATTGTATTTTAACTTTTACACACAAAACAAACTGCACTTATGAGAGAAATATGCCATTTTACCAGTCTATTACAAATGCATGGCTGTAAACAGAACTGCAGCCAGAACTACTTAGCTGACATGTTTCCAAATTACAAAAAAGAAACTTTACAAACATCTTTTTCTCTGTTAACATGCTACAACACTTTCCCTTGTTAAAAGAGAAAAAAATATATTACAACACATTTCTACATTAGCAAGTAGAGTTCAAAGTTTACGAGTCCCATCTTTTCGCATAATATTAACAGTCTAGGTTTATGCAAGGGTTTTGTCATCAAGTCTGCCACTTGCATCTCTGTTGAAATCTGTTGCACACTAATTTCTTCTTCTAATACTTTTTCACGGATGAAGAAATGTTTTAAACTAATGTGCTTCGTTCTTCGATGAAACTCGGGGTTCTGAGCCAGTCTAACAGCTACACTATTATCAACATAAATTGTGGGTATCTCTTTCAAGAAAGATACTCCACTTATAAGTCTCTTCAGCCAAATTAACTCTTTAGCGGCTTCATTTGCAGCAACTATCTCAGCCTCAGTTGTTGATGTAGCTACCATTGCTTGACGTTGACTTAGCCAAGATATTGCTCCACCTGCATAGAAAACTACAACACCACTGGTTGATCTGCCTGTTTGCATGCAACCTCCAAAGTCAGCATCACTGAAGCATTCTAGAACTCCAGGTTTATAGCCTGATTTATAGATAATGCACTTTTGCTTAGAGCTTGCAATATATCTAAAAACTTGCCTTACCTTGATCCAGTCTTCTTTACAGGGATTTTCTAATTTACCTGATAAAACACTAACAGCGTATGCCAGATCAGGTCTTGTCCCCATCATAAGGTACATTATTGCTCCAACTGCTTCGCGGTAAGGAAAGGCTGCCTCATTAACTTCTGTACATACTTTTTTCTCTTTCAAAATAGGTGTATGAACTGGCCTGCAGTCCCTCATACCAAACCGCTAAAGTATCTTTGTAGCATATGCATCTTGTCCAATTTTAATGCTTCCATTGTTAAGATGCTGTATTGCTATTCCTAAGAATTATGATGCTGGCTTGCTGGTAATTTTGAACTTTGTTTTTAATTGATTAATGAATTTTTTTGAGTCTTCTTCATGAGTTGCAGCAATTAGTCCATCATCCACATATAGAGCTACAAGTAGCTTTTTGTTTTCTTCCTGTCGAATAAACAAACATTGATCTGCTTCACTGATTTTAAACCCAATGTCTAACATAAAATTTCAAAAACATTTATGCTAGCATCGAGGGGCTTGCTTCAATCCATACAAACTTTTCTTGAGTTTGCATACATTATTGGTACCATCATTATAACCTTCAGGTTGACACATATAAATGGTTTCATCTAGATCACCATACAAAAATGCAGTTGAAATATCAAATTGCATCAGATGCATCTTCTCACTTGCTGCAATACTTATTAGAGAACGTACAGTTCCTAACTTTGTCACTGGACTGAAGGTCTGGTTATAATCAATACCATGACTTTGATTAAAGCCTTTAATTACAAATCTTGCTTTATACTTATCAACTGTGCCATCTAGATTTTTCTTGATCCGGAAGACCCATTTGCAAGGAGGAGCTTTTGCATCTTGTGGTAATGGTGCTTAAGTCCATGCGTTGTTTTTTTTCATTTAAAGAACTAATTTCAGAATCCATGGCCTTTTCCTAGAAATTATGTTCTTTGCATTGAGTAGCTTCTTCCTATGACTCTGGTTCATTCACGTCAGACATAAAAACTTCAGATGCCATTACATAATCTTCGAAAATTTTAGGCCTTCTTAGTTCACTGCGATTTTTTAATTTTATAGCTTGCCGAATTAGATATTTTAGAGTTCTTGCCATTTCCACCAAGATTCTATTTTCTCGTTCACTTCCACTATTCTGTTGTGGGGTGTAGGGGGCTGTTGGTCTCTGGATAGTTCCATTTTTCTTCAGGATACGTCTAACATTATCATTGTTAAATTCTCCTCCATTATCATTCAACATCTCTTTGATATTGTGTCCTAAACTTTTAGCATGTGCTAACATATCTTCAAGAGCTTGTGTAACTTTTGACTTTTGACGAAGAAAAAATACATATCGAAATTTAGTAAAATGATCCTTAAAGACTACAAAGTAACAATACTTCTTAAAGGATTCATCAAAAGGTCCACACACATCTGCTGAGATAAGATCTCCAGGTTTCTGAGTCTTCTGCCTACTACCAAATTTCAAACGATGTGCTTTACCATATATACATGTTTCACAGAGCTGATTATCCAATTTAACTCCGAGATCCATTTGTTTTTCTAAGACAGGGTGTCGAAATATTTACAAGTTTTGAAATTAGATGGCGGAACGAGACAGTTTCCATGACTACTCGCTTACGGAAAGCGAGAACTCTTTTTTAGTTTTTTAAAAATTAGAAGTCGCTTTTTTTCTGTTTTTTGAAGTAGCTGTTCTTTTCTTCGTATCCTATTCTACATGTAGTAAACATGTCATTTGTTCGTACGTCATTAAAAAATACTTAAAAACGCAGTTTACATTCTATTTACTCATGTGTGAAGTATTCAATCAAGAGTTTTAAAATGCTATCGACAACCTTTGGAACAAAGGTAAGACTAACTTCTCATTCTTTATATCCTATTCTTCAAGTATTCATTCATATGGTCCGTCGATACCTGAGCTGTCATGTGTAAATATTAAATAGTATGTATGTATAGATATAAATTTTAAATCGAAAAATCCGGTTTACGTACATTCTATAGATAATAAATCAAAACAGTAGTTATACTCTGTTATACAATTATAGAAAATGGCTCCTAGGCTTTCAAAGAATTTAGTTAAATTTGAATTCTTAGTTAAAGAGATTGAAACCTTTAAAAATAAAATTATAAACTGTGATAAAGAACAATCACGTATAACTGTATTTAAAAAGAAAGTTCAGTCATTTCAACAGTCTCTAAAAGAGGTATTTAATGAGTTGACACTGATCGAATGTGATGACAAGTTTGATGAATATATTAGACATCAAGACAAATTATTAAATTGGTTCATTGACCTTGAAAGCCGTTCTACAAAGCAATCGGAGAACGCAGGTTCGGAAAACCAAAATTTGAGATATGATAAGTAAACTGTTCTAAAGTTACCGAAACTTGAAATGCCACATTTCTCCGGTAATTCTGAAACGTGGATTTCATTTAAGGAATTATTCAAGTCATCAATTCTCGAAAATAAGTCATTAAATGAAATAGAAAAATTGCAATGTTTGCAATCATGTGTTCGTGGCGATGCCGCCAAATTAATTCGTGAATTCTCAATCAAGGCAGAAAACTTAAGAAACTGCTGGGAAATACTATCGAAGAGGTATGAAAATAAAAGGCAGTTGGCAGTGAGCCAAATAAATAAGATTTTTTGCGTGAAAGTAATGAAAGCTAATAATTCTAAAACGATACTCGAGATTCTGGACACTTGCAATGAAGCGGTTAGAAATTTAAATACATTAGGGTTAGAGTCAAATAAATTGAGTGATTTGATGCTAATAAATTTTCTAATTTCTAAAGTCGATGAAACGGTGAAACAACGGTGATAATTAACGTTAGAAAATGACAAAATACCTAACCTGGAAGATTTCAAAGCTTTTATTGAAAAGGAGGCTAGAAGCTTAAACGAGGTAAAATTCAGTAAGCCGGAATTCAGAAGGATACAAAGTAAACCAATTGATATTGTAAAGAAATCTCATATAAATAATGTTCTTGTAAAATCTAATGAGTGTATTTTATGTAAACAAAAGCATGGATTATTTCAGTGTAAAACCTTTAATTCTATTTTGGTAACTGAGCGTTGGAATATTGTAAATGAGCACAAACTATGCCAAAATTGTCTACGCCAAAATCATACACTTGCAACATGTCGTATAGGCATGGGGTGTAAAAATTGTGCAGAAAGACACCATACTTTGCTTCATATTTATATTCCAAATGCTAACGACAATAGTGCTAATCCTATTGTTACGGTATCAAATAATTCTTATTCTGAATCCAATATGCAGTGTAATATATTATTATCCACAGCTATCATTAGAGTTAAAACTAAATCTGGTCAAATGATTAATTGTCGTGCATTAATTGATAATGCAAGTCAAAATTCAGTGATATCAAGGAAATGTGTTGAGCGACTTCAATTGCCATTAGAAAATACTACTCATCGTTTGATTGGCATAAATAACACCGCGGCAGAAAAATCATTATTCTTAAAGGAATTCGAATTCTCTTCACATTTTTCAGCTGACTCATTTAAGGTAAATGCCTTAGTAGTGGCAAAAGTTACTACTTCCCTACCAAATTTCAACATTCAGAATAATAAGTGGCCACACATTCAAGGCCTTGTACTTGCTGACCCATCATTCTACATTTCAAGTGAAATTGATATTCTTTTGGGAGCAGATATTTTCTTATCATTAGTTAACGGTTCCCCAATAATGGGACCTAAAGGTACGCCTTCAGCTTTGCCTACCAAATTGGGACATTTGTTATCGGGAATGGTAAATTCACAACCTAATCAAAAAGCTTCTATTGTGTGTCACACACTGATGAATATTGAAAACACATTAAAGAATTTCTGGGAAATTGAATCAATCCCTAGGTCAATCATGTCTACTGATGAGGATGAAATGTGTGAATCAATATTTATCAAGTCTCATACAAGAAATTCAGAAGGAAGATACGGGGTTAAACTTCCATTTAAAAGTAATTCTAGTCTAGGGGATAGTCAAGAAAAGGCAATGAGAAGATTTTATTCACTTGAAAAGAAACTATGAGCAGACGAGCAATTGAAAAGTAATTATATCAAATTCATGGAGGAATATCAAAGACTTGGTCACATGACTCTCCTTAACAATTCAACTACTGGCCAAAATTATTTCTCACCCCACCACGGTGTAGTTAATGAACATAGCTCTACTACCCAACTAAGAGTCGTCTTTGATGGGTCATTCAAATCAAGTAATGGAAATTCACTAAATGACACATTGTTAAAAGGAGAAAAACTTCAATATGACATTTTTATGATCTTGATTAAATTTAGAACTTTCTCTGTTGCCTTTTCACCCGACATTGCGAAGATGTATATGCAAATATTAGTTTCAAAGGAAGATCGGCCATTCCAGCAAATATTTTGGAGAAAATCTCCAGAAGATCCACTGTTAATTTATCAGCTCAATATTGTCACCTATGGCACAGCCTGCGCCCCATTTCTGGCAATACGTACTATCAAACAACTATGTGTAGATGAAAAAGAGAAATATCCCCAAGCCTCTAAATTAGCAGAAACCCATTTTTATGTCGACGATCTACTTGTTGGTGCTGATTCAATAGACTCTGCTAAACCTATCATTCACGAACTTATGGAATTCATGTTCGCAGGTGGATTCGAACTCTGAAAATGGTCATGCAGCCATCCAGAAGCTATTTCAGAGCTTCCAGACTCGTTAAAGGCGAGTAATTTCTCCCATGCATTTCATGAAGATTCTTTTCAAAAAATTCTAGGCTTTTTTTGGAATTTGAGAGAAGACTCGTTCCAAGTCAGAGCAGTCCCTGAGGATAGTGTCTCCACTAAAAGACACTTATTATCCGTAAATGCGAGAAGTTTTGATCCGTTGGGTTTTGTATCACCTTCTACGATAATCCTCAAAATCCTTTTACAAGACTTATGGAAAGCCAACCTGGATTGGGATGATCAGTTGCCAACAGATATTCTTGAAAGATGGCATAGATTTCAGTCAGAAATCAATTACTTCAAAGAAATAAAAATTCCAAGATATATCCACACTTTAAATGCTCAAAGATGCGAGTTTCACGGTTTCTGTGATGCATCCTCAAAGGCATATGCGGCAGCTATATACCTTCGGGTTATATCAGATTCATCAAAAATATTCTTACTCGCTTCTAAAACTAGAGTCGCTCCTGTGCAACCTGTGACCCTACCACGGCTAAAACTTTGTGGTGCTCATCTCCTCGCTGAACTGATGGCCACTGTCAAGAGTTCAGTCAACTTTCCCTTCCATAACACATTCCTGTGGTGTGATTCAACTATTACTTTGAGTTGGATAAGTAATCCTCCAACAAAAGGTAATCAATTTGTCCAACACAGAGTTGGAAAAATACATTCGTTAACCAAAAAACACTCTTGGCATCACATTCCAGGGAAATCAAACCCTGCCGATTGCGCTACTCGAGGTCTCTTTCCAAAACAACTCAAGGAAACTCCAGAATGGTTCACCGGTCCTAAATGGCTCTATGACGCAGAGGATTCTTTTCTTACATTATCTGATCCAACCACTGAACAACCTGATATATTCACGCGTGATATTCAGTCTGATTCATGCATAGAATGTGGTAACCTGTCCACTCAAGTTAATGTGCATTTTGATATACTGACAAAAGCTTCCTCTTACCTAAAATTAATTCGTACTGTATCATGGATATATATGTTCTATAATAATACAAAATCCATATCTAAAACTAAAGGACCGTTGCAAGCCATTGAAATAGACAGATCAACCAAGACCATCGTGAAATTATTACAAACGTCAGAATTTCAATCGGAAATTAATTTAATTCAACATAACAAGTCTCTTCCAAAATCAAGTAAAATTATATCCTTGAATGCATTCTTGGACTCTGTAGGAATCCTACGTGTTGGAGGACGTCTGCGTAACCAACAACAACAAAATTTCGATCAAAAACATCCCATGATAATTCCAAAGCGGCATCATTTTACGTCATTAATTATTCGGCATTTTCATAAAACAAATTTTCATGCAGGCCAAGACTTAGTCTCATCACTCATTCGACAAATATTTTGGATTCCAGATGGAAAATCAACTTTTAGAAAGGAACTGAGGAAATGCTTAGACTGCTTCAAATTGTCAGCTACGCCACTTTCCCAGATAATGGGCTATTTGCCTCCTTCAAGAATCAATGCCTGTCGTGCTTTCTTACAAGTTGGTGTCGATTTTGCAGGTCCAATCATCACTAAATGCCAACATGCTTGGAAGGGCAGTAATTTCAAGTCCTATTTGTGCCTATTTATTTGTATGTGCACTAAGGCGGTACACCTTGAACTGGTACCCACCTTATCTTCCTCCGCATTTCTTGCGGCACATAGACGTTTTGTAGCCCGTCGGGGTTACCCTGCAGACATATTCTCTGATAACGGAACCAACTTCGTGGGAGCTTCCAAATATCTAAAGTCATTATTTCACCTGCCGAGAGATCCCTCCATTCAAGATTATTCATCCCAGCGGAACATTACTTGGCACTTCATGCCCCCTTACTCACCAATTTTTGGAGGGGTTTGGGAAGCCTCTATCAAATTGGCTAAAAACCATTTACTGAAAACTTGTAGAGCTGCCTTACTCAACTTCGAAGAGCTTTCTACGTTGCTGTGCCAAATTGAAGCGTGTATAAATTCACGCCCACTTTATCCCATGTCAGCTGATCCTAAGGACTTTCAAGTATTGACGCCCGGTCATTTCTTGATAGGTTGTCCTCTCCTTGAACTTCCTGAACCTCAAACTGCTAATTACGTTCGTAGTCTTCATTCCAGATGGTCTTTGATCCTCCAGCTGAAAGAAAAATTTTGGCAGCGCTGGCAAACATCTTATCTCCACACTCTCCAACCGCGTGCCAAATGGATGCATCGTCATCATCATGAACTTCAACCTGGAAATCTCGTCCTTGTGAAAGAGCCCTCCTCCATCGCCACTCGTTGGACGGTTGGCCGCATTACTGCCATTCATCCTGGGACCGATAGGGTTACCCGAGTAGTATCCATACAGACAGCCAAAGGACTTCTTTCCCGACCTGTGTCCCAGGTGGCTATCCTGCCGGTTCAAGATCCGAGTACTTCCCCCGCGGGAGTATGTCGAAATAGTTACAATTTTTGACATTAGATGGCGGAACGAGACCGTTTCCATGACTACTCGCTTACGGAAAGCGAGAACTCTTTTTTAGTTTTTTAAAAATTAGAAGTCGCTTTTTTCCTGTGTTTTGAAGTCGCTGTTCTTTTCTTCGTATCCTAATCTACATGTAGTCAACATGTCATTTATTCGTGCGTCATTAAAAATACTTAAAAACGCAGTTTACATTCTATTTACTCATGTGTGAAGTATTCAATCAAGAGTTTTAAAATGCTACCGACAACCTTTGGAACAAAGGTAAGACTAACTTCTCATTCTTTATATCCTATTCTTCAAGTATTCATTCACAGGGGTCGGTAACCTTTTTTACTCGGAGGGCATATTTCAGAAATGCGGGAGTTCGGCGGGCACCCCTGGATGAAGAGGAGGAGGAGGAGGAGGGGGGGTTAATATTTAAACATGAAAATATTAATGTGACATAATTTTTTAATACATAAATTAAAATTTCAATTTAAACAAAATAATCTCAAAATTGATAATTAGTGCAATGTTTTACATTGCAAATCTGCGACTAACTCGTTGTAATGTGGCCCTTAAGTAGAATTCCCAGTTCTCAGGCAATGGTCCAAATGAGTGTCAGTGAGGCTTGATCGGTTCTTTGATTATAAGAATTTCGTATTAGAAAACAAATATTCAGAAGTATTTGTCGACGCACAAAAAGAGTTCAATTTCATAGCACATTTTCTCAACAAGGGGAAGCCATTTCCATTCACAAAATTCCAGAATTTTTCTTCGTTATGGAGTAATTTTGATTCAATGTCATTTCTTATATTTATAACTATCCGGGCTTCGCCCGCCTAGGCGGTCGGTTTAGGGACCCGCTCCCTTCAGCAATCATTGTCAGAGAATGGAACCACTAAAAAACGAATAAAGGTATTTAAATTTTGTTGTACAACAATAAATAGCGCTGTGTATGTGTCACACTCGATACAGCTCATACTGTATCACTCTCGTGGCGCCATCTAGCGGATCTTAGCGCAAATAGAACCAAATATTGCAACAAAAAAATTGAATAAATTTTTTTCTAGAATAAAATTTAAAATTCGGGCTTCGAGTTGCTCATGCGAATGAACGATAACATAATAAATGCAACAATTTACTTTAAGAAATAATAACAAATGCGATTAATTCTTCGAAGAATCAACGGTAATTCTTCGAAATGTATGTGATTCACGTTTTATTTACGGATATTTATCGGATAGCGGTGGAGTCTGCTTTTAGAATTAAAATATCTGTAAAACTATTAAAGTAACAGAATAACTGTAAGCAGAAACAATTATCAGTTTTCAAAGCTCTTTCCAAATATGTAAGATTTATGTACTTTCATGAGAAAAAAAAATACACCAATTTTCGACCAAAATGGCCGCCAAAATCGCGCCATATCAAGAGGGGTGATTTTCGGAAATGTAACTCCTTCCTTTTACTGTTCCCACCCTTCAAAATTGTTGGTTTTTTATTAATTAAAAATTAACGGTAATAAAATTTAAAATTCGGGCTTCGAGATGCACATGTTCAGAATCTTCACTACCCGTGTGCCAAATTTAATAGTTGTAAGTTTTATAGATTCGTCTCGGCGCAGCACACATATAACATGGACACCCGGAGGTGTGATCGACAGACAGAATCCAACCTTGCTTTATTAATATAGATTATTTCTTTTGTAAATCGACTTTTTTTCCTAATGTATATAAAGCTTGAAACATTTTGAAATTTTACATTTTGAAATTTATCTTTGTATAATACATCTGGAAATAAAAGGTAGTCTCAGCTTGACAGTAATCCTTTGTATCATGTCTCCAGCTCTTTTCCTTTCTCTTAGAACATTGGTTCTTAACCGTTGGTCCAGCTGAACACTAGAAGTGATCAACAAAGTCGCTAGTGATTTAAAAAAAATAAATAAAAAGGTTTTATAGTTTCGAAACCACCAAAAATTCAACATTATAATAAAATTGGGATAAAAAAATTTTATTTCACTCCCAATTTTTGGTTCAGATTCTAATTATTCATGTATTTCTTCCATTTCCTGCCTTTTCAAGTACGAAAAAAATCCTATTCTGCTTTAAAGTCCCCAATATGTTTTCTGTGACGGGAAGTCGACGCGGCACAATTTCTTAGTGTCTCAGAAATTTTACATTCCGTAAAGCAAATGCAAGCTAAAAAACCTCATGCATTTTTTGAGCTTTCACACGCTTTTACGTTACCTACTAAGTTTACCTTTACATTAAATTCGTTATTGTTATTAAGATGTAGGTCAAAACTTTCCCCAGCACAACAAAAATTCATTCACCTCAGAAACCTATTACAAACGTACAAAAACTTTTATTTTGCCAATTTCGGATAAGAATACACAATACACACAATGTTTGTCAAAAGCACAATGAAAAAAAAAATGATTTGCAGTTAGCAAAAGTGTTTTCAAAGAGTCTTTCGTGAAAAGAAACTGATCTTTGAGCTATCATCGATAATTCATCGAGGTAGTCCTTTGTGAAAGGTTTCACTCAGTTCAACAGATTAAGTTCCTTTTCGATTTGACGTACCTATGAAATATTACTTCAGCCCTTTAGCCGTTTCTTTTTTGAGGAAGGAACGTTGCCCGGGGAGTACCACTTGGAGGCAGGCTGTTTAACATTCCCCTTTACAGCGAGACCATCCGCGCAGCATGATAGTGGTGTGCTGGCGTGTTTCTCGCCTTTTTGATGGTGTGGAGAGGCACGATGTTAAGGTGGTTATAGTTTAGAGCCCGATGTTGTTGGCTCTGGGAGAGGCAAGCATGTATGAGCCTGATGTTGTCGGCTTTGATGGAGAGGAGAAGCAAATGAGCCTGATGTTGTCGGCTCTTGTAGAGAAGAGGATGATTTCAGCCAGGTGTTGTCGGCTATGGTGGAGAGAAAGATTTGAGCCTGATGGTGACGGCTCTTTTGGAGAAGAGGATAGCTTCAGCCTGGTGTTGTCGGCTGCAGTGGTGAGAAAGATTTGAGCCTGATGTTGACAGCTCTTGTGTAGAAGAGGATGGCTTCAGAGTGGTGCCGGAGAAACAGATAGTAAGTGAAAGACATGTGAAATTGATGATTTCGAATTGCTGGATGATAAAACTGACCGAAGGGAGCGATGAGCAAAAACATCATAAACCAGAAATTGTACTGAGATGCAAAGTTTTGTAAACGGACAGTGATTTATTACACGTTAAAAAAATGCTGTTTCAAAATTTCGCTTTTTATTTTTCAATAAATGTCTTCAGAAATTTTGTCCATTTACGCAAATTTTGTTAGTCCTTAATTCCAGAAGAAATACAACCGAAAATGAGACGCTTGATTCGTCTCTTAAACCGAAGTCGGAATCTTAGTTCTTTTTCAGATTTCATTTCCTTTTCCTCGGTTTGGAGGTTGCTACAATGATCCGATGTCCTCGCAACGTCTTCGGTCTGGATATAGTCAAGACAGTCGGTTAAGAACCGGTTCATGAGCTTGTACCGACGCTTAGGAAGTTTAAGAGGCTTTTTTGGAGGTTTTCGTGGAGGTTTCGGAGGTCTGGCCATGAAATATTCGTCGTTAGAACTTTGTGTGGCAGTTTCGTAACAAAGATCGGACTCATCTTCAGCAATATCCTGGCCAGCCTCCTTTACAATATTCTCTTTCCTTTTCTTTTCTGCGATAAAAGCGTACAGGCGGAAGATTGCAATTCCTGCAAGCAAAAACCAATATGCGTCCCACATAGCATACAAGAACACAGCCGTTATAAGAAATAGCATGGCGAATGATGTATTTGTGAACAATTGAGAATAAATCAAAATAAACGCCAAAAATATAGTAAAAATTGATAGCACTGTCGGATAAAACAGCAGAAAATTCAACGATATTTTAGACGCTTAAACCGTCACAAATGAGCGCTTGGTTTAAAATGGCGGCGTTAGAAAACGTCTGTTGCGTAGCAGTTCTGTTGTAACAATGTGAAATACTGTTGATGATTAACAATGCTAAGAAATGCTTAGTGTTAACCCAACAATGGAAAAACACAGTATCTGCTACAGTGATTTAGGTATTGTTTATTTTAGGCTATTAATAAAATTTTGTTTTTGAATATGATGGCAGCATGGTCATTCTTAAATCCTTACTGCTTTAAGGGTCTGTTCGCATAGAATTTGTCAGCGTCAACGCGTTGAAATAATTTTAACCAATCGCATATCTTAACAATTTCGCGGCTGGAGGTTTGCGATTGGTTAAAGATATTTCAACCCGAGTAACGCTGACTCTGACGGATTCTATGTGAACAGGCCCTTAGAGAGAATGCGTGTATAAATTATGTTTGACAACTGAAACTACTTGGTTGGATTTTTCCCTAGTAAAGCTTCCACGTAGAGTTTGAGTCGCACATGATGGGTAATGTACAGAAAACCCTATTAGAACTCCCCACCACCACCACAACTCTAACTTTTACTGAGATAATGATCTTGTTTGTCAGCTTTTGCAAAGCGTGTTGGATGGAAAGTGCATTTAAAATGGAAAGTTACGAGAAATCGTCGTTTGCTTTTCCACATTGGTATTTTAAAACAAAATCCAATGAAAGCAAACTTGCAGAAACATTTAAAAGATCTGTTCTCTTTAAATGAAACCCAACCCTGCTTTTTTTCCGGTTTTTAAAGAAAACTGGTTTTTATCCGTTGATCTAATCTTTCCTTTTTTACCCGTGTTTCTATTGATTTCTAGTGTTTGACTGGAATCTGGATGGAGAAACTTCATCCAGAGTTTTTTTTTTTTATCTTCAGCACCTTTTCACTCGACTTTGTCACTTTTGTATTATATCATTGATTTTACCATATTTTAGATTTTTTTACACATTTTTATGACTATCATTTTGTTATTATCTTCCCTCACTGTTGTTATCATCTTTGTATATTATTAGTTTTATCACCTTTATGCGTCTTTTAATCATCGTTGGAATCTGCCACCTTTTTTTAAATAATTATTCTGCTGTTGTTTTGCATTTGGCACATTTTGTCCTTTCTGGAACTTACGCATTTACGTTTAAGTATAAAATCTAAATTTTTGGTGAATGAATCGCTATATTTTTGGTCCCCTGAATAATCACAATAGAAAGTATCTTCCATGCTTCTTTCATTTTATCATCATACCTGATTAAAAAGTCTTAGGTTAATCCTTTTGTCCTTTTTAATGGATTAGAGACTTGTTTGACTCGGTTTACATGGTTTCGCTTTTACACTGTTTCTAAATTTTATAAATCAAAAAAATTGATGTATTATTTGATTGAGTGTTTTACATTGAACGCACTCATTAATTACTGCACAGCCGTCACAAGTGCATTGCATTGCGTTTAGTACTGGCGTCATTAAAGTATATTTTTTTTTTCATTTCAATACTGTCATTCCTAGTTCAGTTCTACACGAGGTAAGATGTTAATTTTTGAAATACATATGTAAATAAATAATTTATCATTGCATATTACTTAAATTACTTCGTCTTCACTTCGGATAATCTCTTTTGCATTTTTACACTGTTATTATAAACATAACTACGGCTTTCACCTATCCCCTTGTTTAATATGAATACTGTGTCTTGTTTTACATGGTTCCGATTGACACAATTTGTCGTGGAACGCATCTATCGTGTAAAACGAGGGATAGATGTACCAGTGACGTAGCGAGCATAACTGACGCCCGGGGCACGATACCTTTTTTGGCACCCCCCTTTCCGTAAAACATATAGTAATATAATATATAGAATTAGTGAAAGGACCATTTTGCGCCCCTGTGCGAGTGGCGCCCGGGGCATGATAGACCCCCTTGCCCACCTCTCGCTACGCCACTGAGGTGTACATTCTTTCATCTCCAGTCAATTGCTGTGACTTCAGAGGTTGGAAATCATACACAATACACCCTCTTCAAATGTGCCTCAGTCGCGCGTGAAGGCAAACAGGTACTGTTGGTAAAAAATATTCATAGTTTGACTCAAGCAAAACGTACTTTCAGTGAGAAAATTCATTTTTCCTGTTTTCCGAGCTAGTGTAGATAGGTATAAACAAAACTGGGCCAAGCTCAAAACCGTGAAAATGTATTTAAGCTTTATTTTCAAATGAAGAGCTGCTAGCTTTAATACTGGCGTTGCTCTGGCAGCCACATTGGCAGAGGAAGGTAATTCGTACAATTCTTCAAATCTGGTATTAAATTCTTCCAATATCGAATTAAAATGTTTGGCAAACTGATAGTTGGTAGAATTTCCATCGTAATAATTTTCTATCACCATTTTTAAATTTGGAAAATGTGATAAATTATCTTTTTCCATATGCATTCTCCAGAGCGTCAATTTAGCTTTAAATGCATTTATCGTACTTGTCATAGAAGCAATATGATGATTTCTACCCTATAGTTTCATATTTAGTTCCTTCAGTTTTACTGTTACATCAGTTAGAAAGCCTAGCTCAATCAACCAAGGTATTTTTTTCTAATTCTAAACAAATTTTATTCCTGGATAATAGAAATTCTTTCACCTGTAGTAATATGAGTATCAGTAGAGGAAAAGTATTTAAAAACCGTTCAAATACTTTTCCTCTACTGATCTCTCTCAATCAAATATCTAAAATCAAACAATCAAAAATATCTAAAATCCAATTTCTAATCTCAGATACCTAAAATTTAGATATTTGAACGGCGGGCACTTTAAAACTGTTTCGCAGGCACCTCGTTGCCGACCCCTGTTCTAAGACATTCTTTATATGACGTTTGTCCTGGTGTCCCCAGCGCTCATCATATAACAGCAGAATAGAATCATTTGTAGTAGCTATATTTACTTCCACTGGATTATCTGGAATAAGAACTTCCATGTGAATTTTATATAGACCACCACTTTTGTTTCTTGTACCATTACAGCCTTGTTGTTAATTTTTAACCAACATTCTTCAGCAGTTGACTCGAATTTGCTGTTTTTGTTCCTATCATGTGTTGCTAATACTGAAAATAAATTTTTACTGATACCAGGCACTAGCCAAACTTTTCTAAGTTTTTTAAATTGCCTCTCTCCTTTTACTTTTGTCAATATTTTTAAAGTTCCTTTACCTACAGCTGGTAAGATTTTACCATTTGCAGCAGTAACTCCATGAAGGGATTCAAATACTTCAAAGTCTGTGAAGTAATTGCTGTTATTGGTGATATGATTTGATGCACCATTATCAACAAACCAGTCATAACAAACTTCTTCAGATGAGAATGCTTCTTCGTGTAGAGCCAATAAGGACATATTTGCTGAACTACCATCTTTTCTTTGGAACTTATAATTCTGACTGGGCTTTGATGGTTTTCCTTCAGCTATCCACTTTCGACAAGATTTCACCCAGTGACCACTTTGGTGACAATAATTGCAATTTCCCATTTCTTTTTACTTGTGTAAACTGTTTTGGCTTTAGTGGCTTTTGCTTCTAATGCTTCTTGATTCTGGACATCATCTTTTAATTTCTCTTCCTTATTTTCTCTTTCTTGTGTACATAATTGAGTTATTAGTTCATCAATTGCTCTTTTATTTACATTCAGAAGGAGCCAACTGGACTTGAAAGACCTGTACTCTTGAGGTAATGTTTCTAGAATCTTGCAAATTAATAGCATTTGAGGAAGTTGAGTTTCTTGTTTTCTTTCAAGACCCAAATTCAATTCATTCCAAAGGTTTTTTAATTTTGATAGGTGAGCAGCCATACTGTCATTAACTGTCCACTTAAACTGAAAAAACTGCATACAAATATTGTACAGTTGATTATCTGAAGTAGCTTCATACAGTTTATGAAGTTCCAGCCATACTTCTCTGGCATTATCAAACCTCATTATTTTCTGCATAGTTTCTTCAGTCATTGAATTCGTTAAGACCATCATAGCACATGTGTTAGCCTTTTTATAACACATTAAATCTTCCTCATGCTTCTTTAAAGTTCCTTTACTAGCTCCATCAGGTGGCTGATCTGGTTTCTGTAATTTTCCTTCAACAACTTCCAAGATGTCAGCATGATAGTTCAAAACAAATTTTATTTTGTATTTCCACAGCGGCCAATCACTTTCTCCACTCAAAGGTTTAACCTGTAACTTTGATGCCTCCATACTTAATGCTTCACTCTTATTAACGCAATATCTTCTAATACATGAAATTAAATCAAATATATAATGAGCACTATAGCCCACTTCAATCACAAAAATCTCTCTAGAGCTTTCTTAAAAATGATTTCAGGACTTGAAGAGTAGAATCATTAAAAAAAGAACTTTACCGTTCTTGTCGGCCACGTGTTAGGCCTAAGACTGCAGTGTTGTATACTTCAGCTGATTCAATTATTTTTGTGTAAAACAATCGTCCGAACACATATAGCGTGCACTGAGACCATAACATATTGTATTTTAACTTTTACACACAAAACAAACTGCACTTATGAGCAGGGTTGCCAAATAAAAGCACCGAAAATAAGGGGCGGGTTTTGATAAGTATACTACTGAGGGGTATGGAATACCCCCGTGGAAAGAAGGGTCCAGGGGTACTCCCCCAGAAAGTTTTCAAATTTTAACCTTTCAAATAGCCATTTTCAATGCATTTTTCGTTCAAGTGTTGCAACTTACATAGAGTTTAGGTTAAGTAAACAATAATGTAATTACATAGAAAATTTACAAATAAAAAATAATTAAAAGTTGGTTTAGGCATATAGTACAAAACTTATTTTTATTTTATTAGTTTACTATAACTAAGTAAGTGCCCTTATAAAGTGTTAGGGACGTGTATGTAAAATTTGTAATTTTATTATTGTACAATGTACATACGTGCGCAGAAAATCTTTGGGGCGACTTTTGAGTCATGAAATTTTTTGAATGAGTGTGTTCCCACAGTCCATTGAACTGTATGATATACTGTGCTTTACTGTGTGAAATACAGTAGCTAACTCTACTAGAACGATTTTATCACTTTCAGAGGAAACTTTAGTGGTGAAAAACTTTGACATATTGCTGCTAGATGAAACAGTTATTTTTTCTTGTGCTCGGCACCCTGAGCATGTTGAGTTACGTCACTCCGACCTCCATGGGCAACCGAAAAATCCTTATTACAATAGCTACAGCGTGCCTTATTGTCGTTGTTGGGACTAGGCCTAAGCCAATCTTCGTCCTTCATCCATTCATCCCTAAAAACACATAACCTTTTTTTCGGCCCATCACTATTGAATTTTGAACGTTTACCATTACCAGTGTTCATATTCAAGGGTTAGTTTTATGACAAACACTTAGTTCAAACGCCACTATCTATCAGCACTATCACACACTAATCTGCATTCGTATTTAGCACTAGACTGAGACTGTTGTCGTTGTGACTTTCGGTTCCTGGTGCATACAAACAACCGTCTCGTCAAAGGCCTATTCACATAGGAGTCCGGTAGCGGAAGCATTAAGGTATTGAAATACATTTAACCAACGACAAACCTCCAAACGATTAGCAACGAAATTTTTAACGCCTATGATTGGTTTATTTCCGTCTCAGCCCCATCTTTCCTTTTACGCTTCCGGACCGGATGTGAACAGGTCCTTGTAAGCGCTCAACTCGTATACAGTAAATTTCTCCTTTCGGCGGAAAACGGGACTTTTGCCGTCCCGTATCAAAGTTCCTCGGGACGAGGGACAAAATTTAAAAAATAAGGGACTGTCCCTTAAAATCCGGGACATTTGGCAACCCTGCTTATGAGAGAAAAATGCCATTTTACCAGTCTATTACAAATGCATAGCTGTAAACAGAACTGCAGCTAGAACTACTTAGCTGACGTGTTGCCAAATTGCAAAAAAGAAACTATACAAACATCTTTTTCTCTGTTAACGTGCTACAACATTCAAGACAAGATTTAGCCGTTACGTCACAAAAAGTTTGTGCGGAAATGACGTCACCGCAATAAATTTGCCACGAAATTTCATAGTAGTATGGAACGGAGACATCTGGTTCCGATCTGAGATCCCTCTTGACTTGAAACAAATGGCTGTATATAATCGATAACTGTAGAACACCGTTTAAACTGTAGAACCTGGGGGCCACGATACCCAGGGGAGTTGCGAAAGGTCACCAGTAAGGGCCTGTTCCCATAGGAGTCTGGCAGCGGAGCGTTAAAGTATTGAAATATATTTAACCAATGACAAACCTCCAAACGATTAGTAACGGAATTTTTAACGCCTATGATTGGTTTATTTTCGTCTCAACGTCATCTTTCCTTTAACGCTCCGCTACCGGACTCCTATGTGAACAGGCCCTAAGGCATCTAAATATTTCAAACTAGTCGCTCGTGCAGTTATTTATTATTACTGTCATTAAGTTTGTTTTTTTTTGGGGGGGGAGGAGGGATCAAAGTACTTATTATATTTTTCTTACGTTTGTAGGGAGGGGTGAGAGAGTCATGCGGCTAAAAAGGTTGAGAACTGTTGCTGTAGAAAATAACATTATCTGTTTCAATTAGTCCACTAAGAGGTGAAATTTATCTCATTAACAGGTGAATCTGATCATCAATAATATACTGCAAGGAATGGTTAATACTACATTTATATTTGCCAGGCTCTGTTGCTAAAACAGCCCGTGCTGTAAGGAAAGCCAGTTATGTCTGAGAGCAGAACTACTAAAATATTCCTATTAGCCCGAAGAACGGCGACAAACATGGCCATGTTCTTGCTTGCAGGTATCCGCTGAGTGTTGCTGGTAACCAACTATGTGTAGATAACCATCGTACTCTGTTGCTTTACCCACGGTTAGAACAATAGTAATTTTTTTTAGTATGGGGGGGGGGAAGGGAGAAATAAAAAATAAATTCTTTTTAGGAAGATCCAGAAGTCTAATTTTTCTGCGGGATGCACCTGTTTGTTTATATCAGTTATCTGTGGTACCAAATGCAGTTGGTATATCTCCAATCTGTTAATCTGTTACTGAAAATCTCGTTTATGAAATGATTGAAAAAAAAAATCTTACTAAACGCAACGAACTCCAGATGGCTCTAAGCTGCCCCCAAGCAAAGCCTTTTTGTGTATTGCTTTGTAAGGGGGTGTATTTTTTTTACAAATACTTTTAAATAGTATCCATCGAAAGTTTCAATAATTTGTATAAGTCTTCTAATATAAAATGGCCTTTAAAATTATGTTATTGGGGCAAACATATAATTTACATTTTTGTGTGTTATAAAGGGAATGGAGATAATTATTAGATTGTTACTTAAACGAATAAAGTTTAAAGATGTGTTGAAATGAATTTGAAAGTTCAAATCAGTGACGGATCATCACACAGACGCAAGAAGCGCCCTTGGGGGCCTTCGAAAGTTAGCCGCTTAAAAAAGAGATACATTCTGAGAAATTTTTTTAAATTGAATAACAAGTTGATTTGATCGCATTACTTAGTATTTAGATTAAAGGGTCCTTGAAGTTAAGCTTGGGGCCCTTCAAGTGATTGATCCGCCTCTGGTATAAATCTTATCCATCAGGGAACGCTGGGGGCCCCTTGGCAGATGCTATTTGGGGGCTCCCCCTTACGAACATTTATAAAAATAAGAACTATCCATGGGCTATACATACTATTAGAAGTACTAGGTGCATACACCAATGGGGTTTTGGGGTCCCCTAGCATCAGGGGGCCCTGTGCAAAGTCCCGATTTGCCCATGCGATAAAAAGGCCCTGGGATCCATAAATCCTAATAAAAGTGTTGATAATACAAACAGATTACACTCTTAAGGAGACAAGGGACATTCACCCTCTATTTTTCAAATATTCAATATTTTACGCTATATGCCACATGAGTATAATTAATATTATTTTGTACTACATTGAAATTAATACTATTTGATAATTAATACTATTTTTACATTAATATTATTTTGTACTGCAGAATTGTTAATTGAGGTGTTTGTCACAAAACAGTGCATAGTTCTTTGAAACCACAAATATTTTTGAATTTATAGACCATGAAATAAAGAAAAAATATAAAAAATTACAGGCAGAATTAATATATATACAAGGTCTAACAATAAAGTTCGGTGAATAGTCCTGTAACATTAACGTAGATGAAATATTAACGAAAGTTACCTTACTGTCCTTCGAAATAGTCACCTCCCATAACTATGCACCGCTGACATCTGGGCCGCATATGTGTTCTGGAAACTTTGCAAGAAGTCTTCTTTTGGGATGGAGTTCAAAAGCCTCGTCACGTTTCGTTGGATGTCAGGAATATTGTCAAATCTCTTTTCCTTTCAAAGCGAGTTTGAATAGGAAGAAGTCTGGAGGATTGAGATCTGGCGAGTATGGTGGATGTTCAATTTGCACCACCCTCTTTTTTGCCAGGAACTGTTTGACGATATTGGCTGTGTGAGGGCGAGCATTGTCGTGAACAAAAAACCATGAACCTTGCTGTGCGTACTGGGGTCGTACCCTGCGTAGACGTTTTATGAAACGGGTCAAAATTTCAATGTACCCTTCAGCATTCATCGTCGTTCCCTCAGGTAGAAATTCCTTGTGGATAATGCCCTGACTATAAAAAAAAGTGATGACCATCGTTTTGATGCGTGATTTTTCTGCTCTGACCTTTTTCCGACGAGGTGATGCAGGAGAACTCCATTCCATGGTTTGCCGTTTCGTTTCAGGGTCGTACCTGAGACACCACGACTCATCCTCAGTGACAATACAGTTCAAGAAGTTTGGTGTCGCCGTTTCGACAAAATCCCGTGAAGCCTCTAAACGTGCCTGCTTGTGATCGTCATCCAAGTGATGTGGCACAAGACGACAACACGTTTTTCTCATCCCTAAATTCTGGGTAACGATTTGTCGCACGGAACAAACGCACTAAACAAGCACTTTGTAAAACAAGTCTTACACGGAACACAAACGACGATTAACTGAACAACGGTGGGGGCAGATGGTCAACACCTAACGCTACGCAGGTGCAGCGTTTTGTTTCACCAGTGTTGCCAGATCGGCCGTTCTGACTTCATTCACCGAACTTTATTGTCAGAGGTTGTATATATATATATTTAAGACTTTCAATTCATACAAAAAATTCGATGCACAATTATATTTATATATGTATGGTAAACTTGTATTTAAAAATTTAAAGATTTTAAATGACGTGGATGCACAAGGAGCATTTTGAAAAATGTTAGCATTTTTGAAAAAAATTTGAAAAACAGGCATCATTCTGCCAAAAAATCCTTATTTTGAATTCTAGGTATCTTCAATGTAGTAAAAAAGAATATTAATTATTCTCATTCTGTATATAGACGTAAAAATTTCAAATTCAAACATTCGAGGTTGAAAGTCCCTTGCCCCTTTAAGGCTTGATCACATAGCAGCTCGTTGACGTTTTACGCTTACGCTAACGGACTGCTATGTTAACAGGCCTTTACAGTAAATTTTACAAATAAAAGAAAATAATAATAAACAAATAAACCTCAATTTTTTACTGTCTACATTCGTACAAATCACTTTCAAATAAAACTCACTCCTCAAACAATTTAAATGATGTAATGTTTTGTTCTTCAAACATCCTAGAGCAGCACTTTGAAATAGTCTTGGAACTAAATAAATCCCCCTTCCCTCGAGTTAGTACATAAAGGGATCAGGCTTTGACATCACCCAGATGTCATGCTTGAGGAGGTGGTCCATATTTCACTAAAAAATAACAATAGACGGCACCGCCTACGAGCCAATCAGAGGTCTCCAAAGCTTTGTTGAAGGGTAGTAACTAGTCACTTGTCCACAATTGCACGCTCACCAGCAAGTTTCTGTTTATTTCGCTCTACGTCAAGCTAAAACCACGGGAAAAGTTACTTGGTTTATATTATTTGTTTAATAATTTAATGGGACTGTTTAGTTACATAATTAATCAACACTGAATTTCTTTTGTATTTTGATATCTTGAGTATCATTACTCAATCTAAGAAACAAGTATTAAGATATTTGCGATCATTGTGAAATCTTGTTCTCTATGACCATTTCCTGTTTAATTTACGCAATTTTTTAACAATTGTTTTATTAGCACTTAACATTACGGTGAGTTTACTCAGGTTAGCATTGAATGTACAGTTTAATTAAATCGTGTAAAATGAAAATGCACGTTGTGCGTTCGAAATTCTAAAATGCACATTGTTCGTCGTAATTCCCCATATACCATGATTCATCATGCAGAGTCTCTATCAGAACTCGTAGTAGAAGCGTTTAGCGAATAAATTTTACTATTAAGCTGGTTAGTAGTATATCAATGAAGTGTTTTGGATCAGCAATAGGCTTGAACAAATTTGTAATGTTTAATTCACTTTAATTTTAATTACAATCTTATGTTATGAATTTATTACTTTTAAATTCATTAAAACAAGTTTTGAATTGTTCAGTTTTATAATAATCTTTTCGCATCTTACTTTTATGGTAGGCCTTATTTTTTGATATTTTTAGATAAGTTATACTATTAAAATTGTTTTTTTAAGGATCATTAGTTTACTTATTAGGGTGAGATATAGCACATTGTAAAAACTACTTGGGAGTAATAAAATTTTTTTTAAAATTTCTTTTAAAGCTTAATGATTGGGCTGTGTAGTAATCGTTAAAATCCATGTGATATGAGTTCAAATATGTCCTGTTTCAGAATGATGGATACTGCAAAGTAAAAATAGGAACCCTGTGATGGACCAGTCATTTGTAATACATTTTATATAAGCCTCAGGGGACAGTGTTATTCTCTAGGATTGCTTTAATAGTCTGGGCTAGGGTTCTATAACATGCTGTGAGAATTTGAAGTCATCTCAATTCTTGTATTTGCTAACTAGAAAGGTTATCTTATCAGATGATCTTATTCACTCTGATTACAGTAGCAGATTTTCTCTATGATTGTCTTGTCATTTGTCTTGAATTGATAAATGTTGCTATCAGAAAACAGGAATAATAATTTTTAGTCAGGAATTACTGATCACAGGAGTTCTTACCTCAACCTCATTATAAGCATTGCATTGGAAAATAATTTTATCATTTACTTAGCTCTTTTTACCTGTGAATTCAGTATCTTTGTAAAAATTTAATCTTTGTGAACACTGAGGCACTGCAAAGGTCATTGTAACAGTGCCTTAATGAATACCAAGTGCCATTGAACCTGAAATAGGTTCTTCTTAGATTAGAATTTGACTAATTTTGGCTTGTTATAATAAACCTCTTTTAAGGCTGACATGTCTCTTGTATTGGAATACATTGTTATTAAATTAACTATATTTAATTTATTAAAATGATAAAATGCTGATGTATACACATGTAGTATTTAGGGGGCCTTTGAAATTATAACATAGAAGGGCCCCTTGGTTCATATAGTAAGAATCATTTTACCTTACCCATGCATATAAACAGACAGATAAAAGAACTTTATTATAAGATAAAGAACTTTCTGGTATTTCTTATGTTTTCATTGGTTTTGTATCATCTTACTCTATTTTTAATAACAAAAATAAGTTTAAAACTTCAATTATAATTCTTTTCTTTAGGTTGTTAATGGCAAAATATAAAATTTTAGGTACTGCATTTCTTTTTAACAATCTCTATACTTTTGAAATTAAAATATCCTGTATGATTAGATGTATCTAAAATAGTCTGATTCCCATTTTATTACTATCAAAAATTTTTCCAGCATTTATCAACTAAGGTTATTTGTTGGTTGAGGTCTTTCTCAGGCTTCTCATGGTAGTATGAAGTTTGTCAGGATTTAGTTATGCATGTTACTAACATCCATGATGTACTGCTATTTCTTATTTATGGAATTTATCTATTGTTAAAGTTAAAGTGTTTGTGATGTCAGTATCAGTTGATAAACACTCTATATCCATAGTTGACAAAATTTTGTCATAAATTTTCACTCGTACATTAAAACATTTTTACCTTGTTATTGCTTTTTGACTAATACATTAAAATGTTGTATTTTCTAGGATTTTTATGTTTAGAGCATATGACAATGATGCGTTACAGAAGAGAGACAGACTCAAGACTTGAGAAAATCATTTTATCCATTGACCTTCAGGTTAAGATTTTTATTATTTTTGTCTAATAGTTTATACTAGTAGCATTAGTTTTTTCTCTTTAAAGTCAAAGTACTTTTGACTGCTAGATGGGAATCCTTTTAATTAGTTTCCAACAGTTTTTCGTTAACTGCGTTCTGAAGAACTTGCAGGTTTTACGAACCTGCACATTTTTGTTTCAAATTATTCCTTGAAGCTTCAAAGATGTTCTATGAAAGCTATTAAGGCAATGACTGACTTGTAGCATAATGTTGTAATGTAATGCTTGCCATGAGCATGACATTACAAGAGTGCACATGTTTCTTCGCGAACATATGAGAGATGGATTTTTATAGCATTTATATAGGCTTTTTCCATATTCCTATATTTTGAATTTTCCTATGACTATTAAAATGCGTGATATCAAAAACTTAGAGGCCTTTTTATGTTCTAAAGAGGAAAAATTTCTTTAACTTTGTGCTTTTGTATGACTTTTTGAACGTAATTTTGATTTCTTCTTATAATAATTGTCTTATTTTATGATTATTCAGTAAATAGTAATGTATTTTTTTCTTTCATTAGGAATTGAAAGATATACCACTCTTTGGAGATGATAAGTGGTATGCTGCAGAAGAGATATTATTGCTTACTTTAATGCAAAACCATAGTTATGGCAACTGGTAATGTTTTTATATCGATATTTTAAATGTATTATTTGCATGACATTAATATTATGTTACATGACCTGAACTTCCTCTTTAGGTTTCCTCATAATAAAATTCTTTATTTATTTAAAATCAGTCTGTAGAATTTGTTTATTAATGTGACAAAAAACAGGAGTCTTTCATTAGTATCTTTAAAATATGCAGTTTCATTTATAACAAATACAAGGAAAAATTAGAAAGTTTTGAACCATGAATTATGCCACTGGCCCAGATCCTCTTTTTGATTCATTAATGCAATCAAACTATGAATGATTCGGAGCCGATCTATATAACAATAAAAGCAATCCCTACCATCCTCTTTTAGTGTTTTCTAAATTCTACTTGTATTTATGCTTTCTTTTTTTAAAAAATCACAGCTATGCTGAAAATTGTGCTTTAATATTGATATTTATGTGATGGGGTTAGTTGCCAAGAAGTCCAAAATTGACGAATTTGGACTAATACCAGAAATTGCATCTGTAAAGCAATACCTACTGTTAAAGTGGTGCAAGTCTTTCTTCAGGAGTAATGAATCAATTTTAGCCTACTATTATTGTTATTGATCAATCATCATTTTTTTCAACATGGTCAATCTTAAAAATACTCTGCTGAAAATTTTCAAAAATGGACTTATACCACTCTGCAATTAACTCCTTCATATATATTATTCAATCATTAGGCAATAGGCATAACACTGTAGATGAGATAAAAACTTATCTCATTCAGAGAGATATTACTGGTGATATCTCTTCAGAAAGACTAAGACCTACTGAAGACTATATATGAGTCAAGCAGGTATGCTTTTATTGTCACTTATCTATTACAGTGTTAAGTCTATTGGGTATTGATTCAGTAATATAACCTTGGGGTTTTAAGTTCTGATGCATTTGTTTGATCTAATAGTCTAAGGTTAAGATAAATTTGTATATCACTCTGCAACTAACCCCTTAATATATATTATGGAATCAATAGGCATTAGGCATAACTCTGTAGATGAGATAAAACCCATCACATTGAGAGAGATATTACTGGTAATATCTCTTCAGAAACACTGTTGTCTCATTTATTCATGTAATGCCTCCTGAAGACTATATATGAGTGAAGGAGGTATGCCTTCATTGTCACTTATAAACTACAGTGTTAAGTGTATTGGGTATTGATTCAGTAATATAACCTCATGGTTTTGGTTCTGATGCGTTTGCTTGAACTTAGACTATTTGTTTTACTACTTGATTCTCAAGCTGCCATTAAAGCCATTGTCTCTATAGAATGCTATAGATCCAGTGAGATTATCAAGTGTCAGTCCCTTTTTCGTATACTCCATCACCAAACATCAGAGTTGTTTTACAGTGGATTCCAGTACGCTGCGGAATACCAGGAAATGACCTTGCAGATGGATTGGCAAAGATAGGTGCTGTAGTTATGCAGAACTCGTGTAGGCCGATCGCATATAATTCTATAAGGCTATTCTTAAGGCTGAAGGGGAAACAAAATATTTGTTTCCTTTGCTGAAAATTGTGAAAAAAAAAGTCAGTATCAAGCGAGTGATTGTCAACACTATCTATTTATTTTTTTTGTTGTTGTTAAAAAAAGGATGCCCATATGGTGTGGTTAGCATTCTGAGTTGCCACGCACAGGGCTTGGGTTCATATCCCGAATAAGGCTTGGTCGTTTCTGTGTCGTCCCCTCATAGGGAGGTAATGCTGGCTCGCCTATAAGGTGCTCCCATAATAGAAAAGTAGCTAGTAAATAGCAGTGAATCACAAAATGTGATTATCTAACAACAAGTGCCCCCTCATTAGACAAAAAAAAAAGTTGTACTTAAATTCTAGTATCTTTGTTGTATCAGAATGATAATTTATGCATAAAATGCTGTATTATAGCAGCACTAAAAGTGTAGTGCATTTGTCTAAATCTGTCATTGTTGAAAGTTATTCCTATACTCCAAAAAATCAGCTCATCAATTAAAGTAGATTGATAAATCACTGGAATTAAGATATTGTATACCTGTCCCTTGATTTGCATGGTACTTGGTTTACATGGTTTCTAAATTAAAATATATATCGATGTATTATTTGAGTGTTTTACATTGAACACACTCATCAGTTATCTGCACATATGTCACATGTGCATTTTTATTTTTTCTGTTTTTTTTCCAACCGAATTTGTATGAATTGTATTGAATTTTTTTATTTTTAAATAAACCTATTGAATAAGTGCTGTAGTGATGTCTTTTGCAATGTATATAAGCACAACTGAGCTTCTACTTCGACGCCAAGCATTCAGTAACAACCAATCTTCAATTTGGCATAAACTCTTTGCATTTTTACACTGTTATTATAAACTTAACTACCGCCTGCACCTATCCCCTTGTTTAATATGAATGCTGTGTCTTGTTTTACATGGTTTCGATTTACACGATTTCCCATGGA
Organism: Dolomedes plantarius; assembly: GCA_907164885.2. Lineage (NCBI taxonomy): Eukaryota > Metazoa > Arthropoda > Arachnida > Araneae > Dolomedidae > Dolomedes > Dolomedes plantarius. Next base: position 55,216,167 of record OU015502.1, on the reverse strand, counting down.
ATGCATCTACTGTGTAAATTGAGGGATAGGTGTATTAAACTATGAAGTTTAATGTTTAATTGATCTGCCTCATGAAATTTCATGTTTAATAGGTCTGCAATTCAATGCCAAATAACACTAGATGTCAGAAATATTTTTATTTATGTGTTCATTTTTGGATGAAAGTCTCAATCTGTTTACTTTTTGATTAATTAACTGTGTTTTCTGAATTGATGATATTTTTTTAATTGTAGGAGTTTGTTTGCTGAAATTTTGTCAGAGAAGTTTCATAAGAAGTTTACTCCTGAAGGTATATTGTATACTCCTTTAATCACCCTTATAGTATGCATGGCTTACACTGTTTGTAAATTTTCACTAATTTAAATTAAATTCTTATTGCTGTAAAATGTGTATGTGCCTGTAATGCCAGGAATACCTTGCTATGAATGTGTTGTTTATAATATATGTGCTGCAAAATCATTTCAACTTTTCATTGCTCAAGGTTATAAGCTTAGCAGTTCTCAACTTTCAAATTATTAAGCTGCCTTGATAGTGACCTTTTGTGACTCCCTTGACATATCACCACGATGCCCAAGGAGGTCACGGCCCTCAGATTGGAGAACACTTCTATAGCTAGTGCTCTTTTATTTTGCTGTACAGATTGTTACTGAAAATTTTTGACTTATTCTGAAATGAAAATGTATATTACAGTCATATATATTAATGTCTAATATTCTAGCACTAACCGCTTTGCTTTGAAAATGGTAATGACAGTTTTATATTTTTCTGTTAATGAATTTCAACATTCACATTTTTACTTGCCCCCCCCCCCCCCTTTTTTTAAATAAAAATTTTTTTTAAGATTGTTATTCATATGTTTCATTTTAAAAAAAAGAGCAAAATTTTTTTAAAAGAGGTCTTGAATTCCTTTTTAATTGCATGACATAATATGAACTGGGCTCATGAAGAACTGACATATGCAGTCGATTTCAGTTAATTGGACCACATCGGAGCATGATCATTTTGGTCCTAATAACTGGCTGGTCCGATTACATGAAAATGCCCTATGTGACAAGATTGGGTTCGGTCCGAATAAGCGGCTGGTCCGATTAACCAGTGGTCCAATTCACTGGAATTGACTGTACATTAAACATTCTGTAGATGTTTATAGGTTATTGCAGTTACAAAGAATATTGACAGTTGTATGAAAGAAGCTGGAGTCAATCATCATGATAACAAAATGCACTGAGAGATTATTTCAAATTCCTTTTTTAACTATATCTTATGATAATTGCATATAATTATGTACTAGATTTATCTGTTTGCATAACTTGTGGAAAGAAACAATTCTCAGTGGAGAGAGAAACATTACAATACAATTAATATCTGCCTCAGGAAATTGGTATACATTGTCAACATACCCTGGTTAAAGCCTCAAAATATGTTCTTGTAGCTAGCCTTTTAAAATTGCTCCCATGACTATGATTAGAAGAGTTATTGTACATCTTTCTAAAAAAATTCTAAATAAAAAAATTATGGTTACATTTTTGTAATTGATACATTTTTCTAATTGATACTTTGTAAAATATCACTTTAGAGTAAATATATACATCTCCCAGCATCATAGGCATAGCATCGTGGGGGGGGGGGGGCACATGCTCCCCAACTTAACTTTAAATAGATTAAAATATTCATAGAAGTTCAGTTAAAATTGGGAAATTGTAGAAACCTTTTAAGAAGTTGGTTTTTCCCCGCTTTTTCAAACTGTGACACTGAAGATTCCGATTATGTCTTAAGCTTTAACATAGTTTTTAACAGTGATATGATCCAAAAAAAAAAATTCGTTGCTATATTTTTTTCCTCATTTTATTTATATTATATTTATTTTCCTCATTGTATAAATTTTGAATACTTCTCAAACATCAATTCTATTGTTATTCAATTAAAGAAAATCATAATATTTCATATTTTAAGGACCGTTCGGCAGTCAGTGCATTGAGGGGGGGGGGGGCTCCTAACTGAATTCAATTCGTGCCCCCCACAAAAGTTAGAAGCACGCTACGCCTATGTTTGTCAACATACCCTGGTTAAAGCCTCAAAATATGTTCTTGTAGCTAGCCTTTTAAAATTACTCCCATGACTATGATTAGAAGAGTTATTGTACATTTTTCTAAAAAGAATTCTAAATAAAAAAAATTATGGTTACATTTTTGTAATTGATACTTATGTAAAATATCACTTTAGAGTAAATATATAAATATCCCAGCATACAGGTAGCCTTAGACCTAGGTTTTACACTTGGTATATGCTCCTTAGCAAGGCGTAATCATTGAGAATGCTGGCAGAAAGGAATTTCAAAAGCAGCATTACCCTAAGTTTTTACTGGTGACTGACAAAATGCAGTCATTCAGCCCATTTCAGAGAGAACCATTGTCTTATCATGAACTAGCTGAATACCCGTGCTTCGCTACAGAGTACATTCAAATTAAATACAACAGTCAATGTATTCAATTAATGCCTAAAAGACGAAAAATATATTTATAAAAAAATCGTAACGGATATTTTTATAGACAAAATAATGTAGAAGAAAATATTCAAATTAAATACAACGGTCAATGTATGCAATTAATTTGTATATTTAATATCCATAAAACATACTGTTTTGAATTAAATTTTTAAAAAACTTTCATCTCAATGAGTCTAGTGGTTAAATTTTATCTTTTACCGTATTTTAATTATTTTTTTGTCAATTTCTTTCGTTGTTGTGCATGTGGCGCAAAATTAATTTAAAGTTTCACAAAAAGAAAAGGAACCATGTGATCAGCATGTAATAAATTAAATTCTAAAAATTAATCTTTAAAAATTTATCAAAAATCAGAATGGGGGGGAGGGTAAAGATTCGAAAAAGATTTCATTTTAAAGGAATTTTTATGATCTTTCTTGTTATATAAATTTTATAACCCTCGGATAATTATTTTAAATGCAAACTTAAATAAAGTTACAAAAACAGCTTAAAAATTTAATTTAAAAAAATCTAAGAAGAATTTTTCAAAAATCTTGCTTAGTGCACCCCTATAAGAATAATCACCATGCAAAATTTCAGCCCTTTAGGTCCAGCAGTTTGGTCTGTGCGTTATATGTCAGTCAGTCAGTTACGGAACTGTTTTATATATATAGATTGTGGTACAAAATGTACAAGATGACAAAATACGATCTGAATGCGGGATATGTATATTTTTAAGGACTGCCTACGAAGGCCCTTTATGCATTTTATCATACTTCAGGGCTTTGCATTTTTTTATCCAATGACTCACTTTTGGTGTTGTTATGCTTCAAGGGACAGCTTCAAATAATCTAATATTTAAAACTAGATTTATAATTTTTAGGATAAATAATTACACCTTTGAAAGTGTCAAGCAATTTAAATATCTGGGTACAATTATCTCTGATAATAATGATTTCAACCTTGAAATTAGTATAATACTATTGATGGCAAGTAGGTGCTAATTTGGTTTGAGATGTCAACTAAAATCAAAGTTCATTTCTATAAACACGTTAGTTAATCTGTATAAAGCTTTAATAAGATGATTATTCTTTATTATAGGCATAGTGTGCTTCTAGCATTTTTTTTGGGAGGGAGGTATGAATTGAATTCAGTTAGTGCCCTCCTCAATGCATTGACTACCGGACGGTCCTTAAAATATGAAATATGATTTTTTGAAATTGAATAACAATAGAATTGATGTTTGAGTAGTGTTCAAAAATTATACAATAAAGAAAATAAATATAATATAAATAAAATGAAAAATATATATAGCATCGAATTTTTGTTATGGATTCTATCATTTATAAAAACTATGTTAAGGCTAAAGGCATAATCGCAATCTTCAGTGTCCCAGTTTGTAAAGGCGGGGAAAAACCAACTTTCTTAAAAGGTTTCTACAATTTTCCAACTTTAACTGAACCTCTATTAATGTTTTAATTTATTTCGAGTTAAGTTGGGGGGGGGGCATGTGTCCCCCACCCCCCCAACTTAAGAAAGTTGTTCTGTATAAATAAAAGAAAAACTTTGTCTGTTGGCTGGAAACTGGGAACAATTGCAGGTAGACCATTTCCGGTATGGCATCTGTTATGAAATTCGGCTATGTTTGAAGATGTCGAAATTGATGTTTCCCCCCTCATATTCCACTGATCAGTGGTATAGCGAGGGGGGGGGGGCAAGGGGGTCTATCATGCCCCGGGCGCCACTTGTAGAGGAGCGCCAATATAAGGTCTATATATTATATTACTATTTGTTTTTCGGGGGAGGGGGTACCAATATAAGGTCTATATATTATATTACTATATGTTTTTCGGGGGGGGGGGGGGGGGGGGGTGCCAATATAAGTGTTGTGCTGCTACATCCAGTTTTTAGTTCATTTGGGCGCGTATCATAAATTATTTTGGTTAGTACTAATTATTTATTTTTTCTTATTTATTTGGGTGCGTTGTGTTTTAATAATTTTTTGTTGAATACAACCCAAAGCCCTTGATGTCAAACTTAGCAACCGAACAAAAACCAATCAACCATGTTCAATCTTAGATTATGTAATTTAACATCAACAACTTTCAATTTAGACAAACTAAAGATTTTAACATAACAAAACTTAGTTTATTTACACACTTAATATTTACAAATAACAAAATGAATCTTTCACTTCCCGAAATCAATGCACAATATTTTTATTTTTCACAAATTGTATTTATTATTACCTTGCCAAGGTTAGGGAGCGTCCCGAGTGCAAAAACAAAATAAATTTAACTCTTAGTTCAACACTAAAAAAACACCTTCTCACTAAAAAACTCCTTCCTTATGAAAAAATTTAAATTACCTAGCCTGAATCAGAACTGAACAAATCAAATTTGAGATTTAACACTCACCCCAATTGCTTTTCATCAACTCACGTTGCTGTCTTGGCCTTCTCGCCTCACCGAGGGTTCGGGGTCACAATACTCCACCGGGCAGGGGGCTATCTCTGTAGTCGTGCTTTCCTTGGCGCGTACCTTCACTATTTTGCACTGGCGATGGGAATCTCTTCACGTCGTGAAACGGGGCGCTGCGCTCTCCTCGTCGTGTAACTTCTCGATTTCGTTCTCGATGGGTATTTGCTTCTCGGCTGTGGCACGGGAGCTGGGTCTCTTGGTCTCTGCTGCAATCTGAATGCGGACCTCTCTATTTTACTTGGTCAACACAATTCGTTTTCTATAAGCTTATCGTATATGAAATCTGGGGAGCTCTTCTCGCTACCCTCACAGTGGCCGTAACAGGTTTATGTGGAACCCTCAAGTCCACTTAAAGTATATCTTTTTAAGTCGTGCTCGAAATGGGGACCTGCAACTTCCCCGATCAAGACTCTCTCCACCCTCTTTCTTCCAAACTCCTTCTATATAAAGGTATCGTGCCCCGGGCGCCAGTTATGCTCGCTACGCCACTGCCACTGATACAAAACGTAACTGCCATGTTTTAAGAGTTAAAATTAATGTTTTTTTTTTTTAAGAAAGTACATAAATTTTACTTATTTAGAAAGAGCTTTAAAAGCTGATAATTTTTTCAGTGTACACTTATTCTGTTACTTTAATAGTTTTAGAGATATTTCAATTCTAAAACTGAACAAAATGTAACCACTATGTTTTACGATGTAAACACAGCATGATTCATTCACAGCGTGATTCTCACTAAAAAATGAATCACTGAAAAGAAATGTTTCATCGTGTGTCTAATTTTTAATTATTTTTCTATTTTTCATACTTTTTCAAACTTTTTAATCATAAATAGGTCATTTGAAGATGTACTGATTTTTTTTTGATTTTTTGGCAATTAAAAGTGAAAAAAAATTTAAATTCAAGTGAACTGTGATTCGAGTATCAAGTGATTCGATAGATGGGCGAAGCCTGGCTAGTTGTAGAATATAGAGAGATATCTCTCTTTGAAAAATCTATGAATTTTCAAGTCAATCACTGTGTACTCCTTTTTTAGAAGACATATTTCTATTTTTATTCAAAGAATTTCAGTAAAGGAGAAAATAATACAGTAGATTAATTATTGATATTGCTAGTTATCTATAATCGCTTATCTCTTGTACTTTTATCTATTTCTTAGAGGTAGAAGAGCATTATACCAACACATACCTCGAAGGAGATATTGCCAAAGGTATTATTAAATTAAAATTTTTAAAAACAAATTTAAAATCTTTTTCACCTTTAGCAAAGAGTTTTTTTTTCATTTCCTTTTTTGTAATTTTCAGCCATGAAGAAAACGGAATCAAATACCCCAAAGAGTTCTTTAATAGACCATAGTTCAAAAGAAGATGGTACTTTCTTTTCTGAATTTGTCTATTTTAATTTATTCTGACTTTTGTGTGGTGTGGAAAATTTAAAGAATATGTATCTTATAATGGTTAACTCTTGATGTGTTACTGTGATTTATAGTTGAAAGATATTCATGTGTGAAATTATCATGTCTTCATACTCTGTACCTTTAAGATTGATCATTTTATTACTATTTCACTTTATGATTAGGTTATTAGTAATTTGATGCATATCGAATAATTTATGTTTGTGTTTCAACTTGGACCTGTAGCTGAATAATTAGTTAACTAATCATAGAGAGTTATTCTAATGGGTTGTTAGGTATGATGGGCTAAATTTTTCTCCCTTATTACTTAAATACACAATTAAATGTAACTCTAAAAGTCATCCCTTTAAGGCAATTTTCTCTAACATTTGAATAATGTGATTGTAATTTTAGGGACAGGAGTAGCCTAGTGGTAGCGTGTTGGCTTTAGGCACCTAGAATGCTCGGATCAAATTCCGACAAGCGCCATTAAATACCTTTGTGTCTAGGCCGGGTACAGGCATGTTAAACCCATATATTGGAAAGTCCTTCTCTGAGGTTAGTGGGTGGGGAAGGTATGATCTCTCCAGATGTCACCCCTGGGGGTGCTTGGTCAAAATTATGGTGGCAGTTATCCAAGTCAGACTCTGACCCTTGTGGTGCTGTTATAAACTGGAGCTGCACTACTCATCCTGAAGCCTATACATTAGGATTCTATAGTATTAGGCCATTAGTGGTTTTAACCCTTCAGCAGGCATACCAATTTTTGGAACACCAGCAGGCACATGTGGCCCAAAGTGCAACGTCTCTTTCAACCTTGATTATTCCTTTTGTAATAAACTTTTTTTTTCAAGTTGAAAATAATAATTCTGCGTTTTATGACAAGATTTAAAATGTTTATAATATTGAGATATATTTATAATTAAAGGCCAAAGAATGCAGATACAATCGCCTTATTTCAAAACTGTCCAGTTTATTGGATCTAAGGATAACTTGCAAATTCATTCCTACTATGTCCAAAAACCTAAAAAATAATTAGATTGTCCATCTTCTTGATATGTGGGATACCGTGTAATAGCTGCACGTTTGATCGAGTACATCAACTCCTGCTTTTGTCGTATTGTAATCCAGTGTAATTGTTGGTTTACCACAGTTAAATCACAACTACTAGTGAATGGAAAGGAATACAAGGGTCAGAAAATGAGACCTGCATTAGAAAGGGTGTAGCTATAAATAGAAACTGCTTAGAACATTCAAACCTTACATGTAAAAACAAACCATTCAAAATTACGAAAATGTTACACTCTTCACGGGTGTGCCTGCTGCTTGAAATTAAATTTTAATATACAAAGTACTGAACTTCGTGAGCTAAAAATTTCATATTTCTAACAGTTATTTTGCTGATCAGTTTTAAAGTTGTCTTATTTAAATATCACATTTTGAATTTTGAATATCTCATTTTTATGTTAGAGAAGATCGAAAAAAAATTTTAACCTCATTTTACCTTACACTTGATTTTGTCATTTTAATTGAACAAATCAGTATTTTTCCAAGTTTTCATTGGAACAACTCTTCCTTTTTTAGACCATCTTAAAAGTAAGACAACTTTAAAACTGATCAGCAAACTAACTGTTACACATATGAAATTTTTAGCTGACGAAGTTCAGTACTTTGTATGTTAAAATTTAATTTCCTTATGCTGCACTACCTCAGTGAAGTGTCCTAATGATAGAATTTTCCAAATATTTAAAAACTATGTAACTCGCAGGCATGTTATTTCTTCTACATGTATCTAGGACATGTAAAAGCCTCCGAGAGTAATTTTCAAGTGCTGAATGTGGGATTGTTCAGCATTTGTTAGTAGTAGATTTTTTTAGAATAGTGGAGAAAATATTTAAAATAAGCAAATTTGAAAGGCTTGATGCCTCAAGTTGTCTTAAACTTTTGTAGGACGAATTTAAAACTGTTTCCATTTAAATTCTGAATGATGGCCTGGAAATTTTACAACAAAATGTCAAGAAAAATTATTTTCAAAATTATAAATGAACCATGTTTTAAAACATTTGTTGTGGAAAAATATGAATCAGTGTATCAATGTGGGGCAATAAATAGCTAAAAACATTTATTGTCTGATAAAAAATGACTGAATTTGAAAATGTAATTTTTTTTTCTTACATACCTACAAAAAGTTAATATGTTTAAAACTATCTTTTTGTAGCAGAATGTTTGAAAAGTGCTGACATGAAAGCCTGTGAAAATGTGCCACAAGAGTTTTTAGAAAAAATTGGATATATGCCTCTGAGAGAGGATTTTGAAAGGGTGAGGTGACAGTCAATTTTCAATGAAAGTGGGTTGAAAATATAAATATATATGTTAGCATTTTACTGAATTTGAAATAAATGTTAAAAATACTGTTAAACAGATTGGTCTGTTAAGTTATATGATTAAAATTAATATTTCTTTTCAAATGTAATTTTATGCTTAGTCTGATTTCTGATTTGATCTCATTCAGTTTTTACTATGTTTTTATAAACTTGATTTCTTGTTTGTTTGTTTGTTTGTGTGTGTTTGTTTATTTGATTTTTTACCATGTTTTTATTAACTCGCTTTCTTGCTTGTGTGTGTGTTTGTCCGGTACAAATCTTGCAATCGATTTTTAACTAACTTCCTGACTAGCTAGACATTTGAAACTTTTAGAATAGCTCAAAACACAATGACAATGCATTATTTTAATACTTTTAGCCATCTTTAAGCAGAATTAAATTAATTTTCAGTTATTTTCAGTTAATTTTGTTTTGTAGACTGGTGCAGCCATCTATTGGCCGGGATGGGAATGAAAAGTTAAACGCAAGTTAACTTCTAATTAACTTCATTTTCTTTCAAGTTGATGGGATAATTCATCAAAAAATTTTAAAAAGTATTTATTAATACATAGAATTGTCAAGTTTATATGATTCAACAGAAAAATTAAAAACATGGTATATAAAAAGTTCTTTTTATGTTGTAATTATTCATCATTAAGTGACTTTATTTCAGTTTTAATTTTATCTGTGAAACTATTTAAATTGTGCTGATATTGTTTCTATTAAATACACATTGATAATAGGCTCTTGCAATATTATGCACAGTGGTAACAAGGTATTCATCATTAATTGGTTCCAGATGGTACAATGAGCACTGAAAACAATGAGTGCTGAACGAATTTTTCCGATATGGATAAATGTAAACTGAATTTGTTCCTGAAAACCAGAAATTTCACATTTTATTGGACAATTTATAAATTGACTTTTTTTTAAAATACAAAATCTCTAAAACTAGACAGACATAATTTAAAACAATAATTAGATAAAATAAAATTTATCTTCATTCATCCTTTACTGTAAAGAGTTTATGGCCTAAAGGATAATTGCAAAGTTGAGAGAAAGGGGAGTCTCCTTCTAATAAAACATCAGGGATTCTTTCTCTTTTTTCCTCTCTTAACACCACCAATCCCTGAGGTTGACTGAAATTTAGGGAGTTAGACAACAAACCTATCAAAAGAAGCTTGCTTCGGCCCATGTTTCAAAATGTTTCTGAAGTGAGAAATTACTTGATCATTAAAAAGTCCACATTTCGACTTGCTGGAGCTTTGTCAGGGTGAAGCTTTTGAACAAAATTTCGTAATTCAACCTATTTTAGCCAGAAAGACAGGATTCAGGGGAGCCATTTGTCTCATACATGTTTTAGCATGTATGATGAGTAGCGAGCAAACGTTCAGTAAGAAAGCTATTTTTTTTCATTGAAATGCGACAAGAACTGAGCAAACATTGAACACCTAAGCACTTTTTTGGAGTCAAAATGCGATGAGTACCACAGCAGAGGAGTACCAAGGTATGACTGTATATATATGTGTCACCATATCATTTATATTGAGTTTGAGATAAATGTTATAAATACTGGTGTTAGGATGGTTGGTTAAGTTATACAATTAAAATTACAGTACAACTTCCCAAATTGGGAATCGTTCAGGACACGGCTATTCTGGATTTGGGAATTTTCCAGATTTGAGAGGTTTTAAATAACACTACAAAATTCTAGGAGAAAAAATAAACACACTTAAAAAAAAATATGTAAAATGGTTTAATTATTTAATAAACATAAATGCAGAACATATAATTACATTATAATTTTAAACATTTCAGTCAATAATGTCTGTTGCTTTAGTTTCAACTTATTAGAAATTATTTTTTCTCAAATCCTATATAGTGCTATAATTTCATGTTCTGAGCTAAAATTCCGGTGTTCTAAGCCTTATATTGTTTTATCTAATGATTTTATCGGGTTTTCCATTGACATTCTTTCGTTTTAGGGGCATTCTGAATAACTTTCATGATCGCTGTCATCATAACCTTTGTTATTAACCATACTATCAATAATTTCAGAATTGCTCAGAGAACCGACATTTGGCACATTTTCGTCGATGTCTAAAACTTCCTGTATGTCCGATTTATCCAAGTTAATGTTGCCTTTATTTGCAGATTACTAATTCTGCTATTTCAGCTTCTTTCCCAGACACTTGAAAGCCTTCAAAATCGCTGCTGTCACTTCCTTGAAAGGAAGCTCATTTTTTTTAACCGATCATTTTGGTAGCGACATCTATCGGTAAAATGGAAAAGTAAAATTAGCCATTTATTAAAACATTCCAGATTTAGGGGGTTTCTGGATTTGAGACATCCGAATTTGGGAGGTTGTACTGTATTATTTCTTTTCAAGAATAATTTCATATTTAATCTGATTTGTAATTTGATCTCATTCAGATTTTCATTTTAAGATTGGTGAATTTATTTTAATTTTCTAGTTATCTGTGAAACTGTTTAAGTTGTTATGATATTGTTTCTATCAAATATATGTTGATAGTAGGTTCTTGAAATATTTCAGGAGTATGACCCTTCAGCTGAAGACCTTACACAAAATATAGATTTCTCATTAACTACAGATAGTTATGACAGAAGTAAGGAACTCTCTTCTGAAAATTTTTCTTTTTCATAGTTCTTCAGTAAAAGTTTGTATTTTATAAATGTTTTGATTTTTATTTTCTTTCTATTTCAGATGTAAATTTGATATTGTTAGATACTTATAGGAATCGATTAATGGAACGGATAGAAAGAAAAAAAGCTGTAAAGGAATTTAGAATAGTTGAGCAATTTTATGCCAAAAACAATCCTTCTTCTGAAAAGAAACATCTTGACGAAGAGTAATTTTAAATTCTTTTTATTGCTTATTATCTATGTTATTTTTAGTTATAACAGTTTACCAACACTAATCAATCAATGGTAAACAACCATGATAACTAAGTTTTTTGTGAAGTCTAAGTAATTGTTGAGATATATTCAGTAATATTTTTTAAATGCCTTCATTTTATTTGTATGTCAAAGGATTATTGCGCTTAAAAGTGTATATTTCTCTAAAAGTCTATTTTTTCCTGAACTAAGACTGTGGTTTTAATACACAAAATTTATGACAATAGGTATAAAATGACTGTAAATGTCTTAGATTAAACATGATACAGTTAACAGGCTGTTTACTAGTCCTAGAAATGGCAAGGGGCTTCTAAAAATGTCACAAATTTAAAAATAGCTCATGAAAAAAATCTGGTAATTTAGAAAAAGTTCATGAATTTTTTAACATATGAAATCTAAATTGCTCAGTGTTCAAATCCCCTTCTGCTATAGGCTGCTATTTTCAGAATGGAAAAGAGAGTTGTAGAGTAGCCAGCAAACACACATATACAAAAAGAAGAAGTTTTAATGTAGGATTACATTCTTCCATAGTGGTCCTCTGGAAAGGAAAATTTCAGATGCTAAAACCATCTGTCTGTACCTTGTGAGTTATAATTTTAGCTGCATGCCAAACTCAGTCTATATCGCTTGGACAAGCAGTAAACAGTTAAACAGAAAAGTACCAAAATGCGTCAAATTTTGACATACATTTATGTATATATATACATACGTACATATATATATATATATAGAGAGAGAGATATATACATAACACATACATACAAAAGAGGTAGGCAACAATATTTAATCCTACGTTAATAACATGCGGAAGTTTTGTTAGAAGAGACTACCTGAAATTTTTTTCGTTAATTTGTGAATATCAATTTGTGTATGTGGGTTATGACTGTAGTGATCATGTATTTTATATATAGTATATATATACATATATGTGTGTGTGTATCTATCTATCTATCTATATATATATATATATATATATATATATTCACACACAGTGGGATCTCGATCTATCGTTTTCGAAAGGACTGACTGAACTAAACGTTGGATACGGGAAAATGATAGATGCGGGAACTTACAAAAAAATATTAACATACCTTAAAGTTTGATATCCCTAAAATATATTTACTTACATACATAAATGCATACATACCTGTAGTGTAATTGAAGATAAAATTACAAAGTTGTACTGAAATCCAAGATGATAATAATAATAATAATAAAAAGAAATACACGTAGATACACAGGAATTTTGATTAAAATAAGTTTTTAATCTTCGTTTGTTTTTTGGCGGTTTTCTCTCCACAAGTAAACAATATTTTTTCTGTGGTGCAAATTGCATTCTTTTCGCTACCGGATATTGTGTGAGAGTATAAAGAAGTGGCAGCCGTGAATCGTTTGTAACTAGAACTATTTCATAGTACTGGATGGGGTCCGACATAAGTTACCAGGCAGTTCTGCCTTCCGGGTGAAACCCTCATCGGCCAGTATAGACTGCAGCATTCAGAAACTTCTCACACCCTAGAACAAAAACACCAGGGCACCTCCATCCCAAGGTCAACAGAAAAGCCAGAGGGCAACAGGAATCGCTCAGGTCAGCTGACTGTGAGCCATTGCCGATAAGAACAGAAATGTTGAATAGTCGGGGAATTCGGAATGAGTTTCCGAAAATAGGATACTTCAGGGGCTAAAAAATTAAGGAACACCAACGACGAACAAATAATGGGAGTGGCACAATAACGCAAAACCAGGCTAAACAGGAGAGAACAAGAATACGATACAGTGCATCTCAAATGTTCTGTTTATTGTTTAATTAGAGCATTATTCTAGCTCAATTCAGACATTTATATTTCAGGTTGAGTTATTATAAAAAACGATCAACTGGATAAATTAATATAAAGCGGCGATTTTCTGAATGAATATTGCGGGGAAAATGATGGATCGAGGAACGATCCATGTGGTCTGATTTTGCTTGTTTTCTATGGAATTTATTCGGGACTGGGTGAAATAAATGATACATATGGGAAAACGATCATTTGGGGAACGATCGATCGAGATTCCAATATATATATATATATATATATATATATATATATATATATATATATATATATATATATATATATATATACTAGCTGAGTGGCAACCCAATGTGTTGCATTTTCGATTTAAAATGAAATGGTTTTATTTCTTAAAGATTGAAAACTGTTTAATCACTTTTAAAAATACATTGGAATTTTTAAAAACAAAATAATGATTTAAAATTCTCTTTTTCAAATTTTGCTTTTTAAACAAAGAAAGAACCTCATTCAATTAGAAAAAAATTCTAAAAGTTTTAACTTCTTTCCTGAAACTAAAATTATTTCTGGTGCTTTAAAATTATTTCTGGATTTCAATTATTAAATGACTCATTCTCAACTAATAATTTTTCATTTTGGCAACATGGCTGAATGTAAATAGAAAATCTCAAGGGTGAAAAAGTGCTTAAAACAATAGAAAGACAGTTCTCAGGAATTCAAAATTAGTGGCGGAAGAATCCTCATCAGTTGCTCATTAATTAGAAACAAATTTCACGAACTTGCTGGAATTATTAGTGAGTAAAATAATAAGTCGAAAAATTACGAACTCCCCATTCAGTTACATTAAGATACAATGGTGATCAGCGCGGAAAATTTAAAAAGAGAGTTTTGTAAGTACGCTTTTTTATAATGATAACATTTATTTTATTAATTGTATTTAGTATATTTTGGAAGCTGAACTTCTAGCAAATGCCGTTAAATCGTAAAATTGACATTAATAGGTGCAGAAAACTGAAATATTTGTCCATCAAAATTGTCGATTTCGTGAAATTCGTGATTTTCTGAATCGTTGATTTCAGAAAACTGCTTTGGGGAAAAAGCTTCATTTGCAATGAAAAACATTTTTAACTTTATAAAAATGTGTATATCCTTAAAGATGAAGAGTCGTAAAACACATGGAAATAAAAAATTTGTCGATTTGTGGGCTAAAAAGTTTAATTTTGCATGCATGAAAATAGTGGAAATTTGCGAAACGGAAAGGAGCTGGCCCACCCGGAATGTCATCTGTTTCTACTGTCCGCTTCTTTTGAGTTCGGCGGTTTTAATTTAATAATTAAAAAAGTTTAAAGTTTTGAAAGTTGAGGATGGCACCAGTGCACACGTCTCGTCCGTCCACGTCCATCGGTACCAGTCACAATATCCTGCTATGCTCGGTTCGTGAGATTAGCCCGTCCCCGTGTCTGCTGACTTACAAACTAACATTTGTTTACCTTCAGCTGTTAATATATATATATATATATATATATATATATATATATATATATATATATATATATATATATATACATACACATATATACATACACATATATACACAGGAGAATCTCGATCTATCGTTTTTCAAGGGACCGACTGAACTGAACAATAAATGCAGGAGCATAACAAAGCAATATGATCGTCGGGACTGATTGAAATAAACACATACGGGAAAACGATGATTTGGAGAATATCGAGATTACACTAGATATATAAACTGGTTGTCCTAGCTAGGATAAAAAGAGATTACTGTTTTTTAAATCATTGATCTTTAAATTTTTTTAATTTTCTTCTCTGATTATTTTTCTTATCTTTGATCTCTGTATTCTATTCCACTCCCTAGGCAGCCTTCTCCAAATCCATTCACTAGTCCTCAAATACATGAAGTAAATGAGGCAGCATTACCAAGTAACAAAACAAGATACCTAAGGTCAAGGCACCATCCTGATCCATTCATTACTCCTCAAATACATGAAGTAAATGAGGTGGCGTTACCAAGTAACAAAACAAGAAACCAAAGGTCAATGCAACATCATGATCCATTCGATACTCCTCAAATACATGAAGTAAACGAGGTAGCAACAACTAAGAAAACAAGAAACCAAAAGTCAAGGCACCGTCCTCCAAGGAAAAATCTAGAAAAAATATGTAAGTTTTTTATTTCTCTCCTCAGAATTGTTTTAATATAAAATCGAGTATGTGTTACTGATTAGCCAAGCATAATGAAGGAATATTAACCCCCGAATGCACAATTTTTGTATCAATTTGCATAAAAAACAACAATTTATATTAGGCGAAAAAGCAATTTTATATGGTACTGTGTGATCAAACAGAAAAGATTTGCCACAAGATTTTACTACTAGAAAAGGAGAATCTTTAGCATTTCAAAGACAAAAGGTTATAATAATTATTGTCAGACATAGGGACAATAAGCAGAATGTGGCTGGCAGTATATAACTACAGAAACAGAGATAGAATAAAACTTCTTTATTGGAAATTATAAATAAACTAAAATATTAATTTACATCCAAACATAATAAAATAAAACTGTCTCAAGCATGCAGTCCACGAGATATCTCACTTATAATTGGCTCTACCTCAGCCGGCAAAACAGAGAAAAGAGGGTGAGAGTAAAAGCAAAGGCAAACAAACTCACTTCACAGTCAATATATATACACACAATATTTGCATAAATTATAAACAGCACACAACGAGTTGATCCCAACTCGTAATAAATAAACCATGGGGAAAAACAAACCCCACTAACATTTGATGAATCCAAATGACGTCATACAACAGAATTAGGTGTAATGATGTCATCTACAAATGAATTTACTAGGTGAACACGGTTGATTACCCAATCACTAGGATATGAAGAAAATGTATTTGGAAACTGCCAAAATCAAAACAGTAGTGTGAGTGCAATACTATACTACGGAAAAACTAATGGTAAGTTTTCCTTTTTGGTAAAAGTCCCAACAATAGAAAAAAATCAAAGCATCAAAGAAAAAAATTTAATTCTTCATGAATTGGATAAAAGCGTTAAGATAAAGGATATTGCTTTAAAATTTGGTATTCCTACAAACAGCTTATCAACAATAATAAAAATCGTGATTAGATTCAAGATTATGATTAATCGAATTCTTGTTCAAAATGTTTAAAATCAAGTGTCTATGAAGATGTGGATGAGGCAGTTTTGAAGTGGATACACACAATGCGAGATAAAAATGTTCTGATATCTGGGTCTTTCATAACTGAAAAAGGTTCTTCAATTTGCAAAGGCACATTGAAGAGCCATTAAAGGCAAATTAAAGTATTAAAATTGAAAAATTGAAGTAGTAAAATAGTAAAATTGAAGGCAAATTATAGTATTTAAAGTAGGTTAAAGTATTTTAAAAGATGAATCACTATTTAACGAATTTTCTATATAGTGAACTTTTTTTCGGGATTTAGCGACTTCGTTAAATAGAGGTCCGACTGTATAACCTTTGAAGTAAAAGCTTGATTTCTCAAGAATATTCTCTTAGAAAGTAAATTCAAAACCTCGGAAAATTCTCTATTTCAAACTCTGTTTCTGTTTCATTTAACATTGATTGGAAGTTTTTTACGAAAAAATATTTTTTGCTTGTAAAATCTCATTTAATTTTGTTTGTAATTTGATATTCTATGTTTAGAAGAGTAATTTGTATTTTTCTCTGAAAGTTTCTCAGCAGTCAGATTGTGACGATGAAGATGAAGTTCCCTCAAAAAAGAGATCTAGGACCAGAAGGAGACGCAATTTGAGGAGTAATAAATCAATGGTACTTAAATTTATTTAGATTAAAGTCATGTATAATTAGCACATGTGATTTTTTTTTATTTTAGCTCAGACTTAATCTAAAGCGGGTTGAGTATCATTCAAGACTGGATTATAAGTCTCTGAAAGAATCTTCACAATTCTGGCCATGTTGTTCAAGGATTTCTTGAACAAAGAGAAGGGTTATGGTATTTACTAAAGAGTTTACCATAGGCCCGATTATATACATAGGCTCGACAGTGTGTCGGCTTTTGACACCAAGGTTGCTAGGATCGAATTCCGACAAGTGTCATTAAAAACCTTCGTGTCTAGGCCGGATATGAGCATGTTAAATCCAAATACCGGAAAGTCCTTCTATGAGGTCAGTGGTGAGGTAGGTAGGATCTCCCCCTCCCCATATGTTGTCCCTGGGGGTGCTCAGTCAAAATTGTGGTGGCTCTTAGCAAAGTTGGACGCCGACCCTTGTGGTGCTGTTATGAACCGGAGCCGCACTACTCAGCCTGCAAAGCCTGTATGGACCTGGTATGGAACTTCCAGCCAAGGGTTATTAGGAACAACAACAACTAAAGAGTTTGTCAGACTTAAAATGTTTTATGCACCTTCATCTGTTTTTATTTCTAGTAATGTGTAGAAACTGTGGTGTTATGTCTTTTGGGAGATTTTTATATTTATTTAAACATTTAATGTGCTCACACACACTTTGTTTAGGTGACACATTTAATAAGGCGGCCACACACATCTGCACTTCACAGTATTCAGGGGGAAAACGAGTGATTTATGGGGTGCGCTCTGCAGAGCCTCCTCTCAGGTGGTTTTTCACAGATCATCAAAGAGATTCAAGGGACCTTGGGGGGAGGACCGTGACTAATCGACCCCAAATGTGTCAACAGGTGTCGGGAGGGGGGGGGGGCTGTGTACTGTAGAATTGTCTAGATGTGTGTGACTGCACCATAAGTGGCTGTTGCATACATAGAAATGGAATCATAAACTTTGGGATTTTGGCCATGAATTACATTGGCCAAGTGTTTGGTTTTCAGTTCCACAATAAATGCTTCTAGTTAATTTGTTTATTGCTGTTAGGTTATTAGTCAGGCATTTTTGTAATTATTTAAAATAATATTAATCCTGTATTTTAATCATCTCTCTCTTTTTTCTTTTTTTTATTTATTTGGAGGACTGTGCTTGCATTTTTGTTAACCTAATCGCAAAACTACTTTATCAAAATCCTTTCTGTAATTTGAGAAGTTAAAATTGATATAAAGGAATGGCCATGCTTGAATGAAGCATATACCAAGACCAAAATATAAAATCTGCTTTTCTTTTTCGTTCATTGCTATGATTTTTTCTTATTTTTTTGTTTGTTATTAGTTATTTCTGCATTTTTTATAGACTTTGGTTAATTGTTTTCAAATGATAATTTTTTTTCTTATGGGGCAGAAACTTGTGTTTTCAACTTTTGCCCATTTCACAACACAAATTTGTTTACTTCTTTATTATGGGAGCACCATATGCCTTAGTTGGGCTTCAAACCTAAGCCTATTATGTGGTTGCTTATGATACTAACTATTATATAAAGTGAGTGATCAGTGCTTAAATTATTTTCGATGATTAGGAATTATTCTCCTAGTCAGAAATGATATCCTCTCTCTCTCTCAATGTGTGTTGATTTATGAAAAAAAAATTATTGCAGACATTGAAGTGGTAGTGGGATTCAATATTGGAGAAAATAGGGTTATTGAAATATATCACATGGAATTGATGGAAAGTTTGATGAAAAAATTAAGGACTTTTAATAATTCCACCTTAAATTAGATTGTTACCATTTATGGTAGAAGACCTTTAAAAAATCAACATTTTAATGTTTAGTTTGAAAAGCAGTTCATGGGAGATAGCTCCCAATTTTTTCTCCCCTTTAGTTCTTATATTTTGACTGATAACACAGCCTTGACCTAATATTCTGGTCTATATTTTATGTTCTTAAAATCTTCACAATTTTTCAAATTTATGTATCACAATATTTTGTGTGTGATATGCTGCCATCCTTACCTTGAATTTTGAAATCTTTTTTTTTTCCATTAAGGTGAAAAGGTTTATCTTTAGTTGGTATCAATGGATATATAAGGAGGGTTTGGTATTTCAAGGTACTGAGGAGTCATCTGGGTTGGCATGTTTAGGTCTTGTACACACAATACGGTTTCGGTTTTATAATAATTTTGGTGTCATTCGAAAGGTGTGTTCACACAATTCGGTTTTTCTTTCACCACATACGATTTTCCCGTCCACACAGAACACCTTTGCAATCATTGCAGTGTAGTTCACTTTGCAGGATGGATGTTTCTTGTAATGTACTGGTATCGTCGTCGTCGAAGCAACATTAAAAAATTTTATAGAATGTATTGGGTACATCCTATTTTCAGGGACAGATATTGTCTGGGATCTTTTCAAACGCTTATGATTGAATTAAGAAGAGATTAATCTAAATTTTTCAACTACTTCCGAATGACAATATATACATTTATTGAGTTAAAACTTTGAATTTTTTGTAATGGTTAACCATATAATTTGCAAACAAAATCACATCATAAAACTTCTCATAAAGTTTTTAAAAAAATTTTAAATTTAAAATTAAAAAAAGTGGGGTAATTTAAAATCGTTATAACTCGAAATATTATCTGTCAAATTTAAAATTTTTTCATTTAATTAAACAGAAATATATGTTTTAATTTCGATTCAGTATTTTTTAAAATATTAATTTTCAAAAAAATAAAAAATATTTAGAGAATTTTTTTAAAAAAATTATGTATTTTATTTTAAAACTATCATATTTTCAAAAGTAAATATATTTTTCAAATTTGTTGAATCAAAATTAAAGTAAAATAAAAGACATGTTCCAAGTTTGAATCATTTATCTTTAACGGTTCCTGACTTATAACAATTTAAAAATGAGAAATGGTGAAAAAACCCATCATGCAGAAAACATATTTACAGGTTTAAACAACGTGTGAATGTACAAAACAAAATACATTGTTTACTGTAAACGGAATAGCAAAACCGAGACGATCATAAAACCGAAACCGTATTTACAGGTTTAAACAAAGATTGGCTGCTATTAGAATGGTGCAAAAAATAATAACAATAATAATAATATCTCCTGTTCTAATTAAGATATAAACATGATTTAAACGTTGTTTAAAGCATCATTTGAAGTAAAACATTCTTATGTTTGTCCCAAATGGTCGGTCTTTCTTCAACCAAAGGAATTAAAATTTCTGTGTCTATTTTCTCTATTGTGTAAAATAAAAAGCACTGCAATAAACTGTAAAAACAACAACAAAAAATCACCTCAGTAGCTAGATCGGCACTGGTGTACGTTTCCTTCAAAATAACCGAATCGTGTGTACTCCCCCTCTTAAATCTATACACCAATGGCAACCGAAACGGCCTGGCGTCGGTTCCGTCTATTCGGTTTCGGTAGACAAAATCGAAGAACATCTGCTACCGATTCGGTTGTTCCTATGTTTGCAGTTTTCGACCGCAACGTGTGAATGTACAAAACAAAATACATTGTTTACTGTAAACGGAATGGCAAAACCGAGACGATCATAAAACCGAAACCGTATCATGTGTACGAGGCCTTAGTAGTGAATGACATTTCTTTTTATCTACACATTGTCATATTCTTAAGTTAGGCTCACTGTTCCTCTCATCATAATGAAAAACTGTACCATCTAAAAAAGCTTCTACTTTTAAAGTACAGATCATCTCGTTTATTGCCTATGTACTTATGTTACTACAGAGGTAATCCATTCTTGTGTATCACTGGAAGGCTAAAAAGATCGAAAATAAAGTGGTAGACAGACTGTTACACCTGCTTAAAATACCTTCAGTGAGTAGCATTAATTTCATTGTGTCATGTTGTTTCACATTTGTTATAAGTAATTTAAGTATGTCTGTGAAAAATAGGTGTGTCTGTCTTAGTGTTATTTTAAGTATACCAAGCTTTCTAAAAAAATATATGAAAGTGAACATATATGAAAGTACATATATGAAAGTGATTCAAAGGGTATAAAGGTACAAAGTAAGTGTTGAATAATTTACTTATGTGTGTGGAACAAGCCACTTAAAATCAAGGTTAAAGCAATTAAATATTTGTATTTAAAATATTTAACTTTAGGTAATATAGCTTGAGGATATCCTTTTATATATATATATATTTCTTGCTTCATTTAATTTTTATCCCATACTGATAGAACAGTTGGTTTAGTTTCATCAGGATGATATAGGAAGATTTACATTTGTGATACTCATACATCTTAAATAGTTTGTGTAAAATAAAGCTTGTATTA
Organism: Dolomedes plantarius; assembly: GCA_907164885.2. NCBI lineage: Eukaryota > Metazoa > Arthropoda > Arachnida > Araneae > Dolomedidae > Dolomedes > Dolomedes plantarius. Next base: position 55,194,565 of record OU015502.1, on the reverse strand, counting down.
TGATTGTTGGAAGATTACATGTGAGTATTAATTTTTGTGTTAGAAAACGAGTTTATTGGTGGATATAATGGAGGAATATTTGCAATCTCTTTGCGATTTTCAGGTAAGTTCTGCTGACCATTTTAATGAATCAATTGCTTCTTCTATCCAAATTATTGTTGCTCTGAAATCTGATTTGGGTCATTCCATGTCAAATCAACACAATTTTTTGCAAAATCCGGAATGACCCTCCCAGATTTTGACGATTTTTGGCACACTTGCAGGTTTCATGGACATATGAAAAAATGTCAATTCTTAGTGGTTTTACTTTATCGGTTCAAAAGTTATTAAACATTAAAATTTCAATTTTTTGCAAAAAAACACCACATATGTCGGTCTTAAAATGGCTGTAAAACAGTGACCATTTGAGGTTCAGACCTGAACTTAGGCTCATTTTAAAGCTCTATTTTAGGGCTTTCACATAATATGTAACATGATAGCATTTATAAAAAAATAATTTTTTTAAATCAATTTTAAATTTTAAAATTTAAATTTCTCAAAAAGTGACAATTTTAAAATTTTGAAAAAATTCTCAAAATAAGTTTATATCATCATCTAACAGCACCCAATATCTTATTTTGGGATCTTTATGGGATCCTGAGATACAGAAGGTATAAAGTATGCATGGGTAGAGGAAAAAATGCCAAATCTTCCATATACATATACAAATAAATATAATTATAATACATAATTATACAATCATATATAATTATAACTACATTTATAATTATATGAGTATATATATAATTATATACATATATAATATATATATATAGCACTTTTCTAGAAAATCCAGTCTATCTCAAAATCATAATTTTATTTATGGAATCATGCATTAGAGTTTACCAGTTTAGAGACATGGAAGTAGCATATGTACAGTGATCACATCTTCATTTCTCGGAGGCCATGAACTCTTGCACAATATCCTCAATCTTTCTCACCTCGTTGCCTTGTAAACTGCATGTTCAACCAGTTGGTGTGATGGGGTTCACCTTGCAGATCACATTTGAAGAGGGAATCCACAGTACATCAGGTCTTGAAGGGTATGAAAATGAAGGAGATGGTCCTTGGGGATGGAAAAATGTTGCCCTTACTTCATTTACATCTTCATTTTTAGCTAAAACATAGCTTAGGTACCATTTGCCATCATAGACTGCAACCACATATCCACCCATGTCACTGAAGCCCAACCTATTTCCATAACTTGCTACAGGAAAGATTGTTGATGTAGGTGCAGAAGAAAAGGATTTTACAGTTACTTTTGTTGTACACTTTGAGGGTCCAAAGGCATGGAGCTTTTGTGTCCCTGGGATAGCTACAGTTTTGCTGTACTGGTGTGCCAATTGTTCTTCTGTTTGAATATACTCTTCATGGTTTACATATGTGAAATCTGTTAAGAAATATTCTGATTTGCCCATTCAAAGAGTTGTCTTTGAGTCTGTATTTGGTCTTCATAAAGTCGCTGCAGGCTAGCCCTGGCTGCCAATCTTTTTACTGTGCCCCCACTCCATCACATGGGCCTTTTCCATGTGCAGTGGCTGAAAAATGCCATTCAGCTTCAACCCCAAAATCTTTGTAGTGAAAGCACAGGTTTAAAAAGTTCTTTTTATTGTATTGGGCTGCTGACCCATCTGAAAAATAGTATATTTTTTTGGAAATGTTTCAAACATTGATTTCAGATACTGGATTAGTTTTGTTTGAAACAGATAGACTGCAGTAGTGTTGTGCTCAAGGCAGTCTGATATTATTACGAAACTGAAATGCTCTTTTTTATCTTCTTTTTTAAAATACACTACAAACGGATGCACTGTTGCCTGGTTACATGTCCAGTGGTAAGATTGTGCTTCGTCCAGTAATACGAAGGAATAATTCTCAGAAAAATCACAAAGGACCACCACCTCAGAATCTAAGAGATTTTCCTTAGTCTCACTCATAAAAGAATTTTGCTGTTTTGCTATGAAGTCATGACGAAGCAGAACAGAGAGTTTCACACAAATTTCAACGAAGTCATCTACTGATTTTTGGATTGTTTCCAAGTTACAGAGATCCACTGGCGAAAAGTAATAGTCTCTATTGCATTTTCTTCAAACCTTCTTTCCAGAATCATCTGGATTCCTTCTGTTCCTGGACATAACACACAAATAGAGAAGAAACAGTTAATTAACGGTGGGTTACAGACCATCATTTGCAAACAGTCCTGGTATGTTTTTATCTGGTTGTCTGTGATTAATTTCATTTTGCTGTTTTCAACCATAAGTTTCACATTTTGGTGAGTAGTACATACACAAACTGAGTGGGTGCTACTCTGACCAGGCATAATACAGTGTTTGGGCCGTAATTCTGCAAATTTAGAGAACCCAACTTTTATACCTGAAAACTTTTCCTGGAAGCATTTGTATACTTCCTTTAAATTACTCAGCGTCAGTCTCTTGGAAATTTACTTTAGCACCTGTGATGTCTTTCACTGAAATACATCAGAGGTCAATCACTAATCAGCTTCCTCCATTCTCAGATTGTTATATATTGTATCTTATAATTTAGGGAAAGATTTTTTAAAATCTGTTTGATATTTTTTCACTTTTTAGTAGTGTAAAGGAGATGAAATTAAGAATTAAATAATAAAATTATACATGATTATAAATGTAATTATTATATTTATATATATTTTTAATCACATATTACTATGCAATTACATATGATTGTATAATTATATATTATAATTATATTTCTTTGTATATAACTCTATAATATGGTAGATTTGGCATTTTTCCTCTAACCATACATACTTTATACCTCCTATATCTCAGGATCCCATAGAGATCCCAAAATAAGATTTTGGGTGCTGTTAGATGATGATATAAACTTATTTTGAGAATTTTTTCAAAATTTTAAAATTGTTGCTTTTTGAGAAATTTAAATTTTAAAATTTCAAATTGATTTAAAAAATTATTTTTTTATAAATGCTATCATGTTGCATATCATGTGAAAGCCCTGGAAAAGAGCTTTAAAATGAGCCTAAGTTCAGGTCTGTACCTCAAATGGTTACTGTTTTACAGCCATTTTAAGACTGACATATGTGGTGTTTTTTTGCAAAAAATTGAAATTTTAATATTTAATAACTTTTGAACCAATAAAGTAAGACCACTAAGAATTGACATTTTTTCATATGTCTATGAAACCTGCAAGTGTGCCAAAAATCATCAAATTCTGAGGGGGTCATTCCGGATCACTGTGTTGATTTGACATGGAATGACTCATTTCCAAGTAGTAATATTTGGTCAATTAAAAAAAAATTACTGTTTTGTTTTCATTTAGCATTTACAGAAACAATATATTTAAAATAGTGCTAATAATCACTATTCTACTGAAATTTTTAAATTAATCTTTTCTATATTAAATTAACTGTGTTCAATTGATGAAGAAGCTATACATTCCATAATATGAAAAATGAATTGAAAATTACCGTAACTCTAAACATAAAAATAAATGAAATTGAGTTTTGCAGCTTTGATAAATAAACCCTCATAATAAATACCTTAGAATCACTTTACTTTTAAGGTTGCATAATTGTTCGTTCTCAAGTTCTTTAATTTATGAATGAATGAGATTGTTTTAGTAAGTTATAAAACTAGTTAAAAGCCTGTCAGATTGAGAAAAGAAAATAATGGTAAGATTATATTAGACCCCTTTTTTGGTAATGGTTAAATTCCAAAGATCATTTACCCCATGAATGTGGAATCAACTACTGGCACAAAAATATATCTCAACACAATTCCTACTTCACAAATATTTCTTTATATACCACATTTCTTGTGTAAATTTTTTCCAATCTTTTACCAATTTCACCTGTTCCATACCAGTAGTAATTTTGATTTTCACGTTGGCAGATCGCCATACTCTGGACATTGCTACTTAAAGTTGACTGTGAATAAAAACAGGATCAGGTAAATATATGCCAACTTTTTCTAATGTTTGTCCTTGCGACTTATTGATGGTGATGGCAAACACGGGCAATATTAGCTCCTATAGATGAAAACCTATAGTTATTTTTCTGCTATAATTACACCTAATCCTTTCTTTACACAGAGATGTGTTCCAGACTGTGTCATGTAAAAATAGATGTATGGTATATGGTAAAATGATGGATAGTTCAATGACTTGGTTTTGTTTATAAAATACAAGTTAAAAAATAATAATAAATTAAATTAAATGGAAAATTAAATGAAATTATTTATTTCAATATTCATGCAAATTTTATGCATTAAACTTAAAAAACATCATATTCTTAACAATCTTTAAAAAACAAAAAAAATTACTCTTGAAATTCAAATGAATTAAAGCTTTATTTTAAATTTTTTAAAAATTTGCAAATTCAGGAACAAAACTAAAAATATATGTGATTAGACATTTTATTATTTGGATATGCTTTCTAGAAATAATTGCATCCTTTTGTGTTGCGCTGGTGCAGAATCTCATTAGATGAAATTTGTACAGTAGCTTCATAAGTTTTCACATTTTCAGGCAAAACTTCTGATGACTGAGGCTGGACACTTATAGTCATAAATTCTGCAATAGATTATTCTGAATCTGTCTAGGATAGTTCTTTGTAAATTTCTTTGTAGCATGCCATACAAGATTTCAGATCTGTTGGAAAATTTTTTGCACGTTCAGTGTTGAGATCATTCATGAAGAAATAAGTTTCCAATTTGTTTAATGTCTTCAATAATTACTTTTGCTGTTAAAGGTCAGTGAATCTTTCTCATTGCTGCTAACTACTGAATCATCTCTTTCCAGTGTGATCTCTAGCAGCTCATCCTTGTTAAAGGGTCTGTCTTCAATTCATTCGTTTATATCAGTCATTCCCAAAGTGGTCTATATCAACCCCCAGGGGTCGATATAGACCTGCAAGGGGTCCATGCCAATGAAAAAGAAAATTGGGGGTGCATGAGATGTAAATGGAGGTCCATGAGGTAGACAGGCCGTCACGAAAATTTTGGCTTCCCATTAATGTAATAATCTGCCTAACACAGATAGTAGCTATGGAGGTATTTACATAATACGAGTACTTTCTTATAATAGATAGATACATTTCCTAATTATATGTATATTTCATAAAATTGTGTAAGAAATCTATTTACTTTTCGGCCACAGTAGGTGTAACTTGAGTTGCGTCATCATGGACTTTTCAACTGGAACAGTTACAGCAAGGGCCAGCAGGTGGCCGTTATATTGAACTTGCCAGTTTCCCAATTTGGCACAGACAAACTGCCAGGCTGATGACCTTTCAGCCTACGTTCAGCATTTATATCTCTTTCACACAAACTTTGAAATTAGGTTTGAATATGTATTGACTATGGAAATACCACAGTAGATTATCAATCCATATGGTGACATTGAAGAAACGAATGTCATGTTACAAGAAGAACTGATCGGTATAATCACCAACAAAGAACTTAAGGTGCAGTTTAGAAAGGGATATCAACAATTCTGGCTTCAAAGAGACTTGTTACATATCCTGCATTATGAAATATCGTGAGAAAATTTTTGATAGCTTTTCCATATTCATACCTCGTGGAATGGGGTTTCAGCGCGGTTGTCAATCTCCTTACAAAAAAAAAAGAAACATATTTGAAATCACTCGCCGAGGACATTTAAGGCTAAACCTGACTAAATTGAAATTTTGCTATCAAAGCATTAGGTGCATCCCTCCCATTAAAAGCATTGATTTTGTTGTGTATTTATTCTATGTAAAAATGTTACTAGATTTGCATTTTGTGTCGTTTTAATTAATAAATGTATAACTATAAAACTTAACATATATATATATATGCACTATTTTAAAATTTTTCACTCTACTACAGTAAACCCTCTCAAAGTGAGTAGCTCTGTGTCAGCTTCAAAAACACTTTTAAAGTTGATGAATTTGTAAAAAATCAGTGTTAGGATAGCAGGGGGTCTACCCAAAACAGAAAAAATCGGCACGGGGTCTACAGGACAAACAAGTTTGGGGAGCTTTGGTTTATATCATCAACTGCTAAATTTTTGAAACCCTCTCCGCCAATTGATTGAACACACTATTATTTTTTAATTGATGTTATCTATGGAGGTTCCAAGCAGTAAATTGGTAGGTGTCACCCATTCTGGCCAAATAAGTATTGAAAAAAAGAAAAAATATTGACTTTTTAAAAAATTTACTGTGTAAAAAAACCCCGATCATTTAAAAACAGGAATGAAAATTTTTTTCAACTGTGTTATCTCAAAATTGTGTAAAAAAAAAAAAAAAAAAAAAAGATTACGTGTGCATGACTGGCGCATATTTTTATTGTTCGAGTATTTCAGTTATTAGAACTGAGAAACAAATTAGAAAACTGTAGTTAAAATATTTTATGACATATTAGGATGATTAAAATGATTTACATGACTTTAAAATTGTTTTATATCTCAAATAATAATCTTCAATTTATAATCTTCAAAGTATTTCGTGAAACAGTTTATATATGTGTATGGATGAATTTCCAAACAACAAAATAATAGAAATGTTTTATTCTGCAAAAAAAATTAGTCTCCAAATATTGCTTTCTTATGGTATTAAGAAAAGTTTATTGGGGATAGAAAAGTAGTAACTGAATGCAAGATCAGCAAAGTAGGGATGCATGTGCAGAAATTTGGCTTTTTTTTTATGTGTATGGATGATAAATTAAAGGCACAAAAGGTAAGCTTCCGTAAAATCAAATGTAAAATCAAACGTAATGCAAGTAAGTAGTTTTCATAGTCCTTTGTGAGTTATTTTTTTAAAGGCTTTATAAAATTTAAGGTAAGTAATATTTATTTGTTTCATTTACTCATATTGCTGTCTAAGTTATATAGCAACATTCAAAATCGTACATTATTTATTCTAAATATTAGAATGTTTTAATTATTCATCTCTACAATTTTATAGAAAGTTACTGTTATCATTCCAATAATTCTCAAAGGGAATTATTTTTAATTTATATCTATTTTCAAGCAGTTTTTCAGAACTTTAAAAAAAAATAACTTTTGGACAGTCATGAGTTTTTAAAAATTTATTGTAGCATCAAAGTGAAAAATATTTAAATGTTAAACTTTCGATTGCAGTGTTGCTTTACCCATTCTCTTTCAGAGAGCAATGATATTAAAAATGACTGAAGTTTGCGATCAGCTGTGAAAAGCAAAATAAATACATAACATAAAAAAATTGATATTTCTGTTATCACTTTGTGAAATAACACCATGACTCATTATATAGCATTTATACTGTCATTTTTCATATTCATTTATAAATACATTTTGTAGCAAGCCATTGCATTTACTACTTATTGTGAATTTGTAGTTTATTTTTGTGGGACATATTTATCTGTACTTTTTCAAACTTCACATGAGACAAGGTTTGGACAGTTTTCAGTAGCTGATAGTATGAAATTATATGTTCACCATAATGATAAGTGGTATTTTATTTTATTTGCAGACTTCAGTCCTCAGTTTTTTTTTTTTAGGCCTTTGTAAATCCTTAATTTTTGTCCATAAAAATTTAAAAGTCCTTTAATTTTTAACTGCTTTCAGCTGGATCATGTCCGAATAATAAAATGCTGGTAATCAGTACCAGAGTCTGAGGTTTGAGAATTAATTTTTGGCATGGGTGTTCATAGCTCATCTGATACAGCTTGAAACTGTTTGGTCTTCATACAGGAAAAAATTACTGTAATCCTCCATAGCAAACTACCTAACTTATAACCACACATTTAAAGAGAACTTCTGTCTTATTTCATTACAATACAATTTGAACTCATGAGTTCGGAGCAAAAAGCCGATTTCATGATGTCTTCTATAAACATTAAAAGCAACAAACATGTAAAAAGGATCTAAAAAAATAGTAAAAATAGCCTTAGAGTCACTGAGACCAGCCGGTAAATTATTAAAACAGTTCTTTCCGGTACAGAAAAGCAGACTATGTTCTAGAGCAGGGGTGGGTAAATAGTGGCCTGGGGGCCACATGTGGCCCACTACAGATTTTTTTGTGGCCTTGCCAAGACAGCCAGAAAAACTGCCAAAGACAGCCAGAAAAAACTGTCAATAATTTATTTAATTTATATTTATTTATTTTTATGATATAATTTATACCTTTTCTAAAATGCAAAATTAACTAAAAATTGCAATAATTTTAAAAGGTGTGGCCATCCGCTTCCACAAAGCAGCCCCCAAGCCAAAACAATTGCCCACCCCTGTTCTAGTCTCCCGATCTTTAGAGCATACTGGACAAATATCAGTAGTTGCAAGGTTGAAGCAGTGCAAGTAAGATCCCATAACAACATGGCCAATTCTAGCTTTAGCAGCGAAAGTGGCATTCCATCTGGGAACCCTTTCAAAATACAAAAGGTTAATAGGTTCTTCCGGGAAATTAAAAATATGTCTGTGACCACCAGTGTTCCTCCATAAATTGCACCAGTTGGCTTTAGTCTCCCATTGCTCTGCCTTATTTCTGTGATGAAAAATAAATTAAGATTAGGCATGCTGTCAGTGTCACTCCACGTATGTCCTGTTGTGATTAATGGGGCGAATTTTGATAGTATGATATAGGGTTTTTAAGATCTTATTTGTGGTATTTAAATAGGACTGACTTTAGGGTAAGTTGCTTATTTTGCTCCCAGTAATATTTTGCTATAAACTGAGTTATATTTTATGTGTATTTTTATCAGACAAAACAAATTGAAGTAAATCAATGTTAGAGCTCTATTCGTAGATAATACTGCAGTTTTGGAAAGAAAATTAATTTATTTTTAAAATATTTATAAATTTCTTCAATGAATATATTAAACGAGTTTTTAGATAGGAGCTTAAAATTACAGAAACAAGATTATTTTTAAAAGTCCATGAAAATTACTGAATTCTTAAGGGATAAAAAAAAGAGAAGGAATTGTGTCAGTGGGATTTTCAGTAGTGATATGTGATTTCATATACACTATATCCTCTTGTTATAACTGATTCTATGTATTTTTATGTATATATATAGATAAATCTATCAAGTGTATGAAGTAAACCAAAATTTTCTGAAATATTTAAATCAAACAAAGAGAAAAATCTTTTGCCATTTTTTTATTTTGCTTGTTGTCAATATAATATCAGTTGAAAAAAATGGTATGTTTCTGAATAGTTTAATCTTTGAGATAAATAATCTGTTGCTTCAGACACAGAAATAAAACTGATCTTTAATATTTAAAGTGGTTTATTCAAATTTTCAATGAGTTCATTACTGTTATTTTTAGTTTATACTGTTTTGTTTTCTTGTATTGACAAGTTTTGGTCATTCTATGCTTTATTATATAAGTAACTGTAAATTTATTATTTATACTTTTATTTAACTTACTTTGGTTTGTAGCTGGTGTCTAATATTGTTGTTCAATTTAAATATTGATTATATTTGTATGTATGTATTTAAGCTCTTATTTAGATTTTTTTTTTTACTTGCAGAAACTTCTTACAATCCAGTCTTACAACTCTAGGTAAGGTGCATTTATCAGCAGATATTTATTATTATAATATACTTTACTGAAATTAAGTAGATTGAGGGGTTTACATCTAAAACATTTTCATTAAAAGAAAGGTAAACTGTAAAGAAAAAGAAATCTGTTTCGTGTTTTCGTGTTTAAAATCCTATTGTAACTCTCATTGCTTTACACTTTTATACCTTTTCAAATCTATATATATAAAACAGTTCCGTAACTGACTGACTGACAGATAACGCACAGACCAAACTGCTGGACCTAAAGGGCTGAAATTTTGCATGGCAATTCTTCTTATAGTGTAGGGGTCCACTAAGAAAGATTTCTGAAAATTTCTTCTTAGATTTTTTTAAATTAAATTTTTAAGCTGTTTTTGGTAACATTCTTTAAAGTTTCTTCAAATTAGTATGTTTTATAGATATTAAACATACAAATTAATTGCATACATTGACCGTTGTATTTAATTTGAATATTTTCTTTTACATTATTTTGTCTATAAAAATATGCGTTACTATATATATATATATATATATATATATATATATATATATATATATATATATATATATAGGCATTAGTTGCATATATTTTTTGGCTGTTGTATTTATTATAAATATACTTCTTTTGTTTTCTTTTGGCATTAATTGCATACATTGACCGTTGAATTTAATTTGAATGTACTCTGTAGCGAATCACAGGTATTCAGTTAGTAAATATATATTTTTGTACCGTGTAGTTTTAATGATCTGTCATTATTATGTGTAAGATTTTATGAGATTAGCTTTTAATTCCTAGTTTAGAAATAACATTTTGAATTACATTCATGTCTCTCAAAACACATTAAATTACTCCACTTGTGAACTAGGAAGATTTTTTTGGCTCCTTACATTTTACCATGTTTAAGAGTTTGAACCTAACATTTTTTATTTTAACTCAGTTTGTTATTTGTTGATGATCGCATCCTTTACTTACAAGCTTTCACTTTGTTTGATGACCTAATTTTCACTTTATAAGTACTACCACATGCGAACAAATGTAGGAATTGTAGCATGATTCTGACTCAGTATAAAACTATATACCAGAAGGGGGGGAACCTTTTTACCATTAGAGGCCACATGTAAATTAAGTAGAAATAAAGGAGACCGCATAAGTTGATGTACCTATAAATGCGACTTTTATGAAATTATTATAGTTAGGTATAGTTTTAACAATTTGGTGCATTGTATAGAAAAATAACAAAAAATTAAGTCCTTATTTATTTACTATTTGACTTAAAAAGTTACAAAATAAAATATTTTTGTATTCACATAAGGGTAAAAACTTGTTATAACATTAATCATTAATTATTAATTTTTTTTATAAAATTATAAGATTCATAGATACCACTGTAATTTTTTATATTTCACTGTTGGTATTTTTATTTATGTAAGCACTTATATATATCCAGATTTTTAAATTTTAATAAACAACTACATATTTAAATGCCACTTCAAATAAAAATAATAAAGTAGAAGTATTTTTAAATAATTTTAACATTATAAAGAAATACAATAGAAAAATAATAGTATTAAATTATAAATAACTGACATAGCAACAATTCCTAAAATAATTTGAAGGCCGCACGTTCCCCACATCTGCTATATACCATTACTTTTCTGTCCTGAAAATGTCAAGAGATTCTGTGGATTCAAGATCCACTGTTGGCATGAATGTGTGGAGCAATTTGAAATCTGCTTTAACCCTTAGACCGTTGAGTTTTTGCCTCCTGGTTCTTCCCCCAGCGTTGGGTTATTTTTTGAAAACACGTTTTTGAGGATGTGCATTTTGAAGGAACATTCATAAATGTGTTAAGTTATTTAAAGTGAAGTTAAGTTATGTTAAGTTAACTTAAGTTATTTAAATCAAAATAAATAGTACAAAATAAGTGAAACATAAAATTTTTAAGAATACATATGTATATTTATATAATGTACAGATTTTTTTGTTCATAAATGTCGTATAGTATGATATATTTTAAAGCAAGGTAATATGCATAAACCCACTTCAGTCGTTTCACTATATAGTTTATTCATCACTTAGTCCACTATAGTCTTTTCATCACTTTTGTCATCGAATAAATCTGAAAAATCACTCTCGGAATCACTTGAAATGTCAGTTTGAATAGCCTTTAGCTTCCGAAAACCCAAAACTCCCACCATTTTATACTTTATGTATACTCAAAATATCACCTAAAAATCTACTTCTTATCAGGAGAAATTATATTCGAATGCCATTAAGTTCTGCCATCTATTGATGAATGAAAATATCAATTTAGAAAGCATTAAATGCATTTGTAATGTGCAAAACATTCGAAAATCCAGTTAGACTCGTCCGGCATGTCCGTAATGCTGGGGGAAAGACTCTGAAGAATGTGCTGAGCGTGTTTGTAATGGTCTAAGGATTAAACTTAGGCCCCAGTCTAAATATTTCACATGTGCTAAAGAGACTATAGAAATCTCATTCAGCCAACCATGAAAGCATCCTCTTGTCTTTAAAATGGAGCTTACAGGTAGCATTTAATTTGGACAAGGCAATACTTCATAGCAATTTATACTGTTTGATATTCTAGCATTCAGTGTTGTACAGCAGTGTTTCCCAGTATATTCTGTATTACCCTAACCAATACTTTTTGGCTTACCTATTATTTGTGTACTGTGACAGAGAAATACACTCTGTTGACTCTTTTATTTTTTTTTTTCCCATTTAGCAAAAATGAAGCTGTTGACTCTGACAAAAAATGTAAGTAATTTATCAGTGTTCTTATTGAACTGAAATTGTCTGTTATTTCTTATGTTCTGTGTAAAAAATTCTGGATGTACTTAAAGCACTACCTGTTTTTAAATGTCTTCTTTTTTTCCATAAAATTTTGTTTTATTTCCCACACTGGATTCAGCTGCTAGTTCTGGAAATTCTTGAAAGTTCTTGAATGTATAATTTTCTGTTTTCTGTAGCAGTGAAAAGTTTAATTTTTTTTTAAAATTCAGAGCTTTCTCTGTATCGTAGAGTCTGTATCTTTTGTAAATGATCTTTGCTGAGCTTGAAAATTCTTTCATGTATGCTAATGTAAATTTTGTCACTATCTTTTTCAAAAGATTTTATCCTTATTATGTTTGGTTATCTTGGAATCAAGGCTAAAATTATTTTACTTTGTGCTTCACTATTCATAACATAAAAACAGTTTTCAAATACAAGTAACTATCTCATTTTTATACTGAAGGACAGGGAGAAAATTGAATATAATATTGGGTTTGAGAGGTCTTTTTTTTATATTTAAAAAATTTTTTTTTTTAAAGTATATGTATATCTACTGTGGTGCTTGCAATATCTACCGTGCATCACACCTTGAGATTTGCGATTACCTGTTATTAAATTCCAATTTACCAATTTGTTCGATTTAATTTGATTTGTTCTATCAGTATGCGATATTGCACCTGTCCTGTGATGCACTTGTCTGAACTTTACTATAAACTACCAAGCCAGACTGCTGTATCATGCAAGTTTTCTTCACATTGGCTTTGCCTTGCCAGCTAGACAACTTAATTGTGTTTTCGTAGCTATGGCTCAAGTTCATTCTCTGAATGTTTTGTTTACAATACAAATATACCTTTTCATAGCTATTGTAGTCTCAGTTGTTGTCTATTGAAAAGCATTAAATATTTTCACCATATTAATTTGCTATATTAATTGCCATAATCTATGGGTGTTAGTTAAAGGGAGAACAAGAAATTTATGAATGAAAGTACAGTACAACCTCCCAAATCCGGAATCGTTCAGGACACGGCAATTCCGGATTTGGGAATTTTCCGGATTTGAGAGGTTTTTATATAACACTACAAAATTTTAGGAGAAAAAAAATAAACACACTAAAGAAAAAAAGTAAAATGGTTTAATTATTAAATAAACCTAAATACAGAACATATAATTACATTATAATTTAAACATTTCAGTCAATAATGTTTGTTGTTTCAATTTCAGCTTATTATAATTTTTTTCTATAATCCTATATAGTGACATAATTTCATGTTCCGAGATAAAATTCCGGTGTTCTAAGCCTAATATTGTTTAATCTAATGATTTTATCAGGTCTTCCGTTGACATTCTTTTGTTTTCGGGACATTCTGAATCAATTTCACGATCGCTGTCATCATAACCTTTGTTATTTACAACACTATGAATAATTTCAGAATCACTCATGCTGCATTTACACATTTGCGATCGCACCACCTGTAACACCGCATTTACACAGTCGCGATAGCGGCGAGTCGAATTGAGGGGGGTGTGTTACGGAATTGAGCCGCTAGAACCTGGCGGCTCCCACAACCAAAAAAGTTAAGATTTGAGGGCAGGAATGCCCCAAACTTGACCGATAGCTGAGAGTGCAGAGTCGTACTGACTAACAGGGAAGGTTGGACTCTAAATACTTAGATATAGTCAGAGCAACACTAGCTAGCTTGTGGTGTGATATGAAAGATTTCAAAAAAATTTACGAAGGTCTACGTAAAATAAAGATACATTTATTTAGTTGGGAAAAAAATAATAATATGACATTAAATGTTTTGTTTTACAGATGCACTACACAGCTCGTAGTGTGATCCAATTACGTTAAAGTATTTTTCTTTAAAGTACTTTTACCGTGGTGAAGAGAAAATAAAAATAACTCACAGCTGGTCGAGGCAAACTTTTACAACCGCAAAAACGTAAAGTAGACAGTGCCTCTTTGGCACAAAAACACTTATCTGCCTGCGGGCATACAAGGCCGAGACGACCATGGCATCGGTAGCGGTGCCCTGCTGGTAAGTTGGTCGCTTCCTGAAAATACGGGTTTTTCGGCAGAGCCTGGACTGGCTCTCAAACGAGCTGCGCTAAGTCGTGCTAGATCACCTCATCTCACTCTCACGATGTCGGGCTAGACATATATACCGGCGTCGACCGCCGCGCTCCCTTGTGGCAGGAGAATAGCAAAGTCAATTATGCTAATTTTACTTGAGGTTAGTTGACGTCATTCTTGGCTGATGGTATGGCGTCATCGTTGGGTGAATGACGTCACTAGGCTGGCATGACGCAACTGGCGTCTGACGATGATTACACATTGCTGTGGAGGTGGAAAATGATGTAAACACATTGCTCTTTCTACGTGGCTGGAAGGTTAGGGGAATAAGAGGAATGCTTATCGGCATTTTTCCCTAACAGGGTGAATGTGTAAACGGTGTTCTCGCCGTTTCTCCTCGCCAATCGTGACGCTCGCTTCGGGAGTGGTTTTCTGGCACGAGTCAAAGTGGCGAATGGCGCCGGGGGTCAAAGGTGAGAATGGCGACGGGAAATCTTGTTCACAGCAAGAGGCGGGAATGTGTGATCGGTCACTCGCGTCAATGCAGGTACGTGACTAATGTCTCGCAAATGTCTTGCGGGTGGCTCGATCGTGAATGCAAACGTGGCACAAGACATTCGCGAGACATTAGTCACGTTCCTGCATCGACGCGAGTGATCGTTCTCACATTCTCGCCTCTTGCTAAGAACAAGAGTTCCCGTCGCCATTTTCCCCTTTGACCCCCGGCGCCATTCGCCACTTGGATTTGTGCCAGAAAACTGCTGCTGAAGCGAGCGCCACGATTGGCGCGGAGAAACGGCGAGAACACCATTTACACATTCGCCCCCTCCCGCGATTCGACTCGCCGCTATCGCGATTGCGTAAATGCGATGTAAGAGAATAAACGATCGGCACATTTTCATCGATGTCTAAAACTTCCTGTATGACCAATTATCCAAGTTAATGTTACCTTTGTTAGGGAAAATCCCGATTAGCTTTCCTCTTCTTCCCCTAACCTTCCAGCCACGTAGCAGGAGCGATGTATTTACATCATTTCCCACCTCCACAGCAATGTGTAAGCATCGTCAGACGCCAGTTGCGTCATGACCAGCGATATGCCAGCCGAACGACGTCATTCATCCAACGATGACGCCATACCATCAGTTAAGAATGACGTCAACGCACATCACGTAAAATTAGCATAATTAACTTCGCTATTCTCCTGCCACGAGGGAGCGCGGCGGTCGACGCCGGTATAAATACCCAGCCCGTTCACTTAGACGGTATATTCGATGTAGTATTCGCTGTGGTATTAGACGGTGTGGTTGAGTGATAGTTGCTGAGAAGCGATTTTACCGAGCCAGGCTCTACCGAGGACCCGTATTAGGAAGCGGCGACCAACTTGCCAGCAGTGCACTGATGCTCTAGTCGTCTCGACCTTGCATGCCCGCAGGTAGCCACGGGATAGTTTTTGTGCCAGGAAGGCGCTATCTACCTTAAGTGTTTTCTTACCACGATAGCAAAGCTTTGCCTCGACCACCTGTGAGTTATTTTTCTTTTATTTTTCTACACCTCGGTAAGAACACGACAAAGCCAACTTTTTAGGATAACACTACGAGCTGTGTAGTGCGTCTGTAAACAAGACCCTTTAATGTCGTTTTACTAAATAAATGTATTTGTTATTTTACCTAAACCTTCGTACGTCTTTTTAACATCTTGCATATCACACAACAAAGCTAGCTAGCGTTGCTCTGACTATATCTAAAGATTAAGAGTCCAACCTTCCCTGCTAGCCAGTACGACTCTGCACTATTAGCTATCAGTAAAGTTTGGGGCATTCCTGCCCCCAAATCTTAACTAACTTTGGTTGGAAGAGCCGCCAGGTTCTAGCGGCTCAATTCCGTAACATTTTGGTTATGGGCTCCAGGCCCTAAAGTTAATTTGTAAACAACTACTTTTTTAACTTGAGGGTGACTTTGATCTAAAATAGCAGAGCACAACGCGAAAGCTTTGTGATATGTGAGAAGCTAAGCGTCGAAGGTATAAACAAAAGGTAAAGGCCCTGAATTTATGAAATTCTATATTTGGGGGGGGCCTATTTGTATATATATATAATATTTAGTGTTTTAAATACTGTCTTGCATTTTTTTTATATGCTTATATATATATATAGATTTACATACTGTACTTGTAACTTAAAACATGGCCTCTTTACAACCCCATATGGCTATAGATAAATTGACCGAGGAAAATTTCCATACCTGGGTAGCAGATATTAAATTTGTACTAATATCCCTTAATGCGTGGGACATTGTGAATAACCGCGAAACTAAACCGATAGCAAGTGCGGAAAATTTAGCTGAGGTAAGGGACTTTGAAAGAAGAACCCGACTCGCTTTATCTACAATCTTTTTAAACCTATCCCCTGCGTTTAAGTCGGTCGTGGAACATTGTACCACCCCCCAGGACACATGGTCAACCCTAAATAGGCATTTTCAGCCTGACAGTCGTAGCCGGCACATGCAGTTATTTACCGAACTGGTTAATTGTAAGCCCTACGCTAGCGAGAAAATTAACATGTTTGCGGCACGAATCCGCAAGTTAAACGAAAGCCTAAAGGGAATAAATCAAGAAATAAATGAGACTTACCTCTGTTTCCAGCTAATCCGGTACTTACCATCGGAGTTTGATCACTTAGTGCAAACTATACTTCGTTGGAAAGATGCGGAATTTAAATTTGAAGCCATTCTAACTGAACTAGTCGCCGAAGAAACCCGAATTAGCGTGCAGAGACAGGATAAGCGTGAAAACGCTACTTGCGAAACGCAGAACACCTTTTCGGGTCGGCATAATTCTCGAAGTTGGAATAAAGACAATTTCCGACCGAAAACTCCATCAAGAAGCCCTTCTCCCAACAAACAAGTCCATTTTGGGAAATACCCAAGTGGGAAATCACCGGGGCGTAGAAAATCTAAACGCTCGTTCCGGCGAAACTCACCAAATAATGAAAAACCCCAGAGCCATTATACTGTAGAAGCCCTTTTTACATCTCACAGTAATCCAGGTGACTGGGTCGTCGACTCAGCGGCAACCCATCACTTTTGTAAGGATAAATTCCTATTTGATGGACCCCTTGAGGATGTAAATGACAGGAGCCTAGCAGTTGCTACTAGGGGAAAGCCTATCCCTATCAAGCAAAGAGGGCCAGTCGACCTACTCTGTAAGGGCGAGAAACGCGCCATTACGCTTATGCGTGCATTGTATGTACCATCTCTAAGGCGCAACATAGTTTCATTACCTTTACTTGACGAAGATGGATTTACTTTTGAAGGGGGAAATGGACAACTCCACGTTTACGATAAAGATGGAAAAGGTTATTTCACAGCTCGCAAACAGGGGGGAATTTTTTATGCAAAACAGCAGCTAACCCCAGAACAAGCTGCGAGAAAGAAGGCTTACCAACACAAGAAAGAAACTCGATCGAAGAAAGGTAAGGCTTATGAAACTACAGCTAGAAAGAAACGAAATACCCTAAGCAGAAGTAATCAAAAACCTGCCAGTGCATTGAGCAGATGGCACCGCAGAATGGGCCATATGAACCCTGAACTAATCAGCCAGTCTTTTACAAATAAAAGTGTCAGGGGTGCTCAGGAGGTAAAATCATCCAAACTTTTTTGCGAGGATTGCAGGTTAAATAAAGCTAAACGGGTGACATTTAAACCAATCGGCCAAACTAGGTCAACAAAACCACTAGAACTTTTACATCTAGATTTGTGGGGACCTGCTTCAACGACGGGATATGCAGGAGAGAGGTATTTTTTGAGTATCACCGATGATCACTCAAGGAAAATCGCCCTGTATCCGATTAAAGATAAGACAGCTACTTTTCCCACCTTTTTAAATCATGTGAAACGCGCCGAAAGATTCCTTTCAACTAAGCTCAAAGCTATCAGAACTGACAATGGTAAGGAGTTTGACAACTCACAATTCCAAGAGTATTGCCGTACGAATGGTGTGGCCCACGAATTTACCGATATTTATTCGCCTGAAATGAATGGAGTAGCAGAGAGGTTGAACCAGACAATAGGGAATACCCTCCGCACGATCCTAAATTCAAGTAAGGTTCCAGTAAAATTTTGGCCAGAAGCCGTCCGCTATGCGGCCTACAATTGGAATAGAGTGTGCCGTAGAAACCAGACGAAAACACCGTTTGAGAAATACGGAAAGTTCAAACCCTCCATTAGTCACCTTAAACCATTCGGGTCAGTTTGTTTTGTGGGTGTGCCGAAGCAACACCGAACCAAATTTGATCCCAGAGCTAATAAGGGAGTTCTTGTAGGCTACGCATGTAGGATTAAAGGGTACAGAGTGTTGTTCCCAGAAACTGGGCGAATAGTCGAAACCCGGAATGTTAGCTTTGCTGAAGATGAACTAAATTTTTATCAATTGAAAGCTAAGCAGACTAACAATGGAGCAGTGCTGGGCGACCATCCAGAAACTACCATATACTCACTTCACAACCCGGAGCTTGAGACGGTGGTAATCCCACATATGGATTCGCGCCGAGTACATACCCGGAGTTACCAGCAGGATCCCAGACCAGGCCCTAGTTATGCAGTTCAAACTGATGAAGCAAGTGAAGACGAATCAGACAGAGAACTATACGTCCAAACACCTAGACTCCGAGTCGCTAAGTGGACAAGGGAAGCCGTTCCGAGACCAGATGGAAAGCGGACAGATATATATTATCGAGAAGTTAAAAGGCAAGGGGGCAAGAGCCACATATTGCGAAGCCTCAAAGAACTCAAGCAATACTGTAAAAAGCATAAAATTGAGTACCAGCCTGAATACTTCAACTTTAGCGGTAAGAATGGTAGGACGGGCCCTGTACCAACCCCTCAGCGACAGGTGATTGATGATGATAGCGATCTGGAATCTGAAAGTCAGACGGAAAATGAAGAAATCAACTACTTTTCCGCCTATGGCACTTCCGAAAGTGAGATTGACACAGCATGACTAGAAACTGTAGTCATCCCGAAAACCTTTAAACAAGCATTCAAAAGTAAAGAATCTAAGCTATGGAAGAAAGCGATGGAAGAAGAATTAAAAGTGTTAAGTGAAAGGGGTGCATGGAGCCTAGTGCCGCCACACTCAAAGTACAAGCCTCTCGGTTGTCGGTGGGTTTTTACAACCAAAACTGATGAGCATGGAAATGTGGTAAGATACAAAGCGAGGCTCGTAGCACAAGGCTACAAACAGGTAAAGGGAGAATCCTATGATGAAACCTTTTCACCTGTAGTCAATTTCACCCTTATACGCCTATTTTTCTCCATGCTAGTTTCCAACCTAAAGTGGTATCACCTCCAGTTAGACATCAAATGCGCGTATTTATACGCACCCTTATCTGAAACCATTACGATTACCCAACCACCCGGTTTCGTAGAAAAAGGAAAAGAAAGCTACCTCTGTCTACAAAAGAAAGCCCTTTATGGCTTACACCAGAGCGGAAGGGTATGGTTTTATGAAATCGAGAATATATTACTTGAAAATAATTTTAAGAAAATTAACTGGGCTAACTGTGTTTACCATTTATCAAATAATCTAATTTTACTTTTATACGTAGACGATATAGTTCTTTTTGGAAAAACTAAAACCCATATTGAAGCAGCAGTTAAAATCCTGCAGAAGTGTCTCGACATTAAAATACTTGGCCAAACTTCTAAGTTATTGGGGGTTGAATTTGAATTCAATCGAAAACAAGTTTTCATTCATCAAACCCAATACATAGATCAAGTTGCTAAACGCTTCAAAACCTTCAATATCCCAATTGTATCCTTACCCATAGCTAAAGGAACAATATATACCAAATTACAAAGCCCTACATCTGAACCTGAATTAACGGAAATATCAAAACTACCGTATCGAAATATCCTAGGGTGTTTAGCATTTATCGCAAGTCGAACTAGACCCGACATTGCGTATGCTGTAAATATCTTCAGTCAGTTTCAGTCTAACCCAGGATTTGCTCACTGGTACGGTCTATTGAAGCTATTAGGGTATGTAATAGGTACAAAAGATTTAAAGCTAAATATTTCCTCTACCTCTAATGAATTAACAGCTTACAGTGATAGCGATTTTGCCGCCAATCGAGACGACCGAGTTTCAATTTCCGGTCAACTCATTTTACTAGATAAATCGCCTATATTCTGGCGAACTGGCAAGCAAAAGGCCATAGCGCTGTCAACTATGGAAGCTGAATTCATGGCTATAACAGAAACCTGCAAGGAAATACTGTGGATCAACCGTATAATGCAAGAATGCGAAAAATTGAAGATAATCAAGCTAACTAGATCCAAACCCCTTATCAGAACGGATAACTTATCTGCAATAGACTTCTTAAAATCGCCGATTGAAAATAGTCGCACTAAGCATATTCATATAAAGCTTCTATTTGTGCGTGATCTCCTTCTAAAAGAAGTTTTCGAGATAAAATTCGTGCCTAGCAAAAAGAATCTAGCAGATCCGTTCACAAAACCAAAAACAAAAACAGACTTTTCAGCCTTTAAACAAATAATTTTTAAATCAGAAACTTGAAAGCTATAAACTTAAAGTAAATTCCTAACTCTAATAAACCGAATTTCCTTAAAATAAACCTTATCCTTGAGACTAGGACGGTTATTAATTTATGAGTTATATTACTTTCCATTATTTTCTGTTTACGGAACTAACGGCCATTGTTTCGGGTTAGTTCTATGAGAACCTTCTTTCTCCCACATAATTTGGGAGGGGTTCGCTTAAAGTGTTTGAAGGCCACCTTGGGTCAGTTTGTTTTACCACGCACGAGTGGTGTGTTTTGTCCCTTTTTGTCGTTTCGCTTGGGAGAGACCAATTTAATTGTCCGCTGGAATCCGGTAAGTACCCTCAGGAAAGGGATCCTGAGAGCGAGCGGCCCCCTGTTACGTCTCGTTGGGGGTGAAAATGTAATCTGCCAGAGCTCTTGGGGGAAATTTTCTGGGGGAGTACTACTGGAGGGAGGCCTTTTTCGTGTGCATTAATTCCTTTTGTTTGTGAGTCCCTCATTTTTAATATAAGAATGCCACTAAGTCCCGGACTCACCCGAGCGGAACGAATTTATTTAAACTTAAGTGATATACAGTGGTAATGTGTTTATACATTCTGCATTTTTTATCGCATGTGTATTTAATACTAACGTTACCATTGCATATATTCTGTACTGTGTTTATATATGCACGTTTATGTCTCTATCTAGCATTGTGTTTATATCTACATACTAGCAATAACTGTTTCTATTTTTTCCGTACTGTGTCTATACTTTAATATATTTACTAGTACGTTGTTTGTGACAAGCAAATTGTAATCAATTTTAATATATTCTTAAAGTTTTATGCTATTTAAACATCGGAGGGTATGTTATACGCAAATGTTTTTTTTTCGCATGATTGTGTGTATGAAAGTGGGCCCACGAATGTTTTGAATTTTTGTCTGAAAAAAATACTGCGTGTATATACTTTGCCCTACCTGTTGATGAATTGTATTGCATATTATTTGCCTATTGAATATTGCATTTTTGAATTGTATTGCATAATTGTTCAGGATTATAAGCTATTTTTATAGAAACATGTCAACAGAATATTTATTGTATGTTTATACAAGCGACTTACCCTTATTGTTTTGCAAAACATGTAACTTAACCACGTGCATGTGTTGGTGCTCATTTCTGTAAAGGGGGGGCAGTTGTTAGGGAAAATCCCGATTAGCTTTCCTCTTCTTCCCCTAACCTTCCAGCCACGTAGCAGGAGCGATGTATTTACATCATTTCCCACCTCCACAGCAATGTGTAAGCATCGTCAGACGCCAGTTGCGTCATGACCAGCGATATGCCAGCCGAACGACGTCATTCATCCAACGATGACGCCATACCATCAGTTAAGAATGACGTCAACGCACATCACGTAAAATTAGCATAATTAACTTCGCTATTCTCCTGCCACGAGGGAGCGCGGCGGTCGACGCCGGTATAAATACCCAGCCCGTTCACTTAGACGGTATATTCGATGTAGTATTCGCTGTGGTATTAGACGGTGTGGTTGAGTGATAGTTGCTGAGAAGCGATTTTACCGAGCCAGGCTCTACCGAGGACCCGTATTAGGAAGCGGCGACCAACTTGCCAGCAGTGCACTGATGCTCTAGTCGTCTCGACCTTGCATGCCCGCAGGTAGCCACGGGATAGTTTTTGTGCCAGGAAGGCGCTATCTACCTTAAGTGTTTTCTTACCACGATAGCAAAGCTTTGCCTCGACCACCTGTGAGTTATTTTTCTTTTATTTTTCTACACCTCGGTAAGAACACGACAAAGCCAACTTTTTAGGATAACACTACGAGCTGTGTAGTGCGTCTGTAAACAAGACCCTTTAATGTCGTTTTACTAAATAAATGTATTTGTTATTTTACCTAAACCTTCGTACGTCTTTTTAACATCTTGCATATCACACAACAAAGCTAGCTAGCGTTGCTCTGACTATATCTAAAGATTAAGAGTCCAACCTTCCCTGCTAGCCAGTACGACTCTGCACTATTAGCTATCAGTAAAGTTTGGGGCATTCCTGCCCCCAAATCTTAACTAACTTTGGTTGGAAGAGCCGCCAGGTTCTAGCGGCTCAATTCCGTAACAACCTTTATTCGCACATTCTACTAATTCTGCTATTTCAGCTTCTTTCTCAGAAACTTGAAAGCCCTCAAAATCGCTGCTGTCACTTTCTTGAAAGGAAGCGCAATTTTTTACCGATCATTTTGGTAGCGACATCTATCGGTAAAATAGAAAAGTAAAATTGGCCATTTATTAAAGCATTCCGGATTTGGGAGGTTGTACTGTATTATATTTTTATCCAATTTATTTTGTGTATGTGGTAAAAATGCATACGTGCCAAGTGTTCTGAAAAAACATATTCGTTCCATTTTTTAAGCTTTGTTACGAAAATACGTTTTCAAGCAAAAATGTCCCGTATTTTTACTTCCGCAGCACCATCACTTTTTTCCCCCCCTATATCACGTTTTCGAGATTCCCCTCCTAGCAGCCTACACTATACAAAAACTTCCTGGACAGCAAGCAGCTTCTACAACATTAGAAAGAAAGTCAACATCATGTGCTTCACCTAAACTAATAAAAAAAGTAAAATCAACCTCATTTGCTTCACCAATACCAGTAAAAAAATTAAAATTAATGTCAAGTGCTTCACCCAACTCTGTAAAACAGTTAAAACCAACCTCATGTGCTTCTCAAAAATCAGCAAAAAAAGTAAAATCACTTTCAGGGTCACCATCATCTACCAATAATAAACGCATATTGCAGTGGGAAGAAAGAATTTTTCTTACATTAAGCTCAAATCTTGATCATGCTTTAGCATTTTTTGTGAAAAATGCAATTATCATTTATGAAACATATAATGTGATGTTTCAAAGTGAAGAGCCAAAAATTAACAAGATGAGAAGAGTTATCGAATTTTTTTGAATTGTTGGTGAGATTTGGAAAAATATCTGTAAAATTTGGGGAAATATCTGTTAAAAATCAGAAGGATGATAAAGATTTAGTTATAGGATCCGAAACATCAGAATTTATAAACAAGATGAGAAGAGTTATCGAATTTTTTTGAATTGTTGGTGAGATTTGGGAAAATATCTGTAAAATTTGGGGAAATATCTGTTAAAAATCAGAAGGATGATAAAGATTTAGTTATAGGATCCGAAACATCAGAATTTGTCAAAGAATTGTGTGAAAGCGAACTTTTACAGTTCTTTTTCTTGTGTTAGAAAATATTATACAATATCTTGTTGCTCTTGTTTTTTTTTTTTATTCTGTTGCACACTGTGTTCCTTATTTTTTTTCTTGGGAGGTTGGCAGCTATGAAAATGAAACTTTGTTAAATTTGAGTTTTCCTTCTGTGGAAAAATGTTATACTCTAACATTTTCTTATATGAAACTTGCATTATATTTGAATAGTTTGTATAAATATACTAAATTGAGCACTTTTTTTTTCTTTAGCAAATTTAACTATTGATGAATTTCCTGAATCAGAATTCCTCACAAGAGCTGAAAAAAGGGTAATTTTTTTTTGTTGGATATTGCTTTTAATAAACCTTGGCTGTGCATTATACTGGCAATTGACTAAAAAAACAATATTCTCTTGTGAATTCTGGAAAAGTTGACTAATGGCAAAATATTGTATTTAAAAGCTAGTATTTTACACATATTGTAGGTCAGTTGTAATTTTTTTCCAATATATACCATAAAATTTTGAGTATAATACACATTTTTTTTTTTCACATTTTAGTCTGTAAAAATGAGGGGGCATATTATACTCATGTACAAAAAAAAATGTAGTTTTAAACATTGAGTAAATGACAAACAATAGAGGAGCTGTATTCTTCTGAAAGTGATTAAGACTGATAATATGACAGTATTGTTTGTTTTGAATTAAAAATTTAAGTTTTTTTTTCTACCAAATTTGACGTTTTCATTTACTTTTGTTACAAATTTTATTTATGTTAATACGTATTTTTACAATTTTTAAATAAAATATTAATAAGTTTTGACTACGTATTATAGTCAAATTTTAATTTGTTCCGAAAATTTCACGTAAAATCAAGCATGCATATTATACACGTGTTCATATTATAGTCAAGATTTTATGGTATGTGTAATGCAGAGATATTTACTGCATTTATATCTGCTGTTGTTCCAAAATCATGTATTGCATATGTGATTATTCCCTCCTGTTTCTTCAATTATTTGTTACAAAAAGTGGTGTAGTGGATTAACAGCTCTAGTTATTAAGCTCTCTCTTAGCAGTGCATAAACATTCTGCTTAAGAGGGTGAGTTTGGCTTAATATTTGACATTCTTGGTAGAAATGGGGATTAAAATGTGTTTTAGTATGTCAGATTAGTTTGTTTTAGAAAATATTTGCTAATAGCCTATATGACTTCCTTCACTGAATTTTCTTGACTAATTAAGTTTTTATTGATTAACACATACACATATCATCATTTAAGTATAAATATTTTAATTTTTTCAAGATTCTCTAGAAATTTTTTAATAATAAAAAATGTTTTATTTGATGTTGGCAAGGACAGCTAAATTTTTTAATGATGTAGAATAATTGGTTATTATCATTGTATAATTTATTCCTACAACTCTCTGTAGAATTTTAGCAAAGCATGCGGATGTCAAATACAATCAAACCTGTTTTTGTGTGGTAGATAGGGACCACACACAAAAAAAAAAAAACCACAAAAAAAATCAGAAACTTCATAAATAGCTATAACAAATAATTTTTCACAACATATTAGACAATTTTTTTTTATTATGCGGTGGAGAGGGACCATATTAAAAAAAGTCCCACTTAAAAAATATGTCAAAGCTTTACAAAATAGCAAGAAAGTGCTTTCCAAACAAAATAAATAATTAAATTACTCATGGAAACATTTTAAAAAATTTAAATTTCTCATTTTAAGCATGGAGAAATTTTCAAAATGTACATAATTTAATACTACTCTTCATAGTCCAAAACATGCATATTCTTGTGATACTGGTTCATAATCGCTTTTGTCACTTGAAGATATTAGAGTTGATTTATTTTTTGTTACCATGTAGTCGGTGATAAGTTTTAGCAATGATGGTCATTTGATCAACTGCTTGTAAACGTCGTGATAGCCAGATATACATGATTGAAGCTCTTTTTGGAATTTCAAATATATTAATTTCAATTTTTTTTATATACATATTTATATACTGCATAAAAAAAATTTCATAAAAAGACCGCACAAAATCAGGTTTGACTGTATTCCATTTGAAGATTTACTTTTTATGCTTGGGGTATACTCCTTTATAACAGAATGATAAACAAAGTAATGCATTGTATGGCAAATTAACCTTTTTAGTACTCATGCATTTAATTCATTTGTACATACTTATTCTTTTCTATTTTCTCTTTTGTAGCTGTGTACAGATTTAGGGCTAAAGCCAGCTTATTATATCCGTTACAAACTTTTTCTTACGTATGTAAGTCATTTATTTTTATGATTATTTTATATATATTAATGATTATTTTATATATATTAATGATTCAATTGTAAAAACTAATTTTCTTGTATAAAAATGGGTCTGTTGTAGTAATATCTACTCCCTTCCCTATTGCAGTGCATTTGACATTAAGCCTCCAGCTGTTATTAGTGTAGAATACATAATTTTGAATGTATAAATATTTTATATTAATAATCCAAAAGTAACCGGAATTTCTTTTCTACTATTTTTTTGGTTCAATATTTTTATAAAAATTCTATAATTCACTCTCCATTAGAGCTAATACAATTGTCCAGTCTTTTCTTCCATTCAAAGATTTTTAAAATTTATCTATTGTGATGCCTGACAGTGTCTTTGTTTTTGTTTTTACCTTATCCAGGTTGGCAAAGTACTTTCTTTTCAGGTCCCTCTTCATCCATGGGAATAAAAAAAAGTCACATGGCACTAAATCAGGTAAATAGGCTGGGTGGGTCAAAGGAGTCATACCGTTTTTTGTTAAAAATTGTCACACTGTGAGGACTGTGTCAGATGAAGCATTGTCTTGATGCCAGTTGCCTGCCTCCTATAAATTGGGTCTTTTCTCCTGTACAGTGTTGCACAATCTTATTAGCACCTCCAGGTAGATTTCATGAATATTTTCAACATTTTCATCTGTTTTGGGAACTGAAGAATTTGGTTGGTCATCAATCAACATTTCACCTTCTTTGAAACAGTAAAAGCACTCGTGTGCTTGAGTTTTATTCGTAGCAGGACCCCTGTAAGCTGTTTTCAACATCCCAGCAGTTTCTATGGCTTTTTTCCTGAGCAGGAAAAAACTTCACAGCCATACACTGTTCACATAAGCCTGCTATGGCCAAAAAAACAGCTTCCGTGAAAAAATTTACAGACACCAAATAAAACCTTCCTCTTAAAATAAGCAAAATAGAGTTAGTAAAATAAGTAAAAGCTATATTACTTAAAATAAGTAAAATAGATTTTACTTACTTTAAGTATGACCTTCTGTATACTTTTTTCTCGAGCAGGAAGCAAAACTTCACAGCCATGTGCTGTTCACATAAGTCTGCTATGGCTGAAAACAAAGAGGAAAAACAGCTTCCATGAAAAAATTCACTGACACCAAATAAAACCTTTCTTTTAAATTAAGTAAAATAGTTTTTACTTATTTTAAGTATGACGTTCAGTATGCTTTTTTCCCGAGCGGGAAGCAAAACTTCACACCCATTCACTGTTTACATAAGTCTGCTATGGCTGAAAACAAAGAGGAAAAACAGCCTCCATAAAAAATTTCACAGACACCAAATAAAACCTTCCTTTTAAAATAAGTAAAATAGAGTTAGTAAAATAAGTAAAAGCTATTTTACTTCAAATAAGTAAAATAGCTTTTACTTATTTTAAGTATGATCTTCTGTATGCTTTTTTTCCCGAGCAGGAAGCAAAACTTCACAGTCACACGCTGTTCACATAAGTCTGCAATGTCCGAAAACGAAGAGGAGAAATAGCTTCCATGAAAAAATTCAGACACCAAATGAAACCTTCCTTTTAAAATAAGTAAAATAAAGTTAGTAAAATAAGTAAAATAGCTTTTACTTATTTTAAGTATGACTTTCTGTATGCTTTTTCCCCAAGCAGGAAGCAAAACTTCACAGCCATGCGCTGTTCACATAAGTCTGTTATGGCTGAAAACAAAGAGGAGAAACTGCTTCCATGAAAAAATTCACATACACCGTTTAAAACCTTCCCAAGTAACGTTGCCTGGTACACTGGCTCATGAAGCATGGCTTTATGCTCCCCTAGCGGGATATATTGCATACTATGGATACTCCGCCCACCGTACGATGATTCATGTTGTTTTGGGGTATCCCATCATATGTAGGGCTATAAATACCAGTTAGAATAGATTGACCATTCTTTTACTTTTAATATGCTGTATATTATTTAATTTCCTGTTTTAATCCAATGCAGATAGATCAGGAGAGGTCAGAGGGCAGATATCCTGATGAAAATTTGATACCAGCACATATGACAGTTGCACAGTGTTCTCGAATGGTTAACTTCATGGAGAAAGTTGGCTCGATTAAAAATCAAAATTTATTAAACATTGTTGATGATTAAAATGTTTTGTAATTTTACTGTATTTATTATATATCATGATTCATTTATTCAGGGTGTAATGTTATGAAAGAGAAAAAATGTAGGTTGCATAGGAAGAAAAATGTTATTTAATATTGTAATGTTTTTTTAGGGATAGGTGATATATGATTGACCTTGAAAGAGATAAAATAACAAAAGCCATGATTTGGTGCTGTGTTAAATAAATCCCTAATTCATGTGCTATTTTTGGTAAGTGAGTTATGTATATCTGGTAATTGCACAAAATTTTATTTGATGTAAAAGGAGAGAAAATTTGTGTTCATGATCTCCATTAGTAGCCAGGATTCCATGCTATTTGCCATATTTTTTATTTGCCGAATTTACCCCAATTCAAGTTGAACTGTACATAGCAAATTCAGAAACATTCCTCATTGCACTTAGTAGTTCTCTGGGCTTTTAAAGATGTTTAAAGTTCTCTTATAAAGTAAAATTAATGTTGATGTAATTTTTGTTAATTTGGTTTTGAAAAGTGTGTTTTATGTATACCAATTGGAAGTAATACTATGGAGGGAAAAAAATACTTTTTAAGGTCTGCCTTGAATGATTTGTGAATCAGCAGCACTGTAAATTCAGCATTGGAATAAAAAGAAAAGGCTTTTTATTTTGTTACATTTTAGAGGAAAAGGACATATTTTGTTAGTTATGATTGGGATATTAAAATACATAACATTGAAAATAACATCTTATTATAAGCTTTTACTTATTTTAACTATGACCTTCTGTATGCAACTTCACGAAATTTATCTGTAAGCTTTCAAAGCCCCTGAGACTGTCTAGGGTCTTAAGCTAGAATTTTGTGTGACTGACCTTTTAGAATTGTTCGGGGTAAATGTAGTTTTTTGATTCATGAAATCTTAGTCTGTCTGAAGAAATTGGTTGATTAAATGAGAGAGATTATTATGTAAACAACACTTCTTCAATACAACAGTAAATTAAAAAGTGGTGGCTACATGTTTTGATCTGATCAATAGTTCATCATCAAACCTGAATCATTGGTGTAATTGTTGCAATGAATATTTTACGAATACAAGGAATTTTTCATTGTGACTATCACACCAATGATTCTGGGCCAGACGAGGAACTAATGATTAGTTCAAAACATGTAGCCTCCACTTTTTAATTTATTGTGACATTGAAGAAGTGTTTTTTACATAATTATCCCTAAGTTACTCTAATTCACAGGATAAAGATTATCTTTAATGAGGTTTTAGATGAATGTAAAAGTTTTGGTTCTTAGGCTTACTCCCTTTGTGTTTTGCTGCCAGACCCATGATTAATTGTATCCATTTTACTAAAGAAATAATTCAGTTTCTGCATGTAACACATCATATTCTTTTCTGTAGTGAGAACAAGATTCTGAGTGCAAAATTTAATGGACCAATAAAAAATTGCAAATAAAAAAAAGGTAAAGTGGAAAGGAAAAATAGGCTTAAAATGTCAAAAGTTGATAAGGAAAATCTTTTGAGGTCTAAAAATTAAAATTTTTGAAATTTGCAGATATTTTATAATTGAATGGGTGCTGTTTTTGGGGGTTTATTTAAATGGAAATTTTTTTTTTTTTTTTTTGGCAAAACCTTATGTATCATATTTTTTTTAAATTGTGTGTAATAAAATCCTAAAGTGACACTACAAAATGTCACATCCCAAAGTAAAGAAAAATAAATGTTGTGATATAGACTTGTCACAGCATTGCTATTAGAGTATTAAAAGTTCTAAATGAGTTCTAAATTATTAACATATATTTTGTGCAATTAAGAATTTCGTAACAGGATTTGAGCAAGATTTTTCTGTAATTTCTCTTTACAGCAGATTTAAAAATATCTTCAGTCTTACCTATCCTCTACAGCAGAGATCCCCCACCTTTGGCCAGAAGATGGCCAAATGGCTAGGGTGCTGGCATTCAGTACCAGAGTCTGTAGGTTCGAGTCCCACTCTTGACATGGTTGTTTGCAGCCATTCAGAATTGGCGACCAGGACCTACTGCTTAAAGCAGTACTTTGGGAAAAAAAACATTAAAACTGGGCATTAAAAGCATTAAACAAAAAACTTTAAAACTTGGGGCAGTTACTTGGGGATAATTATGTAAAGAAGTGTTCTTTACATAATTAGCTTAGCAAAAAAACATTAAACCTGGGCACAAAAGCATTAAAACTGAGGCCTACTGCTTAAAGCAGTAGATCCCAGTTTTAATTAGCTGTCGTGTAGCAAAAAGTTGATCATAGTGCTCCAAACCAAACTTTCCAAACAAACCTATCCTTTACAGCAGAGATTCCCAACCTTTTTATGTCTAGGCCCCTCATTAGATGATCTCAGACTCTAAGCATCCCCCCTCTTCCCCTTTATATCACTCACACCTTTCCAGGTTGAGAACCACTGCTGTACAGCTTTTCCAGGGGAAAAAATATTTTTTACTATACCTTCAATATTATATTTGTTAACAGAATAAGTGCAAATGATGTAACTGCATTTTCTCTTTTTCATTTCATTTCTTTTGTGTGGTTTCTTTAGTCATATAACATTTTATTTTTAACATGTCAAGAGTTTTATCATATATATTTTTTAATTTTTATTAGTTTCATTGGATATATATATATAACTTCATCTTGTATACATTTTGCCCGTTGTTTCATTCATTGTATTATTTTCAAAGTATATTCAATTTTGTAAATTGAGTAAACCTGTACACTGTGATGATTTAGTAGAAACTATTTTTATTGCTAGATTTTAGTTTTGCTGTTTATGAATAATTTAATCTTGATCAATATTTAAATATTTTACTGTCCTCTGTTTTATATGCTGTTTATTAGGGTTCTTGTTTTCTTGGAAATCAAAAATTCTCAGGGAAATTTATAAACTATTTTGCAGATTAAAGAAAAAAACAATAGAACTTAAATTCTCCAAAATATAAGCAGTTGTTTGTACTTAGTTATTTTTAAAATTTTGTTTCCATTTAAAACTGCCTACTTTCTGCTGTAGTTTTACTATCTTACTGAAAATCTAATTTTTTGCCAAATTATTTTTGCCAAACCTTTTTCTTATGAAATTGTACATAAATTGATATGTAGCTTTCTCCCAAAAGAATGTTTTGTAAAAGCTTGTTAAGTGTTTTGTAACTTTGCGTGAGGCTACTCCATACTTCTAATAGAAACCAATGAAGGCTTTAATTCTGTTTTTTTAACTTGTTGAATGAAACCAACATTTATCTATTTTATTAGACATTATTAAATTTTTTATAGTGGTATTTTTTCCCAACATGTTTCTTCTAGAAAATATTACTTTTCTGTAAATTTTGTATCTTTCTTTTCAACTGATAGCAGATTTAATTCACCTCTTTGTAGAAAGAAAATAATAAAAATGTCTTGTAAGGTTTCTAGAAAAATGTTTGACTTTTATGTTGTGCGATGTGATACAGAAATTAAATTTTTTATTTTATGTCCTTTCAGCATTTTATTCAAAAATTCAAAATTTCCTGTGCATAGCAATTTTAGTTTTGAGAAATTACACATTAAATATATTCTGGGCCTTAAAATTTAATTAAACTGATTGTTAATTAAGGATATTAAAGAGGGGCTTGTACTTCTTGTTAGTTTTTTTTAAGTTAACCAAGGAATTGAATTTTAGGAATTTAAGTGATAAGTACTAATGTACTGGGTTTATTTTTTACATTTTGACAATATTGTGGGAAAGAGACTAAGTATAAAGAGTAAGAATTAAGAATTGGCAAAAGCTTATTTTATGTGCATTAATAACTGTAAATATTTGGGGCCGGTTGAAAATAATTTTGAAAGCATCTTTGAATCATTGAAATATTTCTCTGCTGAAATTCATGGAAACCCTCCTGGTAAATAATTTCTAAAGCTTTGTTTTCCATCCTAAACTAAAGCTATTCCATAACTACACACTAAAGTTAAATAAATCTATATTTCAGTATTATGCTTTTCGTAATATATGTCACAATTTCATCTCTCCCTCAAAGTGGTAATTTGTGATCATAATTTCCCTGTACTTTAATTGTATTACATTATTCTAGTGTATCAGTGGTATTATTTGATTTTTCTTCTTCTTTTTTCTTTTTTGAGGGGGAACCACCATTAATAGAAGTATACTGTGTCTGTCTCTTCTCTTCAACTGAAAGCATTGTAATTCTAAAGAATTTTAATTCTAAAATAAGTCTTGGTATTCAATAAAAAATTACAATTTGGTTTTGAATGTTCCACAGTTATTGTCACTATTTTCCTTTGTATTTCTTTCTTCTTTATTTAAGTTGACTTCTACCGTGGTTTCTTTGGTTGTTCTTCAAGATCTGCAAATGATTTTTAAAAAATAATTTTGACTGTCAGATCAAGGTCATAATTGTTATTTCTATTTTTATGCAACAAAATTTTTGCATAGCACAAGTTTGCTGCCTTGGATAACTTCTTATAGAAGAATTCTTCAAATAGACCTGTTTGTCCATTCATTGGTCTTCTGTAATGAGCTGAAATGAGAGCTGCTTTATTACAAGTACAGTGGAACCCCGTTCAATCGTTCCCCTGAATTTTGGTTTTCCCACATGTGTCGTTTACTTCATCCAGTCCTGATGATAATCTTTTTTTGTTGTTTTCCCGCATCTATCATTTTCCTGCATTTATCGTTAAATGCAATGGGGCCCTTTAAAAACGATAGATTGAGGTTCCACTGTATTTGTGGGATAAGGGTAACAATTTTTTAGTCGAGTATTTGCTATATAGCTAATGTTATATAGGTGGAAACTGTATCATCTGTTTTATAAGCTGTAAAGTGTGATTTTGAGGGATATATGCGGGCCATATTGCAATATTGTAGGTAACTGACACTTTTTTTACTGGTGAGATTTAAAAAAAATATGACAAGACAATTACTGATGAATGTGTAATACATTGTATGGTTCACTGCAATGTTATGTCATTGAACAAAAATTTGTGCTCACTCCTAAGTACAGGCACTCTAAAATTTTGTTTGTATAAGGAAAAATGGCAGAAAAGTGGTTTATTGATAAATTGGATTTCCGATTCTACACTAATCATTTATCCTATTTACCCATTTAGTATTATGATATAAAGGCGAAAAAGATTTGGGGTATTTGCTATATTTAATTTCTTATTTATGTTACATAATTTTTTCCGTTATAATTAAATGAGATTATAAAAGATGTAAAAGTATAAATATATGTATTATTTTATATATATGTATATATATATACATTGGAATCTCGATCGATCGTTCCCCGAAGGATCGTTTTCCCGTATGTATCGTTTATTTCACCCAGTCCCGAATAAATTCCATAGAAAATAAGCAAAAAAGACTGCATGGATCGTTCCTCGATCCATCGTTTTCCCGCAATATTCGTTCAGAATATCGCAGCTTTACATTAATTTATCAGATCGATCATTTTTTCATAATAACTGAACCTGAAATATAAATGGCTGGATTGAGCTAGAATCACGCTCTAATTAAATTATGAGCAGAACATTTGAGATGCACGGTCTCGTATTTTTGTTCTCTCTTGTTTAGCCTGGTTTCCACTCCCATTATTTGTTTGTCATTGGTGTTCCTTAATTCTTTAGCCCCTGGATTACCCTCTTTTTGACAACCAATTCCAAATTCACCAACTATTCAACATTTCTGTTCTTATCAGCAATGGCTCACAGTCAGTTTTTTTGTTGGCCTTGGGATGGAGGTGCCCTGGTGTTTGGTCTAGTGTGTGAGAAGTTTCTGATTACTGCAGTTCTACACTGGCCGATGAGTGTTTCACCTAGAAGTAGAACTTCCTGGTGGTCTTATGTCGGACCCCATCCAGTGCAATGGAATGGTTCTAGTTACAAACGATTCACGGCTGCCACTTCTTTATACTCTCACACAATAACCGATGCCGAAAAGAATGCAAGTTGCAACACAAAAATATTATTTACTTGTGGAGAGAAAACCGCCAATAAACAAACGATGATTAAGTACTTTTATTTGAATCAAAATTCCTGTGTATCTACGTGTATTTCTTTTTTTATTATTATTATCTTCAGTACAACTTTGTAATTTTATCTTCAGTTACACTACAGGTATGTATGCATTTATGTATGTGAGTAAATATATTTTAGGGATATCAAACTTTAAGATATGTTAATACATTTTTGTATGTTCCCGCATGTATCATTTTCCCGGATCCATCGTTTAGTTCAGTCCGTCCCTTCAAAAACGATAGATCGAGATTCCACTGTATATATATATATACACACAGTGCTCGATTTCTAGAAATAGAGGTGCCAGAACTTTAACCTTCCGAGGTGTGTGGGGGGTATTCCAAATTATCTATATATATTTATAATAGGCCAAGCCCACCCACTAACAACAGAGTAAAATGTGATTAAATAAATGTTTTTTAACTATCATATTTTTTTTTTCCTAGAGAGAGGTACCGGAATGCCATTCCAGCATGTTCTGCTTCAAACTGAGCCCTGTGTGTATATATATATATATATATATATATGTGTGTGTATATGAGTGTATATATATATATATATATATATATATATATATATATATATATATATGTGTGTGTGTGTGTATATGAGTGTATGTATATATATATATATATATGTGTGTGTGGGGGGGGGGTAAGTAAACATTGATATATATATATATATATATATATATATACAATTCCTCTTTATAAAATTAACTTTCCTGTTGTTCAGGGCTTGGTCTAAAAATTCAGTGCATTTCAAAAAGTGATATAGGTGCTATTTACATATTTTTTATGGTTTGTATTTACATTGATATGAAAAATTTAATTAGTTTTATTTAGTACGAACTATTTTTCCTAATTATGTTCTTATTTTATGCGGAAGAAAGCTCTTGTATATAATCATACATTACTTTTTTATATAATGAGTGTAATATATTGTGTTGAATATGTAAGAGATTTTTAAATAGTTCATGTCTTGAGGTGATTGAAGGGTAAAATGTTTAGTTGAAAGATACTATAGAACACCTGTAAAATAGTGGCTTCATAACACTTTATTTTCATAGTTAAGTGGTTATAAATGAACCAGTTAATTGTGTTGTATAATTTCTCAAGTTTTGTAATATAATGTGTAAGTACCACTTAAAAGTTATGTTTTGTTATTCAAGATTTACTACTTGTACAATATATGGTATGTTTACCACTATGGGTCTTGATGTTAAAAAGAACATTGTTACATGAGTGCATTATGTGTAAAATAATTGCACACCACACAATGATGCTCATAGCACATCACACTGTGATGAAATACACATTATATGGCATTGAAAAATATCCAGGTGGTGTCTGTCATGCCAGTAGAAAATCAACTGTGGGCTCTCTTTCAGATTTTGTAGATATCTAGGATATCTATGACATCTATCAGTTGTCTTGGAGGGTACATATTTTCAACATAGTTGTTAGACCATTTGTTGTTTTTTTATATATGTATTTGTGTGTGTTTAGTGAGGCTTTATCTGAATTACAGTGATCCAATAACATTAAGTGCAAAATAACAGCTGTTATCTATTGTACTTAAGGATACATTATACTCCAATCAGGAAAAATAGTTGTAATTGTTTGTTAACATAGTACATTTACGTATGCAGCAAAATATCTGCTGGTAAATATCAGTCTGTATCAAGCATTACCTGATTCACAGTACAAAATATATCCCAGGTCATTCTAATTGAAGATGGGGAAGTAACCTGTTTTATATGTTTATAAAACACTTGCATCAATTTAAAAAAGTTTTTTTTTATCAACCTTTAATTTTGAAAAAAAAAAGTTTCTTGTATATTGTTATAACAGTAAATTTTATTCCAGTAAATATATGAACATTATGAATATACTTAAATTTTTTTTTTCTTGATCATAGTCATATTTCAGTAAAGCAAATTGTGTTATATTTCAAATTATGTAAATCTGTAGCTACTTTTTTTGCATTTAAAAACTCTAGCTCTTAATAGGTACAGTTCCTTTAAAAGGAAAAAAAAAAATGTAAATTTTCTATTTATTACTCTAACTGCAAACCCATATTTTTGGAGTATGTAATTATTTATGCTAGATAAATACTGACAAATTATTCGTACAAACATAAATTTATTGTAAAAAATGTGTTTCACTGGTTGTCGAAAGATGCCCATGTGATTAATATAATAAATTAATGAAATATTTGACTTATTTAAGTACAGTTTTTTTTTTTTCACTTCAACCAATTTAACCATTTTCACATTATTATATCAGAAAACATTTGTCTGCTTTCTGTCATTTTATTTAAGTAAATAAAAATTAAACCTCCCACCATTGGTGATAGATTTTAAGTTATTTACAAATGAATATTCCAGAGGTGTCTTGTAGCTTGAATGCTGTTTGCAATAGATATAAATTAATAGGAGACTGATATCAGTGAGTAAAATTATAATACATTATATTTTATACACTTATTAGTAACATATTTTATAAATTTCCACTTTCCATTTAAATAAGTGATTCTCAATCCTTTTATGTCTCCCCCCCAGGCCTTAAAAACATAAATGATTCAAGTTAAATACAGTCTTTACCTATTTTATTATAACTGTCTGTGCCCCCCCCTCCCTCCCAATATCCCTTATACCTCCCCAGGGGGTTGAGGACACCACCTAGATTGAGAACCACTGATCTAAATGATGACATTAAATTGCCTTTCATTGAATCTGCTGTAATAAAGAATGGCATTTATATTCATTCTTTTACATATACATGTTTAAAAGTTTTTAATGAAAACAGTTTTAATGCTAAAACCTTCATTTGATAAGATTCAGCATGTAAATATATAAAATTATGTAAATAGTACTATATGTTAAGTTAATCAGGTTTCAGTAAGGTTCAACCAAACTTAAATAATTTTTTCAGTTTGTTTGTTCCTGCTTCAAATTAATGATTTCTTTGAACAACATCTGTGATTAAAAAGAATTAATATTCCATATTTGAAAACTAACAAGATACAATCTTTCACTTGTCAGCCATAGGTATCTTTTATGCCTCAAAATAGTTCTTGGGTATACATCACCTTTGTTGTGTTATGCAAAAAAGAAAAAAAAAAGGCTGTATATAAATGTTGGCAGTATACTGTAGCAAAGTTAATGTTTTTACCCTAGGGTTAAAAAAAGGGTTAAAGTAAGATAATATTTATAACAGTATATAAAGGAGTTTGATAAGATCTAGACTTTAATGATTGTATTTGTATGTGGGGTCAATTAGTACCTTGTATATCACATTTAATATTTCTCTTAGTTAAATACCTTAACAGCTACCAACTGCAGCTCCGAATGAACAAAATATTTCGCACTTCTGCTTCAGGCACTTACAAAACTTGTGGTGAAATCAAGTGCTTTTATAAGCATTCAACATCAGTGTGTGTGTGTACTTTCTAATAAAGTATTCTATGAAGCTTCCAAGAAGGTAACTTCTAGATTTGATAAACTCTTTAAACACACACTTCACAGAAAAATTTGTATGGTGAGATTAATCGTACAATAATTAAACTGATATTCAAAATGGAAAATCAAGTATTTAAAAGCTTATTGAAAAATTGCCTCCTTGGCAGGGCTGAATTGCCTAAATCACCTAGGTACACTTCATGGTTTGTTATTTAGTAACTAATTGGCCAGCTGCTATTTATGAAAAAATTCATTGTTTGAAATAGCCTGAGGTAAACTTAACTGTTGAAAAGACTCAATGTAGTAAAAAATTTCCAATTATGAAGAGGCCTGTGGTAAACTTTTAATTGCCCTTCATTCTAATGGCTTCATGCTTGAAGCATACAGTCACTGTAAAAAGTCTGCATAAACAGACAAAATATGCAGAAAATAGTACAAAATCAACAAAACTAAATTTCTCAGCACTTTTGCTTCTGATGAAAAGCAATAAGGCCTGGTCATTCTGAAGTTGTACACAGTTGTGTGTGGAGAATTTAAAATAAGAAACATTTCTTGGACAATTAAATCAGTATCCTTTATTTAGATCATTTACTGGTTAAGAAATGAAATCTTACATTCCTAATTTTACAGCAACATAGGCAAGTCTAACCGTTGTCTTTTGTATTTCATATATATAAATAACTCCATGACGACATATATATTGATGAATCATGATACCACATATACGAGCAGCTTGAAACTTCTGTGATCTATCTGTATGTTCAGTCCCCCCCCCCCATTATTAAGCATCTATTTAGTTTTAAATCAGTGAATTAGTTATCAGTAGGCCATAATCTTGTTCTTTAAATCCAGACACATGTTCAACTGGTTTCTAGCAAATTGGAACCTTTTCATCCCATGTTATTTTTTGAACATTTTACCAGACTTTAGATATCCTTATGGTGGGGTAGCTGGCATTTAATAACACACTGTGCACAGTTTCCAGGCAAACTTAAAAAAAAAATAAAAATTTTAAGAAATCAATGATTTATTACTTTTGCATCAGCAGAAGTAATGATTTGGGTATTTTTTTTTCCAAACTATTTTTCTTTTTTATCTGGAAGTGGCTGTCTGTGACCATCCATATCTTGATCTTATACTGAGCCTTTCAGTGACGAGAAGATGCTTAGCACATTGAATGATGGTTTTTAGATGACTTTAACGATACAGGGAAGATAGTACCTCCCCCCCCTTCCCCCCCAATATCTTACTGCCCATGCCTCATACCTAAAGGTATGTAAGGTATTTTTTGTTAATGGAAATTTCTTTGCTTGTATTGAAATTATATGAAGTCACTTCTTTGGTTACCTATTTTACTTTCATACGTGACTGGAAAATGTGAAAAATTTTCCAGTTGCTTTTTCAGGTATCAGACTTTTTTCTGGGTAGGAAAGTAACATTTTCTAGAATTTCACAGCTATTTACACATCTTGAAGTAAATAGTCTGTGCTTTCATACAGCTATTTACACATCTTAAAGTAAGTAAACATTCTACATAAATGCCTTAAAATATATTGACCAACAAACGTAAAAAGTATATTTTTACCATAAAAAAAACTGCCGCCCACTTGGTGTGGTGAATAGCTTTCTGAGCCGCCACGTCGTGGGCTTGGGTTCAAATCCCGAATAAGGCTTGGTCGTTTCCGTGTCGTCCTACTCATAGGGAGCAATGCTAGCCCACTTAGATGGTGCTTCCATAATAAAGTAGCCGGTAAATAGCGGTGAATAACAAGGTGAATGTCTAACGACAAGTACTTCCTCATTAGACACACACACAAAAAAAAAAAAAAAAAAAACCGTTTATGAATTTCATGTCCCTGCACACTTGCAGTTCTTTACAACTGTATAGAATCAGTGCACACTATTACGAGTATTTTATCAATTAATAGATTTACATTGGCAAGTTCGTACGTTAATATACCATTTATATTTCTCAATGTAAGTGGACATATAAATTTTTACACTTTTAAGTTACAGTTATTTCTTTTACTCGATATAAAAAAAAATTCGAAATATAAAATTTCAAATTTTAATTATTTTTTCACCGTCGCGAAATACTGTGAATGCCTTTTTTCATACAACTAGAAATATATTGCATAAAAAATTTAACCCATCTCCTAAATTATAATTTTTTCATATGGTATATGATGCCTTTCAGATTTATAAAAATCTTTGCTAAAATAATTTCGTATCAACAACACACCAAGAAAATTTTAGTATTTCTCACACTATTATATGACCACATGCACAGAAATCCTTTAAGGGACTGAAATAAGTGAAAAAGAAGGGTTACATAAATATACATTTTAATCTCATGCCAAAAAGGCTAAAGAATGTTATTAGTGGTCTCATTAACAAGCCATTTTAACCATTAACTCTAGATATTGGGAGCACGTCAACCATTTTGGATAACTTTTCCCGGTATAGTGTTTTTTACTTGGCTTTACTAGGGATTATTATTATAATCTGACACCACCATCATTGCCCTTTCCGTTGGTTTAGAAGAATGTGACGTCATAACCCTAGTCTCCGATTGAATATAGTCGAGATGTTAGTTAGTTCTAAAGCATGACTTATCGGGAAAATCTAGGAAGTTGCCGCTAATACTTGCGTGTGTAAAATCTAATGTCATATTTTTTTCTGAAAAATTTCAATCTGTTTCCATCGTAAAATGCCATCTGTTTTAGTTGGTTGTAGTTATTTTGATGGAATTGAACACTTCTACAAAAATTGATTACATTTTTTAAGGCGATATAAAATTGTCATTATCAAATATTTAGATAATCGTCTGTGTTTAGCGAGACGAGCAACTGCGGCTATTGGAGACTTGAATAACAATTTCTTTTGTGTGTTTTCTGCTTGTATTAAAATTTTCAACGGTAAAGTGTTTGCGTGGGGGGTTTCAAAAACTTAGAGAAAATAAATTCGTTCTTACGATGTTAAAATGCGTTTATTAAGACGTGGACATGGGAATTAAAAAAACCCTTCAAAATGTCTTTTGTATTTTTAAAGGCTAGTTTGTGTGTTTTTTATTTACTTTAATTGTTTCCTCGTGGACGCGTGTTCAAAAGCTGGACTTTTAACCAAATATTAAAAAAAAAAAAATCTTGTTATTTAAAAATTTGGACACAAGTTCCGAAAATTAATTAAAAAACATTGTTTCTTGAAATTTTGCGTTTAACATTATCCAAGTTCGTGAAAAGGCCTCTGAAATTCCATTTAAGATAAAACGTCTTTTATAAAGAGTGCTTTTTTTTTTTTTCCTTTCTCTCAATGTCTAGCTTTTGAAAACAGAAAATTTTTCCTCTCCATATTGGTGAGGAAAATATTTTGTAAGATGCGTCTGTTTTCATGTTTGGTGACAAAAAAAAAAGATGATGGCGAACGGTTTGTCAAAAATGAGTACTCCGCGCCCTAGTTGTTTAAAGTCATGAATTTTTAAAATCTGTGGACAACTGAAAGATATCTTGGATGTCATAGATATATTTTAGTATTTCAGATATCTGATAATTCTATGTGGTTGTGTATGAGAAAAGATAGTGGTACTGATATTATGCCTAAGAAATATAATTTTTACATTTTTTTGTTATATATATATATATATATATATATGCATTCATACACACACACAGAGTGAAACTTCTGTAGCCGGCCACACCTTACAACGGCCACTTTTTTTCGGAATCATTACTGGCCGCCATATAGAAGTTTCTCTCTCTCTCTCTCTCTCTCTCTCTCTATATATATATATATATATATATATATATATATATATATATATATATATATATATATATATATATGTATGCATGCATATACATATATACACACACTCTTAAAATTGTTTTCGTAATTTTTTTATTTATTTTATCTCAATGATAGCATACTAATAAATATCTTGTGTGCTGCCCCTTACAATTGTGAGTTTTTTTTTTTTTTAAATTATGTAAGCCTGTAAAAGAACTTTCTTGATATGGTAGTAAATTATCATCGAGAATAATAGTAATAAGTTTCATACATAAAGTGACTCTCTAGATATTACCTCGCTGTCTTATGCACAAATGTTGTGTTCAGAGATAATTTGATGACTGTGCAGTGTTTTTTCTGTCAGTACTTATAGATGATAAACTGGAAAGTTTCATAAAGAGATAGCTGATATTTTTTATTGGAAAAAGGAGCAGTAAAACATTTTTGTAAGTAATTTTGCACTATGTGTTTAGTTTATACTGATCTCTTCATGTAAGTTGAATTGAAAGATAGTGGGTCGATGTGTGTGTGTGGCTAAATGGGGAACAAATGTTTACAGAAACTGAAGTAAATTATATTGAATTGCATTGATGCAATTTTGTGTAATTAATTCATATAGAGTCATATTTATTAGGGTATTATGTAATCTCTCATCACGATTTATTTATTTACTGTCTTCATAACTTTTGCCAACTAACGTTATTTTCCTTAATTTGTTTTCAACAAGGTCATGATGCATCGTATTTTTCACCTGCCAGTGTTATTGCAGTGCATTTGCACTTTGTGTTTACTTTTTGAAGTACTTGCAATATTAAAATAATGTTATTTTGCGTATTTTTCTTATTTATGATTTGTGAATCGTAAGTTGTATTTTTTTTATTATCAATTGTGTTTATAAAATGTGTAAATATTTTTTGTAAATAAAAATATCGTTTAATTGTGCTATATTAAATCCTCCAGTTTACCAACACTTTGTTAGCGATATACATTACGCTTTTTTAGCGGGGTTAAATTATTTTTTATTAATCTGTTAAGTTGGCGTCTATTTATAGCAAGAGTTATATGACTATGGTCTGGATATACACTAGATACCCAGATACATTAGATACCATACATTAGATAGGTCAAGCAAACCTCGCCCTCACTTTCTTTGAATAAAAAAAAATCACTCAACCCCTATAAATTTTTGGGTTGTAGCAAAATTTTTTAAAAATTAGGAAAATGTTAACAACAACAAAAAAAAAAAAAGATAAAAAAGAAATGTGCAAATTTGGACAAATTGTTTTAAAAATTATTCAACTATAGATTTAGGTTACACAGTGGAACCTCGATATATCGAACCTCAAGGGAAACGAGAAAACTTCGAATTATCGAGGATTTCGATATACCGAGGTTCGATTTATAGTGTTAAGCAGGTTCAAGGAGAATGGAAAACCTTCGATTTATCAAGGAATTCGATTATATCGAGCTTCTACTGTATTTAGCATAGCAATAAAAGAATGTCTTGCTTACCTTTTGCTCTTGTTTTTGGCAAATCTCATGTGGCTAACACTTTATATTTAAATATTTATACGTATTTGTATTTAATTTAGGTAAAAAAAAATTAAAGTAAAATAATAAAAGAGCACGATTTTAAAATTATGAACTTCATATTAAAACATTGAAAATTATAAACTTCATTTATTTATATAAAACTAAAATAGAAAAAAAGGTTAATGAGAAGGATGAGCCTGGACCTTGAGTAATATTTTTGAGTTCCCTTTTAGGTATCATCTTCCAGGTTAAGTCTTGAGCGTTGTTCTGTTTTTATAGCTACTAATTATGAAAACCCAGTGTTACACAGATAAATAGAAGCAAATGGAAGCAATGCAAGTATAACCTTTATTTGATGGAGTTTTTATTGTAAGACTATTTGACACCTTATTGAACAACATCGTGTCATATATATTTTTAACACATAAGAAATATGAATAAAAATATTAAAAATATGTAATTTTGAAAATTTAAAGCATATTTTTTAATTAAATAATTCATTATGATTTAAATTTACTTCAAACTGTTCGCGATCCCAGTTTGCGCATCTCAGCACTGGACCACTGGGTCATCCGATATTCAAATAATGGAATAGTTCATTTGTATATGTGTATATATATATATATATATATCTATATCTATAAAGGAAGAAGTCCTGACTTATATATATATATATATATATATACACGTATCAACGCCCAGCAAAAACTATTGGAGATACAGATATCAAATTTTAGGAGCTTATTACTTTTGTGCTGAAGGCGTCATTTAAGAAGCGATTTTTCAAAATTCGCCCCCCAAGGGGGGGAGGGGGGCAAAACGTGTTTTTTACATATTCCTTTATATCTCAAAGAAGAAAATCGATATCCATAAGATTCTTGCTTTAAAATGTAAGAAACATGAATACCTAAAAACCAATTTCAGGATTTTTCAAAATTCGTCTCCCAAGGGGGAGAGGGGAGCTAAACGTGTTCTTACGTGTTTTATCTATATATATAAAGGAATCAACACCCAGCAAAAACTATTGGAGATACAGATATCAAATTTTAAGAGCTTATTACTTTTGTACTGAAGGCGTCATTTAAGAAGCGATTTTTCAAAAATCGCCCCCCAAGGGGGGGAGGGGGGCAAAACGTGTTTTTTACATATTCTTTCGTATCTCAAAGAAGGAAATTGATCTCCATAAGATTCTTAATTTAAAATGTAAGGAACACGAATACCTTAAATCCAATTTCAGGATTTTTTAAAATTTGGCCCCAGGAACGGGGAGGGGGGCTTAACGTGTTTTTCACGTATTCCTTCATATCTCAAAGAAAGAAACAGATATC
The DNA here is from genome assembly GCA_907164885.2 of Dolomedes plantarius. Taxonomy (NCBI): domain Eukaryota; kingdom Metazoa; phylum Arthropoda; class Arachnida; order Araneae; family Dolomedidae; genus Dolomedes; species Dolomedes plantarius. The sequence goes on along the minus strand of OU015502.1, from coordinate 55,149,828 downwards.
CATAAGATTCTTCCTTTAAAATGTAAGGAACACGAATACCTTAAATCCAATTTCAGGATTTTTAAAATTTGGCCCCAGGGGACGGGGAGGGGGGCTTAACGTGTTTTTCACGTATTCCTTCATATCTCAAACAAAGAAACAGATATCCATAAGATTCTTGCTTTAAAATGTAAGGAACACGAATACATTAAAACCAATTTCAGGATTTTCAAAATTCGGCCCCATTGGGGGGGGGGGGCAAAACGTATTTTTTACATATTACCTCATATCTCAAAGAAAGAAACAGATATCCATAAGATTCTTGCTTTAAAATGTAAGGAATATGAATACCTAAAAACCAATTTAAGGATTTTTCAAAATTCTGTCCCCAAGGGGGTTAGGGGGGCTAAACGTGTTTTTACGTGTTTTTTACATATTCCGTCATATCTCGAAGAAGGAAACAGATATCCATAAGATTCTTGATTTAAAATGTAAGAAACACGATTAAATGTAACAAACACGATCAATGTCACGATTTTTCGACATTCGCTTTAGATTTTGAAAAAATTGCTAGAAACAATCCAATAATTTATATTTCCTATATATTACCATTTTGAACACCAAATTGGTGGTAGGAGAAAAGAGAGAGATCAACCTTAATTAAATGAAGTGTGGAAAGGTGTGTGTGTGTGTGTGAATTGTATATATTTCGGTTGTTAGTACGTATACATCTAGAGCTCAGGTTAACTCCATTCATTTTTATTATCCTGGGCAACGTCAGGTAATTCTTTGTTTATGAAACCGGCGATTTTCACAAGGGTTTACTGGGAAGCCCTCAAACTCCTCGAAGGGCCGGGATCTAGTGGGTTATCAAAATTGAAAGAAACATTTTAATGCTGACATTAGCATGGGGGGGGGGGGTATTATAATATGCTGATGGGATGATGACCAGTGGAGAGGGGTATAGATTGCCATAAAATACAAATATACATATCATACAAGTAAGCTTTATTAAGGGTTCACCCGTGCAATGCCGGGTATATAAAGCTAGTATATATATATATATATATATATATATATATATATATATATATATATATATATATATATATATATATATATATATAAGAAATAAACTTCGTCTCATTTTAAAGTTAAACTCATTTAGTATTAAGTCTACGATTATATAATTTTAGGCTATGGAAAAAAAAAAAAAAAAAAATTCGTGGGGCTTTTTTTGGGAGGGGCAATTGCCCCTATTGCCTCCCCCCCCCTTGGAGCCGCCAATTGCATCATGTCACATCTGAACTCGTGCAAAAACGAGGGGCAAAACGTTTGTTGCTAAACGTTTAGACATAAACTTCTTTACTAGTCAATATGTATAGTATCCGCAACAGAAGTGTGTACCACCGCTCCGCGTGTAAAACGCGTGGCATCCATTTTCTGCCCTCGGTTTTCACGTGGTTGCGTCAGTGACGTCACATGAAACTGCCCTTTTTATTCGAAAATTTCCTTATTTTTGCTGGTTTTGCAATAATGTTCAATTTTAATTTCGTGGTTTTAGTTGATTAGCTAAGAGTTCTAGTTGATTAGCCAAAAAAAGTATTTGTGTTTTTAAACCGACAGATGCCAGCTGTAAAATTTAAAATGAACTAATATTTCGTGTAAATTTAATGACAATGAATTATAATGTTCATTAAAAAAACTTATTAAAGTGTAACATTTAGCCATATATATAACTGAATTTTAACGAAGCTTGCTTTATTCTGGTTTTACCGATATCCGGTGTAACGTAATCTGACATAACGCCGTTTACTTTATTGAATTAAAAATCCAGACATTTTGTATGTCCATATTAATACCCAATTTTTTTTTCAGTTGAATTTTATTTAAAAAAAATTAAGCGGCTGAAGCATCATTCAGACTGTGGTTAAGTCTTGGGCTAAAACGACTGCTATTTCGAAATATTAGTTTAAACAAACAAACAAACAAAAAAAAGTTTTAAATTTTATATACACACCAACATGTTGATTGAATTCATCATTATTTTCTTCCTCTGCTAAACGCCGCTAAAGCATTACTAAATTACTCCTTTTGTTGGAAATTTTGGCGACTTTCCCGTATGGGTGAATATCATTTGTCTATCCTTTGGTGGCAGGGAGAAAAGTACGCGACAGATCAGCCGTGCGCTGTGCTGGTATATTGTTTTTCAGGAACTATTAGTACGTCGTGAGTCTAGGTATATTGTAGGGATATTTTAACATAGAAATGCATTCTATACATGGGAAAGGATATTTTAAAAACTCTATATATAACTGAATTTTAACGAAGCTTACTTTATTCTGGTTTTACCGATATCCGGTGTAACGTAATCTGACATAACGCCGTTTACTTTATTGAATTAAAAATCCAGACATTTTGTATGTGCATATTAATACCCAATTTTTTTTCAGTTGAATTTTATTTAAAAAAAAATAAGCGGCTGAAGCATCATTCAGACTTTGGTTAAGTTTTGGGAATTATTTGGTTAAGTCTTGGGAATTATTTCGAAATAGCAGTCGTTTTGACTGCTATTTCGAAATATTAGTTTAAACAAACAAACAAAAAAAAAGTGTTTTAAATTTTATATACACACCAACATGTTATTGATTGAATTCATCATTATTTTCTTCCTCTGCTAAACGCCGCTAAAGCATTACTATATTACTTCTTTTGTTGGAAATTTTGGCGACTTTCCCGTATGGGTGAATATCATTTGTCTATCCTTTGGTGGCAGGGAGAAAAGTACGCGACAGATCAGCCGTGCGCTGTGCTGGTATATTGTTTTTCAGGAACTATTAGTACGTCGTGAGTCTAGGTATATTGTAGGGATATTTTAACATAGAAATGGATTCTATACATGGGAAAGGATATTTTAAAAACTCTTTGATATGATGATGATATTAATAAGTTTACAGATGTCAAAATTTGAAAACAAAAATTTTAAATTATACACTACTCAAGATATCTGAGCGATGAGCTGAAATTAGTAGTGGATCCTGTAATGCAAATGAAGGATTTTATGGTCACCCAGAAAACTTGCTGATTGTCATGATCAACGACAAACGATCTTATGTGAGGAAATTAGGCTTCAGAAGAATCATGAAGGCCCGAACACTTCCCAATGAAACAACTTGTGATTTTGCGGAAGGAATTCGAATGCTCGTGGTGAATTCTGGGTTATTCTGGCATAATTTTGGCAAAATGACCAAACAGCTGTTTTAACTCTTTGACACAGATTGAACATTGTTTAATAATAACTTTAATTTTTAAAATATGTTGATTAAAAATTCTGCTTCAAAGGGTTAAAATATCAAAATTTCGCCGGCCTAGCGGGGGCTTTAAATATACCATATCAAAATAATTTTTTTCACAAACTAAGGGTCTTGCTATGCAACAATTTCCACTACCGGCGGTTAAAATTTTTGATACGTAAAAAAATTTAAAAATAAATAAAAAATGAATTTTTTACATTTTTGGAGAAACTTCAAGGGCCGAGCGGGGTCCTAAATATATTTTAATTTCAAAAAAAAATATTTCCACAAACAAAGGGTATTGCTATGCAACAATTTCCACTACAGGCGGTTAAAATTTTTGATACGTAAAAATTTTTAAAAATAAATAAAAAATGCATTTTTTTACATTTTTGGAGAAACTTTAAGGGCGGGGAGGGGGGGGGGCTAAATATATTTTAATTTCAAAAAAAATTTTTTAGAAACATTTGATAGCAATACACAGATTTTCCCACCACAGGCGATTTCGATTTTTAAAAAAAGTAAAAAACGACCCACCCTAATATACAGTGGCGCACCCAGGATTTTTTTTTTTTTTTTGGGGGGGGGGGGGGGGGGGCGGCGGGTGGGCCGAGATGAACGGATAAAAATGTTTATAATGCAAAATCAATATTCATAATGCAATTTCTATTTCTTTGGGGGGGGGGCAGGGTCCCTTGCCCCCCTGGATGCGCCACTGTATATATATATATATATATATATATATATATATATATATATATATATATATATATATATATATATATATATATATATATATATATAAACTCACGGCGCAACAGTCCGATGTGGACCAGGGCCGGCGGTACCCATCTCTGCTTTCTTAACCCTGGGCTTGGAGTGCCATACAGTCAGGTGGTCGACCTGACGCAGGGATGGCAGCTTGACGCTTTTATCCACTACTATATATATATATATATATATATATATATATATATATATATATATATATATATATATATATATATATAATTTTTCTTCTTTTTTTAAAGAAGAGACGTATGGCATGTATCTGTGAAGAGCGTACTTTTTCCGGTCATCTTTCCATTAGGTTCATACCGTACCAGATGACAGTAACTTTTCATTTCAGCTCCCGAGAGACGCGCACCTCTCCCTTAATTCATCTGTTGATCCTTGACTTTGGTCTGCTCTGCGCGCGGCCTCATCCGACTGCGCTCTTGACACCCTTCGCTTTTCCCCAAACAAACACGCGCGCCTGCCCAAGAATTTCTCCGCCGATAATCCGCCCTCCCCTCGCTCCCCATTGGTCGGGCCGATAAAAACTCGCGCGATAACACTCCGGAGAGAAACCCGTGGAGAGAGCCACCCCGCGAATATTCAGTTCTGAGAACGGTGTCGGGAACGGAGATGTCGGGGAACGTTTGACAGCAAGTGCCGAGGGACTTTTTTGTTTTTCTCTTCGTTTTGCTGGAAGAAATTTCTCCAAACATGGACCCCAACGCGCTTGGGAGGTACGTGCTTGTCTTAATTTTTTTTCCCAATTTAATTATTATCTTTCTTAGCTGGATTCGTAAGGAACGAAATATTTTAACCATTACAGTCGAGCCCCGTTATAGCGAACTCACGGATATAACGAACCAAAATTTTGGTCCCGTCGTTTTCCTATTGTACTTTATTTAATTAGAATTGTGTCAGTTTAATATAATCGATTTAATTCATTAATGATCATTTTTAATAGATTTTATTATTTTTTTAATATATTATTATTGAATACACTTTGCAGCAATTGAGTTATACATTTTGTGAACTCTAGCATTTTTCTTAACAGTTCGGATATAGCGAACCACCGGATAATGCGAAGAAAACCCTTGGTCCCTTGAAGTTCGTTATAACGGGGTTCGACTGTATTGATAAATGCGGTCCGCAGTTTTAGGATGTTTATTGAGTATACAGTCGCTATATCTGAACCGTTATATCTGAACGCTATATCTGAACCTTTAAGAAAAATGCTAGAGTTCACAAAATGTATAACTCATTAGTTGCTATGTGTATTGAATAATGATGTTTTAAAAAAATTGATAAAATCTATTAGAAATGATCATTAATGAATTGAATTGACCAAAAATCGATTACATTAAACTGACACAATACTAATAAAATTAACTAAAAATGATGACAAATAAATTCATTTTACCTTTAATTGTTGTTCACTGTTTTGATACAGAAATAATCGGTAATCTTCTGCTGAGGTGATGCCGATTTCAAAAACATTTTATGAATTTCTTTGTCCAATACATCGAATGACTCCAACACTTTTTCTTCCACTGTTTGTGTAGACAAAAACTTATTAATTACACGCATCGCTGCTGTAGCATCTGAGATTGTGGGGATTTCGTCATTTATGTGCTTCTCTTCATCAGCATCAAATGCAGAATCTTCGATTTCAGAATGATTCATTTTAATTTCTTCCACAATATCTTCATTAGTCGGATTTTCACATGCAATGACTTCATCATCACTTGTTTCGAACAATTGCATGTCACAATCTGAGAATGATGAAATTTTGTGCTTTTCTATTCACATCGCGATAGGTAAATCTTCATCAACTTCTTCAACATTCGTTGTATCTTCAACATTCTTAAAAAGTTTAAAAATTAAAAAAATTCAGTATTCGACTGAAAAAGAGGTTCATTATAGCCGATTCTTAAGATGTCGGAGGTTCGCTATAAAAGGATAAATTAGCATTAAATACAATAGGAAAACGGCGGGACCAAAATTTTCGTTCGTTATATACCGGGTTCGCTATAACGGGGTCCGACTGTATTATGTCGCGGACATTTCTCAAAGCAAAATAAACACTGATCGAGCTGTAGTAATTATTATAACAAGACAAAAGGAAAATTAAAAAAAACGGGAACTAATTCACTAAAGAGAGCAACCGGAAGCGAATGTATTTCGAATATTTTTCAAAATACTGAAAGCAACAGAAGCATTGAACTGTAGTAATAGCTATGGAAATACAAAAGGAAAATTAAACGAAACTGGAACTAAGGATAAGAATCGAAAGCGAATGTATTCTGAACATTTTTCAAACTACCGAAAACATAGTAAATGTTAGTCCTAATGAAGAAATGTTAGCCAAGAAATGTTAGTAATGCTGTAGTAATTGTTATAACGAAACGAAAGGAAAATTAAATAAACCGGGAACTAATTTACTAACGGGAACAACCAGGGCCGCCCAGAGAGGGGGGCAACTGGGGCACTTTGCCCCAGGCCCCCAACGACCGGAGGGGCCCCCAAAATTTTTTTAATTATTTATTAGATTTCCTCCGAAAGAAAATTCTGAAACTTGTACCGTACTTCAAAATTCAAAATAATCTCCTGAAAAAAGCCCCCCCCCCAAAAAAAAAAAAAAAAAAATATTCAATTAATCAGATTTCTTGGGACCCCCAACAGAAGTTTGCCCCAGGCCCCGTAAAGTCTCTGGCCGGACCTGGGAACAACCGTAAGCGACCGTAAGCTGGACATTTTTCAAAATACTGAAAGCAAAAGAAACGTTGATGGAGCTGTAGTAATGGTTATGACAATAGAATGGGGAATTGAACTAAGCGGGAACTAATTTACTGACGAGAACAACCAGAAGTGAACTATTCAGGACTTCTTCAAAATACTGAAAGCAAAAAAATGTTAGTCCAGCTGTAGTTTGGTCCTTCTGTTTTGGTAATAGTTATGCCAAAACAAAAGGAAAAATAAACTAAACGGGAACTAATTTACTGACGAGAACTACCGGAAGCGAATGTATTCAGGAGTTTTTTCAAAGTGCTGAAAGCAAAGAAATGTTACGCGAGCTGTAGTAACAGTTATAACGAAACAAAAGGAAAATTAAACAAAACGGGAGCTAACTAACTGACGAGAACAACTGGAATCTGATGTATTCAGGACATTTTTCATAACACTGAAAACAAAAGAAATGTTGATAGAGATGAGTTGTAGTTATGACAAAACAAAAGGAAAACTAAACAAATCTGGAACCCAACGAAATGAGATAAAGGCCGCCAAAGAGTAAATTAGTATGGCGACTTCTTCAGATGTGACAGCAGTGAATAATTTGATCTTAAAGACAAATCAAAATATACATATAGAAACTCCCGTTATCCAAGTTAATCAATGCTTAGGTGTGTAAGGAAAAACCAAAGACACGATTCTCCAAAAATAGTTTTCTTAACTTTAAAAAAAAAAAATTCCGTGAATTTTCGTATTATAAAAATCCTCAATAACTTGATAAGTGTACTAAATACATAATTTTAACTCGTACTAGATTTGATAATGCAAAAATCAATGATAGTAGTATTTATTACATACAGGATTTTAATTCACATGTGTAATACAGAGTCAACTTGTGTAATACAGAGATCAATAATAGTTGTATTAAATATGTAATTTTAATTCCCATTAATTTTTTAATGCAAAGATCAATAATAGTAGTATTAAATATGTAATTTTAATTCTCATAGAATTTTATGTTTCAAATATCACCAATGATTAGATAAGATGTATTGAATTTATAATTTGAAGTAACATTTATTCTTGTATTACGGAGATAATTAATAATTAGTTAAGTAGTATTAAATATATAATTTTAATTCACATTAAGTTTTGTATTACGAAGATCATTAATAATATCTAATTATTATAAGTTTAATAACAATTCACATATTTTCATTTTTCCATGGCGGGAAAAAAATTCTTCTGGTTGATATTCAATACTCTCGTTGATATTTTTTGGGATAGTTTGTATTTTATTTCCAACTATTTTGATGGTACGTTTGGTTTTTCATAGTTTGATATTCAATATAAACTGAAATATGGCAACCAGAAACGATAGTAAGAGATATCCCAACAAAGTTCTGACTTTAGCTTACTTCCATCATATCAGGGAATTCAAATTTTATATTCAGTTCAATCTTACTAATTAAACTGATTTCCCCACTTTCAACCAGCAGAGTTGCCTTAGTAAATTTGCTGTTCGGATATTTTCGAATTTCGTTGTTGTTTTGCGTACGTAGCTTGTGACAGTTATCTTATATTTAACCAATTACAATCCTCCAAACGATTAGTCCCGAAATTGTTAAGGTCCATGATTGGTTTAAAATATCTCAATACGAGTAACGCTGACGGATTCTATCTGAACAGGCCCTAACAGATTAAGAGAGTTGTGGTGCATGAAAATGAATCAGTTACCACGGAAAATTTATCTTACCTCCATTAATAGGTGGAAATTGCTGAACAAATTGCAAGGACAACAGAGGGAAGTAAAAATGAAAACGTCTAATAATCCAGTTTCTTCGCCAAAAGTGACGAAATTTCTAATAGAAAAAAGTATGTGGTTCTTGAATAGCCTAATAATTTAGATAAACAGACTATGGCGCTGAATACACCAGAAAACCGATTATTCAGCCTCAAGACTCAAGAACGAGGGGAATCTCAGAGCAAACGATCACCAATTCTTCCATTAAAATACTTGGACTCTCGCGTTAAGTTCATTCCATGCAGCAGAGATTGCCAGGCCCAAATCTCGCACGATTCTCCTGTTAGTTACTTTTCTGTCGTTTATGATTATGTGCGATTTTTTTTGTGCTGTTTGCATTATTCATAGCGTAGATTCTGAAGAGAACAAGTAGTGAAAGAAGCCGACTGAATAGAGACTATCAAAATCCATTGAGTTATACTCCTCCCCCCCCCCCCCCCTTTTTCATCCCTTAGTTCCACCGGTAAGCAAACATCGTGCAGTATAACCCCAAAATATAGAACTACTGATTATTTATTTGTATTTCTTCTACTAATATGCATTATTATAGGTGTAATAATGTGTATCAGACAGTAATTTTTAACAGTTGTCTAAGATAACTGATATATTTATTTAAGGGAGCAAAAGTTTGATTTAAAAGTTGCAATATAAACTAAGAAAAATAATTTTATTTAACAAATTTACATCTGTACTTCCCTTAAAAGTTCCATACCTAAAATTTTAGGTAAAGATATTGGTTTCTGAAAAAATGGGGCCTAAAATTTAAAAATTAAAAAAAAAATCATTAATTTAATTTAAATTTATTTAATGCAGACACCTGATAGTATACACCAAACTGTATATAAAGTGCATTAATTTCTTATGATGCTCCTTAAATGCCGTATTTTTAAAGACTTAAAATTTTTTAATTAAAATTAAAAAAAAATATTTAGTTAAAAATTCTGAAATAAATTTTTAAATGAAATTTTTTTAAATTAAAATTTTAAAATTAAATTTATTAAAAACACTTATACTATGCAGCTTAGGGTAGAGCCTTTAAATTAAGGGCTGTATATTATGATGTATTAAGGGGCTAAACCATCCCTATCGTATAAGTTTTATACCTCATGTATTTAGAGTTTTATAGATTATTCAAATTACTTTACACACCATCGGGAGAGATCACTTTTGTTTCAAAAATGCAATGTTTGAAGGTTTCTATTCATTTTTACACAATATATCCGTTAATTTGACTTTTAATCGATTGCTTGATGCAGCCAGCCCTGATTGACCTTGCACCAATGAAACGAAACCAACCTACTTTATACGAGGTCCCTCTTAATTAACAGTTCATAACACAGTATATTAGTCACTGTTCTTTTCCGTAGTCCTTAGTTAAAAATGCAGCACGCCGCTGTTACTCGCATATCCTCTTCTTTAATTGAGAGATCAAAGTTCTTAAAAAATCATGACGCTCGGAAGTGGGCGCCTTTTTTTCCAGGGGGTGAAAATTGTCCGAGAACGCGTTGAACTCCGTCATTATGCACTTAGTAGTAGCCGTTATTCTGATCTCATCAGCGGGAATGGCAACGTCGTAACAATTTGTCCAGACACCCGTCTTAAAAAGCGAGCGTTAAGCTAAATGAAGTCAATTACGAGCTATTTTGGGAAGAAATTGGATTATAACTCATGTTGATGGAAAGCAAGATATACGCCAGGAACGGATTCAATTGATGTTGCATTTTGTCTGACGCGTATGTCCGGACTTTTTGTTTCGTTATGGTAATGTGTTTCGTTTGTGAAAAATGCGCTTGTCGTAATGGATGTCTTAAGTAGAAAGCAATTGAAATTAGGCTTTCTTTTGGCAGTTTTAATACATTTGCAGAGGTTCAATGCGTGCTTTCTTTTTGGGTGTTTTATTGGCTTGGTGTGGTATACGAGGAGCGAGATCCTTTCTTTCGTTTAAGTTTTCCGTCGGAGTAATGACTTGTCAAGTTGTCCAGTAAGCATTTTGCGCGTCCCATTCGAATAATTTCGTCCACTATTTCGAAGACACTAGTTGTGGTCGTAGGCTTAAGTCGCCGTTTGTTGGCAGCCACAATGGCTTGGCAGTCAAAGATATGTTCTGGAGAAAGCTTGGTTTCTGGACAATTTCTACAGTTGATAAAATATCTTGTGCCGTCAGGGTGGATTTTCATACCCTTAAAGTGATTTAGGTCTTAGTCTGGCTATTGTAGAAACAATTGTTCTGAGACAGTAAAAGTCCGAAATTAATGGTTTCTTTAGGGGCTAGTTGGAAAATTTCCCAGCAATAGTTTTCTAATTTGTAAAGTGCAAAAGGTGAAAGCAATTATCAATAGAATCAGACCATCGTTGTTTTGGTCTACCTCTGGGTCGATTGCCAATATTGACTATTCGCTAGAAGACCAGAACTAAACTTCAGAAGGAATCCCCCTCTCCTCCCCCACACATGCACATTCCCAATTTGTGTCTACTAGGGGAGGTCATTTGGAGGACACCTGAAATATGGGAGCCTCTCCCATGGCCCTCTCTCTTATGTCTCCTCTCCCATCACTGGTCAGTCAGCTGGACGATGGCTGAATGACCTGGGGGTTAATCTTCAGAACCAGGGTGCTCAAAGCAAAATATGCATCTCCAGCGGGCAGAGGTTAACTCCATGACGAGCGCAAACCTTGGACCTAGGTTTCGCCCTCGTTATGGGCTCCTCAGTAAGACATAACTCATGAGTGTTCTGGGGGGGGGGGCGAGGAATTTCTCATGAGGAATTTCTCAAAATTTTTACTGGTGACTGAAATGCATTCAACCAGTCCACTTCGGAATGGTGGTACAAAATTTGCAGCTCAAGAAGATGGCAAAGGGCATAGAGCCAGCCCCGGACTCTATGCATTTTGCCATCTTGTGCTTTCATGTAATTGCTGCTATGGACAAACCACGTGTGATTTATCCATAGAGAGTTAGTTTGATTAGTTATGATTTTTACGTTATAATGTGGATTTTAAGAAGCTGTTACTGACAAATTTTTGTCGTCTTCAAGTGCCGTGTAATTAATAAGGTTCGGACAACTTGTATTGCAAACAGAAACGTGTGAATCTTTACAACATTTAGCCAATCATTGGCATTTTAGTATGAACTTGTTAGCATTTTGAAGTCAAACGTGCATAAGGAACAAAGAGTTAACAGTTCATGAAACCTGTGTTTTCATCAATTGTCTTGGCTTTAATTCACATTGTAATAACGCTAATTACCGTAAGAAATGTTCTTTTTCCTTGAAAATCAAATTTGATTGATACTTTTAAGAAAGGATTATAAGACTAAAACATTTAAAATAATAGTTTATTATAGTGTTAACTATATTTCGGCCTGTTGTTTTAAAAATGCGTAAACATTCTGTCTTTCAATAACCAGATAAACTACTGTGCAGCTTGTATCAAATCATTTATCCCAACTATCACGTAGCTTAGACTACAAACAACGAATCTTCCATCGAGTCTTTGGCGACTTCATTTTTATAGGGTTCCATCGCAGACAATTAAAGTGCTCGGAGATGTCAAAAAAGAAATCAGCAAAATAAAACTTTTTTAACCTCCCAGAGTTCAAGATGAACTCCTTCACATCGCGATGTGCTCCGTGAATTTTAATTAATGAAGTTTAGCGGAACAGGCTCGCGTCCAAGTAAGTTAAATTTAAACTAAGTGAACCCGTTAGTTTCCCCGTTCTTTCACCTCGCCCTTAGCCTTATTTCGGGGAGAGGCTGTATACAGAAGGATCCGCTGCAGCTATTAAAGGCAGCGGAGACATCGAGAAATTTAAATAAACTGGAGAAATAGGTAAATTTGAGAGGGTTTGCGTATGTTAGTTGGTATGTTGCTTTCTTGGCACTTTGCATGCGTGACGCACTGCTGCAGTATAGAATGTGCAGGTGCGAGTATGTATTTTAATAGATTATTATAGATAGATAGATAGATAATAAATTACATGATGTTGCTTTCTTGGCACTTTGTATGCGTGACGTACTGCGGCATAGAATGTACAGGTGCGAGTATGTATTTTAATAGATTATTATAGATACATAGATAGATAATAAATTACATGATGTTGCTTTCTTGGCACTTTGTATGCGTGACGTACAGCGGCATAGAATGTGCAGGTGCGAGTATGTATTTTAATAGATTATCTATATATATAAAACAGTTCCGTAACTGACTCACTGACTGACATACAACGCACAGACCAAACCGCTGAACCTAAAGAGCTGAAATTTTGCATGGCGTTTCTTCTTATGGTGTAGGGGTGCACTAAGAGAGATTGTTTTAAATTAAATTTTTAAGCTGTTTTAGTAACTTTTTTTAAGTTTGCATTTAAAATAATAATTTGAGGGTTATAAAATTTATATCACAAGAAAGAGCGTAAAAATTCCTTTAAAATGAAATCTTTTTCGAATCTTTACCTATGTTTACTGATTTTTGGTGAATTTTTAAAGATTTATTTTTAGAATTTAATTTATTAAATGCCGATCACGTGATTTCTTTTTATGGTACTGTCCGACCACAGTACGAAGAACCACGGTTGGCATAGTGCCAAGACGATTCTATTCACCCTGTAGGTAAGGCTGCTGAGGAAGGAGGGGGAAAAGTCTCGTATTCTCTCGACATTCTTTAGAATTGGTTACTAACTGCATTTGCTTGCTTTTTCCTCGTCTGTTATTTTGATTATTATATTAAAATTAATGGATCCTTTACCCAACACAACTGCTCGGAATAAGCCGTTCCGTAGTGATTGTAAACGTATAATACACAATGTAATTAAATTGTGTGATAAAGAAGCACTAGAAGGAAATGTTATTGTTCCACTTTCGCAATCCCTAAAGAGAGCTAGTGAAATGACAGGGATATCAATGTCCAGTGTAAAAAGAATACGCAGAGAAGCAAAGGGTGAAGAAACTCCAAAATTTGAATCTCCGAGGAAACGTCAGAAAAAAAGAACCACCGAAAACGTAGCTTTAGATAATTTTGATTGCGATGTAATTCGAAGAACAATTCATGAATTTTATGCTGTCCATAAAATAGTACCAACAATTCAATAGTATCAACAATAGCTCTCATGTGTTTCATTAGAAAATATGTATTGGAAAAGGGATGGTGTGATTGAAGATTTGGTTGATCCTCTGCAAATAGATATTTCAGACACGGACAGTGATTCGGATATTTCATCAGATGAATATTAGATTTTTCATTGATTTTATTTGATAGTTTTTGATACAAACATAAAAAAAAATATTTTTTTACCGATCACTGATGTATTTTTTCTGCAGCTCTTATAAATATCACAGTGAATGTAAATATACCATTTTTTAAATTAATTTAATTTACAATAAAATGCATTTTTTAAATCTAGATTTTTAATTATCACAGAAGACTGAAATTATAAATTTGTATCTCATATTTACACTTCGATTATTTATAAAATTATGAGAAAGATCTTAAATTCATTTTAAATTTTTTATTGCTAATCACAAAAGATTGAAAATTTTGAGTTGTATATCCTAATTATTTCTGCAAATTGTAAAACTGTGAATCAAATATATTATTTTTATTGCATTATATATATATATTTATGTTATTACAATATATCACTTAAAAATGGAATTTTTCAAACCCTCACTTTAATATGTTTTTCGGTTTTTATTTATACATTCAATCAAAAGAAAAATTCTGAAAAAGAAAGTTGGTTGAAAACATTCTTTCGCAGTTCTTAAACAAACACACCCGAAAATATCCACTCCTATTTTTTAAATAGATTTGCTTCTTTCTTTTTATTATTTTGAAAGTATTATTCACATATTCGATCAAAAATAAAGTTTTAAAAATAATTTTAAAATTGCGGTCAAAAAGCAGTCTGAAATACATTCCGTATTTCATAAACAAACACATCCGAAAATATGACGTTTTCCCCTATTTTCTAAGTAGACTAGCTCTTCTCGCGCATGCGTAACAGCTTCCAGGGACCTTGCTTCCGTGGTCGGACTGTAGTTTAAATAACTTTATCGTCACGTGCATAACAACTAAATAGACAAAAAAATACGTTTTTTTTTCTTGCTAATGCGGTAGACGATTGGACATTATTTTGTCTATAAAAATATCCCTTACGATTTTTTATAAATATATATATATATATTTTTCTACATCAATTGTATATATTGATCGTCGCATTTATTATATATATATATATATATATATATATATATATATATATATATATTTGCATTAATTTCATACATTGACCGTTGTGTATTTAATTTGTATGTACTCCGTCGCGAAATGCGGGTTTTCAGCTAGTTAGTTATAGATACATAGATAAATAATAAATTGGATAATGTTGCTTTCTGGGCACTTTGCATGCGTGACGTACGCGGCATAGAATGTGAAGGTGCGAGTATGTATTTTAATAGATTATTATACATACATAGATAAATAATAAATTGGATGATGTTGCTTTCTTGGCACTTTGTATGCGTGACATACTGCGGCATAGAATGTGAAGGTGCGAGTATTATTTTAATAGATTATTATACATACATAGATAAATAATAAATTGAATGATGTTGCTTTCTTGGTACTTTGTATGCGTGACGTACTGCTGCATAGAATGTGAAGGTGTGAGTATGTATTTAAATAGATTATTATAGATAATTTATCGTTATAAATAGTAAATTGGATGACGGTCGTTAAAATCCTAACATTTAAGTTATGCAAATAGTTAGGTAGTTTTCACAAGAGATATAATTTTCTTTTTTATTGTTTATAGTTTAACAACATTGGCCAGATTTTTAAAAATGGAGGATTTTTAAAACAGAAGTCTTTTAAAATTTATAATAAGGTAGGGTCGAAATAGTGAGAGATTCCTTGAGAGAACTGTATAAAAATTGGTTTTAAACCTGCCCCAAGGTGCTTTTCATTAAATTCATAATTGTTTCTTTGTTAAACGTCGCGAAGGCACTGCTACGTTACTTCTTTTATTGGAAATTTTGGAGAACTTCAGATAGGCGGAAACGCAGATCTGTGCGAAGTGTTGAAGACAGCACCTTAATGTTTATAATAATAAACATTTTAAAAATACCTCTGCTCGCTTGAGCCACCACTGCTGAATGACCATCTAACATTCATTTATTCAAAGCAAAGCAAAGCAATGAACTAGAACTGTATACATTTTAATAAAAATCTAAACGGTTAACATAACAATTTTTTATTAGTTTAATAGAAGCAACAACGTACATTGCTGGCATGTTATACGCCCTATTGTTAAGGCTGCTGTGTACTAACCTTATTGGATTCGCTCACATCAATGTTAACCTATGGAGAAAATTTGTCTAGTATTTACAGCTACGTAAATGCTGAAAATCCAATAAAAATGGTATTTTTAGATAGCCTCAACTTTTCTGCACTATGCAACAGTAGTCACTTAATAAATTTCGTCCACCAAAGGAATTTAGAAGCGTTTAAAACACACTAGACCAGATTTTTTCCTCGAATAATTTAAATTTTAAAATATTTGCATTAAACAAACAAACAATCAAAGAAACAAAGAAGCAAACCAACAAGCAAAAAAAAAACTAAAAATGTCCCAAGGTGTAAAATTTGGCTTCTCTATTACGGAGTACAATTAAAAAAAAATACTTTAGGTCCACGTCGGCTATCTTTGGACACATTATCTTTGGACACATTGAGGTGAGCGACTCCAATAGGGTTACTATTGCAAATTGAAAAGATATGTATTGTTTTGGCGTACTGGTATCGCCACCTGGCTGCTCCGCGGTTTGTGTGAAGCGTGTATTTGTAGTGTGTGTTACTCTTGAATGAATATAATTACAAGATAAAAAGAACTTTTTATATACCATGTTTTTAAATTTTCTGTTGAATCCTATAAACTTGACAATTCTATGTATTAATAAATACTTTTTTAAAAATTCTTTTTGATGAATTATCCCATCAACTTGAAAGAAAATGAAGTTAATTGGAAGTTAACTTGCATTTAACTTTTCGTTCCCGTTCCGGCCAATTGATGGCTGCACCAGTCTACAAAACAAAATTAACTGAAGATAGCTGAAAATTAATTTAATTCTGCTTAAAGATGGCTAAAAGTATTTAAAAAATGCATTGTCATCGTGTTCTGAGCTATTCTAAAAGTTTCAAATGTCTAGCTTGTCGGGAAGTTAGTTAAAAATCTATTGCAAGATTTGTAAGGGACAAACACACACACAAACAAACAAGAAAGCAAGTTAATAAAAACATGGTAAAAAGTATGACGCTCGAAGCCTGATTCTTGAATTCTTGGTTATAACATTTCTTGAATTTCTTCAGTTCGTACACAGCAACCTTAAGAAATTTTTAGAAAATATTTTTAATTTTTTTATCATCATATGAAGGTTGACGTTTGAATAAAATGAGTGCTGATATATTTTTTTGGTAGTTATTTTATTTATTTATTTATTTACTTTCACAGGGAATTAAATTTATTGATGCCTATCTTTACCAAATTAAAATTGTTTTTGGAAAAATTTAAGGTAAAACAAACATTTCTTTGAAAAACGCGCTTTATATATGAAGATTTTCTTCCAGATTAAAAAAACAAAGAATTCAAAAATATGCATTTACGAATCCGTTATTCAAAAAATACATAGAGGGGAATTTCCCATTGCATAAAATGGGGATTCATGTATCACCTTTACTCCAATATTCGGGTTGTCATCGAACCGTTTCTCCGTAAATGAACACGCTGAATGAACAAGACTGAAACTCCAGACTTTGAATGGAGGACTGTCGTAAGGCGTACGGATTCCTTCCGACTTCTCCACTGCTCTTGGAATAAAGCCCTGTCTTTCGAGGTGAAAGACTCTCTTAATTTTAGCTTTGCCGTGACACTTCCCCACATCCGTTTGTCAGCAAGCGATGTGTCCGGACTCTTAAACTCGTTGAAAAGCTAAACAAACTTTTTACCTCGCTGTTTTGGCGACGACCTCAACTCGTTAGCATCTCGGAACATCAGCGTAACTTGAGTCAGGTGGAAAAATCGCCCTAAACATGTTTGGATTTCTCCCAGAGTTTGCCAACGTGAAATTTCGTTTCGTTTTAAATACATGAAGTACCGACGGGGGAGATGAAACTTTTAATCAAGAAGTTTGTACTTCCTGGAGTAAACTTTCGCAAAAATAAGCGGTGTTTCACACGTGGTAGTATTTTGCAAAGGGCTTTTGAAGACAAAATAGCATGACAGAATAGCTGTGGATTTGTCTCTTTGTTAATTTATTGTGGATAGGCTTCTTTAATTGTTTTGCTTTATTTTGGACGCCCGTCTTCAATTCTTTTATTTTACTGTGAGTCTCCTTCGAATTATTTTTTGGTTTCCTGTGATGATGCTTAAATTCTTTTGATCCACTCTGGATATTCTTCGAATTTTTTGAGTCGTTGTTGTTTCGAATACCCCCTGACCGGAAGTATTTCAGACCAAGTCCTTATAGGCTAGCGGGCCTAGGGTTGCCGCTCCGGTTTTACAATGGCACCACAAGGGTCGGAGTCCAATTTAGCCAGGTGCCACCTCAATTTTGACCTAGCGACCCCGGGGGTGACATCTGGGACGATCGTACCCTCTCCCACCCTCTCTGACATCATAGAGAGACTTCCCGGTCTACGGATTTAACGGGCCCTTATTCAGTATAGATTCGGAGGTACTGTAACTTGTCGGTATTCGATCCGAGCCCCCTCAGCACCGAAACCCGGCGCTCTACCACAAGACAACCTCGGGCCTTTCGATTCTTTTGTTTCACTGTGGATAATCTACAGTTTCTTTACATTTTTTTGATTATGCTCAATGGTTTTGATTTATTGAGGAATACCTTCATCGGTTTTGATTTATTTTGGATTATCTTCAGTGTTTCAATGTAGATAATTTACTTCTTCTTTTGCTGTATTGTAACTTCATATCTTCAGAGCGTTAGTTTTACTGTGGATAAATATTCTTCAATTCTTTTACTTTTGTATAATCCTCATTTCCTTTATAGCTTAAGAGCGTCATCAGTTCACTGGTACAGGCGTGCGTATGCAATTAACGGAGATATGCAACCAATCAGCGTCACGCGATGCGGTCGGTAGCTCCTTTATATTACAGCAGGTGTTTCAACTGGCTCCTATTTAAAACAACAGGTGTCTGGCGAAGCTGTTAGATCGGTTCCTGCTGCTACGATGACAGGTTATTACGATTTGTGTGACTTTGTACGTGGTGTTATTGTCGGCGCATGAGAGATGGGACATAGCATCTGCGAGGTAGCGATGCAATTTGGATTTCTACGCACAATCATTTCAGGAATGTACCGTGAATATCAGGTATCCGGTGAAGCATCAAATCTCCGACAGCGGCGCGGCCGGAAAAAGTCCTTGAAAGAACTACACCGTCGATGACCGCCGAGAATCCTTAAGCGAGATAGACGTGCAGCACTTCCTCAAATTGCTGCGAAATTCACTGCTGGGCCATCAGCAAGTGTCAGCGTGCGAACTGTTCAAGGGGACCGTCATTGATATGGGCTTTCGGAGCTTCAGGCCCATTCGTGTACCGTTGTTGACTGTACGGCACAAAGTGCTTTACGCCTTGCTTGGGCCCGCCAACATATCCATTGGACTGTTGATGACTGGAAACACGTTGCCTGGTCTGACGAGTCTCGTTTCCAATTGTATCGGGCGGATAGACGTGTGCGGGTATGGAGACAACCTCATGAATCTATGGACCGCACATGTCAATCAGGGACTCTTCAAGCTGGTGGAGCCTCTGTAATGGTATGGGGCGTGTGCAGTTGGCGTGATATGGGACCCCTGATACGTCCAGAGATGACTCTGACAGGTGACGGGTACAGAAGAAACCTTTCCGATCATCTACACCCATTCATGTCCATTGTGCATTCCGACGGACTTGGACAATTCCAGCAGGACAATGCGACCAACTCCTCACGTCGAGAGTTGCTACCGACTGGCTACAGGATCACTCTTCTGACTTTAGACACTTCCATTGTCCACGTAAATCCCCAGACATTAACATTATTGAGCATATCTGGGATGCCTTGCAATGTGCTGTTTAGAATAGATCTACACCCCGTCGCACTCCTATGGATTCGGGTGAATTGCCACCAGGATACCTTCAGACACTGGTCGAGTCCATGCCATGTCGTGTTCCGGCACTTCTGCGTGCTCGTAGGGACCCTACACGATATTAGGCTATTAGGCAGGTGTACCAGATTTTTTGTCTTTTTAGCATATATATATATATATATATATATATATATATATATATATATATATATATATATATATATATATATATATATATATATATGGGATTCTATTATCCCAGGGCTCTGGCTATGAGCTATATGTCGCCGTGTACGTTATGCGACGACAGCGCTACCAGGATTCCGAGAGATGAACTGAGGAGAAGGGAGATAAGATTTGGAAGCGATACAGAACGGAGGCTCTCGTACGCCAGAGTTGAAGGACGGAGTTCCTAGGAGCGAACGGGGAGAGACCCCGGAGATTGGGCCTAGCTTGTAGCTACGGGCCGAAGGGGAGGCGATAGTAAGCTCCCGTATTGAAGAAGTCTGAGTGACTTCGGGAAATCCAACCTGGTTGAGTGCTTGGCAAATCGTGTTGAGGAAGTCTGAGTGACCTCCAGAAGTCCAAGTGGTTGAGTGCTTGGCAATATTGTCATTACTGAAAGGTCAACTATTACATGTTAAATGTTATATGTGTGAAACTCTGGTGTCTACAGAATAAATGTCTATTGTTATTATTAGTGAGAGACTATTTATGAGTCATACTGAGTCTTGTATTAAATGTGGGGTGCCAGATTGTTATATCAGACGACTAGTTAGGCTAATCTAAAGTTCGCATCACACACACACACACACACACACATATATATATATAATATAAATTTTACAAATGCCGGTCATTTGGCTACTAGGCCATTAGACCATGGGCTCTCCAATATTTAAAAATAACGTACTTAAAATTTAAAGGGGCTTGCGGCGGCCCTGTGGTACAGCGCTCTGGTTTTCGGTGCTGAGGGTTTCGGATCAAATCCCGGCGTCGCGCCACGAAAAATGCCTCCGTTTGTGTCGTCCCTTCATAGGGGGCGATGCTGATCCACCTATGAGGTGCCGCCATAATAAAGAGGCCAGCAAAACCGCGGTGATAATAGGCAAATGTTTAAAGGTACAAAGCCCCCGCATTGGAAAAAAAAATTTTAAAGTGCAGGGCACTCAAATCGGGCTCTGTATATATATGTATGTATGTATGTACAACCTCTGACAATAAAGTTCGGTGAATGAAGTCAGAACGGCCGATCTGGCAACACTGGCGAAACAAAACGCTGCACCTGCGTAGCGGTAGGTGTTGACCATCTGCCCCCACCGTTGTTCAGTTGAGCGTCGTTTGTGTTCCGTGTAAAACTTGTTATACAAAGTGCTTGTTTAGTGCGTTTGTTCCGTGCGACAAATCGTTACCCACAATTTAGGGATGAGAAAAACGTGTTGTCGTCTTGTGCCACATCACTTGGATGACGATCACAAACAGGCACGTTTAGAGGCTTCACAAGATTTTGTCGAAACGGCGGATGCGACACCAAACTTCTTGGACTGTATTGTCACTGAGGATGAGTCCTGATGCCTCAGGTACGACCCTGAAACGAAACGGCAAAGCATGGAATGGCGTTCTCCTGCATCACCTCGTCCGAAAAAGGTCAGAGCAGAAAAATCACGCATCAAAACGATGGTCATCACTTTTATTGATAGTCAACGCATCCACAAGGAATTTCTACCTGAGGGAACGACGATGATTGCTGAAGGGTACATTGAAATTTTGACCCGTTTCATGAAACGTCTACGCAGGGTACGACCCCAGTACGCACAGCAAGGTTCATGGTTTTTTGTTCACGACAATGCTCGCCCTCACACAGCCAATATCGTCAAACAGTTCCTGGAAAAAAAGGGGGTGGTGCAAATTGAACATCCACCATACTCGCCAGATCTCAATCCTCCAGACTTCTTCCTATTCCCACAACTCAAACTCGCTTTGAAAGGAAAGAGATTTGACGATATTCCTGACATCCAACGAAACGTGACGATGCTTTTGAACTCCATCCCAAAAGAAGACTTCTTGCAAAGTTTCCAGAGCATGTATAGCAGATGTCAGCGGTGTATAGTTATGGGAGATGACTATTTCGAAGGACAGTAAGGTAATTTTCGTTAATATTTCATCTACGTTAATGTTACAGGACTATTCACCGAACTTTATTGTCAGACCTTGTATATATATATATATATATATATATATATATATATATATATATATATATATATAAATAAATAAAGTGAGTGTATGTTGTGGCGACCAGATTACGTCAGAGTTTGCAATGTGAGATTTGTGTTTGGCCTGCTTGAATTTCGGAGAGGAGAAATTGCTGATGAATTGCAGTCTGCTAGTGGCTCTCCTTGTAACACAAGTTTCACGTGTATTTTTATATTTTATTTTTCATACTGTGGGTTCATCTGTTAAATTTTCATTACAGAAGCGTTGTCATGGATGACTGTTCTTTTTTTTTTGATAACTTTTCCAAATAAAAAGTATTTTTTTAAAAAGGAATGTGTAATGAAAATTTAACAGATAAACCCACAGTATGAAAAATAAAATATAATAAAAATACACGTGAAACGTATTACAAGGAGAGCCACTAGTAGAGTGCAATTCATCAGCAATTTCTCCTCTCCGGAATTCAAGCAGGCCAAACGCAAATCCCACATCGCAAAGTCTGACGTAATCTGGTCGTCACAGTGTATATATTAATTAGAGTTTCAGGGGTTTGTAAATAAATGTGTACAGAGGGAAACATGTTAATAGAAAAAGTCCTATTACTTTGGTCTAAATTGCGGTAGTTTCTCTCCGGGGTTATTTAAGCCAAGTAAACAATACTTCTTTAACTTTCCTCTGTGAAGTAATCGCTTTCACATTCAGGGCTACCCTTAATGAACCCCCATTCATCTTATATCGTCTGTTGCAACAAAGGAACACAAGCCTTTGGTGTCCATCAGGTGACGCGGTAGGGAGACAAAGCACCCCATTAACCGTCTTTCGCGGGGGTGAGAGTTGTAGCAGGTGGTGGTTCACGGGGTCCCGCGCGGTGCATTCCCCAACATTCATCGCCCCCGCATGACTCAGTGGCAATAACCCCCCTTCCAGCCCGGGTCCAAAATAATTTGTGGAACACACTCTCGGGAAGAGAGGGGGGGGGGGAAGGACGTGACTCAGGGTGTCATTCGATGCTCTGGGAATCTGAGGGGGTGGGCGGGCGGACGACCACTATCGTCTGCTCTGCATCAAACAGGAGCGCATCTCTCCCCTTTTTTCTTCTGCTGCGTTTGGCTGCAAGAGAGAGAGAGCGGCATATTTCCCTCGAGAAATTGCCTTTGCGGCTTCCGCTGCGATTGAGAAGTTCTCATTTAAACGGGCGATATTTTAATGCGTGACCCCAGAAAAGTGCTTCTCGGAAAAAGGAGGTGAGAACATCAGCATCTCGTAGGAGGCGGTTACAGTGATGTGGCTGCGAGCTGTTAGCACTCGATAACGCTTTTTTAAGACTAATATGCAGGAAGAGTTTGCCCAGCGTTTTAAAAAGAAAAGCTGAGGTGGTTTTTATTTTTAAACTGCGCGTAAAAGTTTTTATTTGTGGTTTAAAGGGTTTTTATGAAAAATATAAAAACTAATAATTACAAGATAAAAAGAGCTTTTTATATACCATGTTTTTAAATTTTCTGTTGAATCATATAAACTTGACAATTCTATGTGACTATAAACTTGACAATTCTACGGTGATTATATTTATGGAAAATGTGTTTTAAAACTTCAACAGCGTGTCGCTCAGTTAGGCTATTGTGCGCTAAACCTATTGGATTCGCCCACCTCAGTGTTAAACCTATGGAGAAAATGTGTCTATTATTTACAGTAATAAAAATGCTGATAAACCAATAATAATCACAAGATAAAAAGAACTTTTTATATACCATGTTTTTAATTTTTCTGTTGAATCATATAAATTTGACAATTCTATGTATTAATAAATACTTAAAAAAATTTTTTTTGATGAATTATCCCATCAACTTGAAAGAAAATGAATTGGAAGTTAACTTGCGTTTAACTTTTCGTTCCCGTCCCGGCCGATAGATGGCTGCACCAGTCTACAAAATAAAATTAACTGAAAATGAATTTAATTCTGCTTAAAGATGGCTAAAAGTATTAAAAAAATGCATTGTCATCGTGTTCTGAGTTATTCTAAAAGTTTCAAATGTCTAGCTAGTCGGGAAGTTAGTTAAAAATCGATTGCAACGTTTGTAGTAGACACACACGCAAACAAACAAGAAAGCAAGTTAATAAAAACATGGTAAAAATGGATTAAAACTGCCGGAATGAAAGGCCATTTTAAATATAGAGTTGAGTAGTAGATTTATTGGAGTGGCTGTTGAGTGGTAGATATACAGTCGAACCCCGTTATAGCGAACCCGGTATATAACGAACTCATGGCTATAACGAACGAAAATTTTGGTCCCGCCATTTTCCCATTGTACGTAATTTAATTAGTATTGTGTCAGTTTAATGTAATCGATTTTAGTCGATTTAATTCATTAATGATCATTTTTTATAGATTCTATCATTTTTTAATACATCATAATTGGATA
Organism: Dolomedes plantarius; assembly: GCA_907164885.2. Classification (NCBI taxonomy): domain Eukaryota; kingdom Metazoa; phylum Arthropoda; class Arachnida; order Araneae; family Dolomedidae; genus Dolomedes; species Dolomedes plantarius. Next base: position 55,125,479 of record OU015502.1, on the reverse strand, counting down.
CACATTGCAACTAATGAGTTATACATTTTGGGAACTCTAACATTTTTCTTAAAATGGTTCGGATATAGTGAACCACTGGATAAAGTGAACAAAACCTTTGGTCCCTTGAAGTTCGTTATAACGGGGTTCGACTATATTGATTCGCTCAGCTCAATAATAACCTTTAGAGAAATTTTTTTCAATGATTGTCGACTTGGATTGAAATTTAAAAAAAAAAAATTGTCACTCTGCTTTCTTATTCAATTTAGAAATTTGAAGAGGAAATTATGTGCGTTTTAAACACAGTATACGATATTTTTATCCTAAATAATTCAAATTTAAAAATAATGCTTGAGTTTCTTTTAAAGAGTGAAAAGGGTACCCGAATAAAATATTTCTTTTCCTATTACGGAGTACAATAAAAAATAAATAAAAAATTCAGGTAGTCTCTTCTAACAAAACTACTGCGAGTTATTAACGTAGGATTACTTATCGTTTCTTACCTCTTTGGTATGTATGTATGTATGCATACATACATACATATATATATATATATATATATATATATATATATATACAGTCGAACCCCCGTTATAACGAACTTTAAGGCACCTAAGGTTTTGTTCGCTTTATTCAGTGGTTCGCTATATCCGAACCGTTTTGAAAAAGTACTAGAGTTCACAAAATGTATAACTCGTTAGCTGTAATGTGTATTCAAAAATGATGTATTAAAAAACTGATAAAATCTATTAAAATGATCATTAATGAATTAAATCGACTAAAATCGATTACATTAAACTGACACAATACTAATTAAATTACTTACAATAGGAAAATAGCGGGACCAAAATTTTCGTTCGTTATAGCATTGAGATCGTTATATATCGGGTTCGCTATAACGGGGTTCGACTGTATATATATATCTATATATCTATATCTCTATATATATATATATATATATATATATATATATATATATATATATATATATATATATGTGTGTGTGTGTGTCAAAATTTTGACGCATCTGGGTTCTTTCGTGTTTAACTTGTCCAAGCGATAGACTGGGTTTGGCGCGCTTACAAGGTTATAACTCGCGAGGACGGGGGGACGGACAGTTTTAGCGTCTGAAAGTTTCCTTTCCGCAGGACCGTTATGGAGGAACGTATTCCTAAGTTAAAAGCTTTTAACCCAAGTCGACAATGGAAAAATGTTCTTCATAGGTTAACATGAAGTTGATCGAATCCTGTATAGGAAGCATGCACGACATAAAGCCCCGTTAGCATTCACTCTGTCGCCGACGAAGCCTTTTGTGAAGATGCATAATATTATAAATCTCAAAATTACGGAATATTATTTTTGGACTTATAATATTGCGAAAGGAGTATATAAGCAATGCATATTAATGTTTATTTGATTTTTTACCATGTTTTTATTAACTCGCTTTCTTGTTTGTGTGTGTGTTTGTCCAGTACAAATCTTGCAATCGACTTTTAACTAAATTTAGATAAGTTGTGGTATAAGATCTATAATGAGGGTGACGAGATTTGGTTGGGGAATGAATCCTTCAATAGCCAAAGTTGTGAAGTAAAATCCAGGGATCTCAGGAAAATAAAGGATATAATAATTACAAGTTAAAAAAATTTTTATGTACCATTTTTTTAAATTTTCTGTTGAATCATATAAACTTGAAAATTCTATGTATTAATAAATACTTAAAAAAATCTTTTTTGATGAATTATCCCATCAAATTGAAAGAAAATGAAGTTAATTGGAAGTTAACTTGCGTTTAACTTTTCGTTCCCGTTCCGGCCAATAGATGGCTGCACCAGTCTACAAAACAAAATTAACTGAAAATAATAAAAACATGGTAAAAATCTACTTAAAGATGGCTAAAAGTATTTTTAAAAAATGCATTGTCATCGTGTTCTGAGCTATTCTAAAAGTTTCAAATGTCTAGCTAGTCGGGAAGTTAGTTAAAAATCGATTGCAAGATTTGTACTGGACAAACAAACACACACACAAACAAGAAAGCAAGTTAATAAAAACAGGTTAAATAAGCTTTAATTGGTCTTATAGACTAGAACCCATTGCGAAGAATACATATTTTACTGATGGTTCCAAGATTAACGGTAAAGTTGGGTCGGCCTTTATTAGAGAGTCAGAAGATCGACACTAAACGGAGAAGAAATCCTGATAACGCAACATCATACAGTGCTGAGGTTACGGCCATTTCTATGGCAATAGACGATGCTAGGGAAAAGGGTCTAAGTTAAATTGACATCTTTAGCGATTCGAGGAGTGCTTTGCAGGCGCTTGGTTCCTTAGAATATAAGGGTGAGATTATTGAGGAATTGAAGCACAAGATCAAAAATAATGGTGTGGTCGTGCATTTCCACTGGCTGAAAGCACATATCGGGATCAGACAGAATGAGGAAGTTGGACACTGCGGCTAAAGAAGCCACGGAACTGGACATAATTGAAGGTACCCACAAAATGACCCGGCAACAAGTATAGGCAAAGATCAAAGCCGTCTGCACACGGAGCAACTCAAAAGAAACTGAAAACTGACTCCAGTCACAAACCAGTCCGTGATGAGTCGTAACCTATGTAATTGAATGGAGCCACGCACACGTCGCAACTGGTTACAATCTCGTCGGACGAGTTTGTAACCAGTGTTTTTTCCGTGGCTTCTTTAGCCGCAGTGTCCAACTTCCTCATTCTGTCTGATCCCGATATGTGCTTTCAGCCAGTGGAAATGCACGACCACACCAGTATTTTTGATCTTGTGCTTCAATTCCTCAATTCAATTCAATTCAATTCAATTCCTCTTGTGCTTCATTTCTTCATTTCCTGACGAGTTCCTTTAATGTATATATATATATATATATATACTCATCGGACGAGTTTGTAACCAGTTGCGCCGTGTGCGTGGCTCCATTCAATTTCATAGGTTACGACTCATCACGGACTGGTGTGTGACTGGAGTCAGTTATCAGTTTCTTTTGAGTTGCTCCGTGTGCAGACGGCCTAAGGCATATGGAATGAAAGTCTGGCAAGATAGGTGGGCCGATAGTGAATTGGGGAGGGCGGTTTATAAAATCTACCCTCAGGTTTCCTTAGAAAGATTGATATCGAATTTCTATATTAATAAAGCTATCACTCAACATGGAAACGTGGGCTCATATCAAAGAAGATTTTTTTGGGGGAAGAGTGACATCTGTGCGTGCGGAGAGGTCCAGACAATAGAGCATTGTTTATTTAATTGTGTAATATGGAGAGATTTGCGATCGCGTTTACCGAGGGAAAATTACTGAATGGTCACCACATAAATTCTATAATGACTACTATTGTAGAAAATTCCCTTTGGCTGTGATGAAAGACCTTGTGGACTTTCATTACCCCTTTTTGGGTCATTGATAATTTTGCTGTTTGTTTGTTTCGGTTTATATAATTGTTTATCATAGCATGTAATTATTTTGTATTGCACGGAACGCATGTACATTGGAACCTCGCATAACGAGCATAATTCACTCAAGAGTCTTACTCGTAATGCGAAACACTCGTTAAGCGAAATAATTTTTCCGCATATAAATTAATGTAAAATACGATAATGTGTTCCATGCCAAAAAATACTCAAAATTTTTTAGATGTAACGTTTATTATTTAAAGAAAATTACTTATAAATTGTTAAGGAGCAAAATCATCCATATGTAGTTTATTATTTACGAATTTATGACACATATCTAATTTTTTTATTAGAAAGCTATCTAGCGACATTTGTTTTTCTCGGTGCTTCAAAATTTGCTGAAAATGTGTCACCGCATTGTCATTGAATAAATTTATAGCGCGCATAGCCACCGTCTTATCAGGGTGATGCTTTGTAACTTACTATGAAACAGTTTCCCATGCTTTCATCATTTCTTTTATTGCGCCAGAAGATTGTTTCTTTGTTGTTTCTTCGTCCTTCTCCACTGACAAACTCTCCTCTACAACTGCTTGCCGTGAAAGACACTGCAATTCTATTGGCTGGCTGTTCGGTGGTCAGCTCTTGGTTGTGCTCTTCCACAAGCTCCTCAATAACATTGTTATCCTCCAGTCCCATGATATTTGCTTCTCGAACCATCCATGACTACCCTTAAATACTTATTTTTCGGCCGTTGATGATCCTGGTGACGTGAAGATCCGAGTGACGTGAAGAGGGGACTTCCTTCCACGTCACTCGTTATGCGAAATGTTGCTCGTTAAGCGAGCCATTTTTTTTACGATTTATTTTGATCGTTATGCGAAATACTCGTTATGCGAGGTGCTCGTTAAGCGAGGTTCTACTGTATTTATTTTGTATTGTATAGTCCTAGTCAAGCTGATTGCCATTGCGAAATTTGCCGTCTCTCAAAATCCTCCGTATACCTTCGGGAAGGACGGATAATATTTTGGACTTTACTTTCTCCATAGGTTAACATTGAGGTGAGCGAATCCAATAGGGTTAGTACACAGCAGCCAAGGTTGTCGGATGATACCTTGTTTGATATTTCGCACAGCCGTCGTCTGTTTTTTATGACAGATCACTGCACGTATGACGTGATTGTTACAAATATATGCATTGTAACAGACTTAATACTTTTCAGAAAGTGCTAAAATAAGTCTAAATAAATCCCTCAAACGATTTGAGAGGACGTCCAACTACGGGGAAAGTATTTTCGGATCAGCTCTGGGAAAAACACCGACTGGAAAACATACGCTTAGAGTCTCACAGCCTTATACACCCACTGCGTGTTATCTCGCTTCGCCAGAGCATGTAAACTCCTCCAGGACTTAAATCCAGCGCATTTATTCCTTGCGACCGCAGACAGGCGAGGGAAAAGGAGGGATGCTCAGGCGTTTTGTTGCTGCGTTTCGTAAAGAGCCGCAGAAAACCCTATTCATCTTCCTCCTCCTCCCGCAATCCTTATCTTGCCGGGCTGTTGCTGAAACGGAAAACCCTGGCCACGTGCGCCCATAATCCTCATTTCTAATTCATTAAATCGCCTGGCAAACCGATGTGTCATGTAGAACGTACCGCCGACGTGCTAACCGATGGTTATCGATCTGGCGGGGGTGTTTTTAGGAAGAACGTGGGAAATGTCCATTTTTCTTCCTCCTATTCCGTCTGGCAATACAGTTGACTCAGGTGGTTGACGACGATGATACACACGCACGCACCCCCCCCACATATATAAATATATATATATATATATATATATATATATATATATATATATATATATATATATATATATATACAGTCGAACCCCGTTATAACGAACTTCAATGGACCAAAGGTTTTGTTCGCTATATCCGAACCGTTAAGAAAAACGTTAAAGTTCACAAAATGTATAACTCATTAATTGCTATGTGTATTCAATAATGATGTATTGAAAAAAAGATTAAATCTATTAAAAATGATCATCAATGATTCACTGTTTTAATGCAGAAGTAATCGGTTATATTCTGCTAACGTGATGCCGATTTCAAAAACATTTTATGAATTTCTTTGTCCAATACATCGAATGACTCCAAGACTCTTCCTTCCACTGTTTGTGTGGACAAAAACTTACTAATTACACGCATCGCTGCTGTAGCATCCGAGATGGTGGGGATTTTGTCATTTATGTGCTCCTCTTCATCAGCGGCAGAATCTTCGATTTCAGAATGATTCATTTTAATTTCTTCCACAATGTCTTTATCAGTCGGATTTTCACATGTACTGACTTCATCATCACTTGTTTCGAACAACTGCATGTCACAATCTGAAGATGATGAAATTTTGTGCTTTTCTATCCACATCGCGATAGGTAAATCTTCATCATCTTCTTCTTCAACATTCGTTGTATCTTCAACATTCTTAAAAGTTTAAAAAAAAATTCAGTAGTCGACTGAAAAAAAAGGTTCGTTATAGCCGATTCTTAAGATTTCGGAGGTTCGCTATAAAAGGATAAATTAGCATTAAATACAACAGGAAAACGGCGGGACCAAAATTGTCGTTCGTTATATCCGGGAGTTCGTTGAATACCGGGTTCACTATAACGGGGTTCGACTGTATACCGTTTATCTATCCGACAGAGATAGATAAAAATAATACAAATATAGACAAGAAACAAACAGAAATCAAGCACTTTGGGCATCCACGCACCAACGGCAAGATTCTGTATAAGTGCCGGAACTGAACCATAAAACAACAAAGTTCGGAAAGTTCCCCTTGAGGTAACTGACATGGTTAGGCCCCCTGAAGAAGAGACCTGTCGGTTACCTCTGTTGTTTTATGGTTCAGTTCCGCCACTTATACAGAATCTTGCCGTTGATGCGTGGATGCCCAAAGTGCTTGATTTCTGTTTGTTTCTTGTCTATATTTGTATTATTTTTATCTATCTCTGTTGGATTATTTATATTACGTTTCGTATCAGTCGGACATGACAACTTTCCTGGTATAGTTAACTGCACCAAATACATCGTCCATTTTTGGGATTTGCCCTGTGAGACAATCGCATCTATTGATATCCCTCCAGAAATATTGTGCTTCTGTTTTATTGATCATGAGGACGATGTTGGAGTAAATGAGAAATTTTTCCTTGCATTTTCATTCACAGTATATTCCACTGAGCTTAAGTTCTCGATGCATTTGCTAAAACTGTTATTATTTTTTCCTTTACCTCTTTATTTCGATGATCTGTTTACCTATTTTTCAATTTTCAAAGCCCTGACAAGATTTACACCTATAACAAGTTTCTCCATAACAGGTGACAACTCTATGGGTATCTGTTTTTTTCTCTTTCTCTCTAAATTCTTGACTTGTAGCTTGAAGACAAGCAAATATCTTGACCCACTCTCCCATGGGTTAATCAACAGATGATCTAATCGACTGGCCAAGTTCAACCACAAACCTTGCAACCACCGTAATTTTGCTTATCTCATCCCTAGATTGCAATGTTTTTTTGCAAAACGTTCTTTTGCTCAGGCTGTTGCCCAACTGCCAAGTTCAACCACAAACTTTGCAACCACCGTAATTTGGCTTATCTCATCCCTAGATTGCAATGTTTTTTTGCAAAACGTTCTTTTTCTCAGGCTGTTGCCCAACTGCCAATTTCAACCACAAACTTTGCAACCACCGTAATTTTGCTTATCTCATCCCTAGATTGCAATGTTTTTTTGCAAAACGTTCTTTTGCTCAGGCTGTTGCCCAACTGCCAAGTTCAACCACAAACTTTGCAACCACCGTAATTTGGCTTATCTCATCCCTAGATTGCAATGTTTTTTTGCAAAACTTTCTTCTTCTCAGACAATTGCTCAACCCGACTTGCCGATAGCATTTTTATTCCAGAAGCTCGTTTGAGGTTCATGGTGGAGGAATTTTCTCTGGGATCTTGAACCACTAGTTTGAAAAAATAACTCCTGAAAGATCGATTTCTGGCAGGTGTCCGTGAATCATCGTCAATAACCGAATCAATATCCACTTTCATGATCTTCGGCCGCAATTCATTACCGACCGGGCAGTGCATTATCTCCTCGCATAGCACGGGCTTTTGGTCATCTATCGAGGGGCTGCGGGAAGGCTGGAAATTGACCGATCTCACGGCTTTTCCCCCCCCGTCCCATTGGGAAATTACTCCAGACCCCTGGGATTTGCTGATGCAAAGCTTCATATAGGGATGTTTTGCCAGGCCTAATCTGCACTCTCGTGTCAGCAGCTGGAGACCGACCGGTGGGCGTTATATTAAGACTCAGATTAAAGTATATGAAGGCCTTGAGAACATAAAACCTCCGTCTTTCCCCCTGCTTGCATATGCGTGTGTTATAGCACATTTCGGAGTCGTAATGTGCGAATGTAGGGGTGTAGCTGAGTATCCGAGGATTATTATACTGGAATAATTTACTTGCATACATTTTACTGCATTAAAGCTGCTGTGTACTAACACTATTGGATTCGCCCACCTCATTGTTAACCCATGGAGAAAATGTGTCCAAAGATTGCCGACTTGGACTGAATTTTTTTAAATTAATATATATATATATATATATATATATATATATATATATATATATATTATATATATATATATATATATATATATATTATATATATATATATATATATATATATATATATATATATATATATATATATATATATATATATATATATATATATATATGTGTGTGTGTGTGTGTGTAAGTAATATATTAAATATTATGCCCTCCATTCTAACATTTAAATTCCCTTTCCTAAATCCAATCCCCAGTAATATTAATTTATCGCTTTAAAACCCTTTTAGCCACAGAACTTCCCATGAATCGCATACCTTAGCATTTCTACACGTGTATATATTCGGATTCAGGAGTGGGGTAGCTTCGCGAGCCCCAAAATCTTCTGACCCTACAAATAATAGCCACATGTTCCTCTCGCTCTCGCGTTTAATGTTGAAAGGTGATATTATTCGGAGCCGTCCTTTTGAAATGAACGGATGTACTTTTGTCGCTCTAATAAACGATTCGACCAGACTGCTTCCAAATTTTATTCCTTTCAGGCTGAGTCTAGCTCCAGCCATGTAAATATGAGCTAGTTACCACGTTTTTATTGACTCGCTTTCTTGTTTGTCCAGTACAAATCTTGCAATCGATTTTTAACTAACTTCCCGGCTAGCTAGACATTTGAAACTTTTCGAATAACTCAGAACACGATGACAATGCATTCTTTCAATACTTTTAGCCATCTTTAAGCAGAAAAATCCGCAAGGTGGCGCTTCGATCGAATTCAATGCTTGCACTTTTGCGTAACGGTGTTTGACGATTTTGAAAACAGAATACATGTGAATATAGTTTGTTTACAAAAATATTGTGCGAACAATTTTAAAAAAATTATAAAAGTTAGCAGTTTATTAAGTCTGTAGATAGTGGAAACGACTAAAAAGTGATTAAAATCAAATAAAAGAAAGTGAAAAAGAATAATTAAGTGAAGGTTTGTGCAATTAAGAGAGAAAAAGAGAGAAAAATAAAAATAAATACAAGTGAAAAATAATTAAATAGGAAAATATTAAAATTATGATTTGGCGAAATAAGAGAGGAGGGAGAAAAAAGAAATTTTAAAAACGTGGTATATAAAAAGTTCTTTTTATCTTGTAATTATTTTCCCTTTCAGGTTATAATTTAAGGACGTGATGTAATGGGTATATTTTATATATATATATATATATATATATATATATATATATATATATATATATATATATATTATTCCGAAAGTCTATATCAAAAACATAATTGGTTGTTTTTGTTTTAATGAATAGTTTGTTCTGTTGCATTAAATATGTTAAACATAACAATAAGATAAAATAGAAAAAATAACTACTAAACATAAAAATAAAATAAAAATAATAATAAAAATAACTCTTAGTAATAATAATAAAAACTAAATTATTAAGGGTATAATAGTCCTAAAATACGGTAACCTAAGTAAGTCTGTAACTGAGAATCCACTACCTCCATGGTTGCAAGTTTTGTGACGACAGTCATCTTGCGGTTACAAGTTCTTAACTTCCACTCTGTCTAGCGCCAGGCTTGGTGTTCTTTGGTTAAGTACTATTATTCAATCTTTATTCAATTTTTAATCAATTCTTCTGTTTTTCATGGATTGTACGGTGTCTGAGTGTGTTTATTGTATAGATCATACTCATCGGAAACAATCCATTGGTTTTTAGACAGCATTGGCACCGCTGATGAAGAAATGCTGTCTAAAACCTCTTTCATACTTTTCTTTTCATGTTGTTTGTTCCTGGCTGCAAGTAGCTTTAGAGCTATTACTGGTTTTCTCTATCATCTTTTTCTTATATATATATATATATATATATATATATATATATATATATATATATATATATATATATATATATATATAATTGCACTCCGTAATAGAAAGATAAATTTAAACCTTGTATTGATACATTTTTCATTTAATTAAAAAAATGCAAATAATATTTTAAAATTTAAATAATGGGGGGGGGGGAATCTGATTTAGTGTGTTTTAAACGCTCGTAAATTCCTTTGGTGGACGAAACTTATAAAATGTTTCCTGTTGCAAGGTGCAGAAAAGATCAGACTCTCTGAAAATACCATTTTTACTGGATTATTAGCATTTTATGTAGCTGTCAATAGTAGACACATTTCCTCCATAGGTTAACACTGAGTTGAGCGAATCCTATAGGGTTAGTACACAGCAGCCTTAATGATCTGCCTCTTTGGCACGCCTTATTTATTTTGGTTTGTACTTGTTGATTTCGCTTCATTTCTCCCAATCCAAAACAAAGGTCAGGGCCACACTATTCCACGGTTACACCCCCAGCATCCGATACTGAATACCAACAAGCGCGCTTGAGACCGTCGCTTGAGTTAATTGATATCGCGGCCAACCTGTCGGCGTCATCTCACTGCACTTAACGCGATTAACCATTCCCCGAATGGAAGATGATGATGAATAATAACTCGCACGGTACAATGACGAGAGAGAATGGGACTGTCTCTTTCGGCTCGCGCTCCGGGGGTGGCGCACGGTCGAGAAAAAAAACTGAAAAATGACCCGATACATCTAATAGGCTTAAAATGCGGGTGGGCGCCCCCACAGGGTGTAAAAAGCGTTCCACGTGGGAGGTGGCCCGTTTCCCATCCGCTTCCGACAGCCGGGACGTTTTTAATTCGATTTTAAGAAGTGGAGTGTTTTTCTTTCTTCTTTTTCATTCACATCTCTCTGTTGATAGATGATGTAAGGTATTAGTTAAAAGGAGTGAATGGAGTAAGCCCGAACAGAGTGAAAAAGCCGATTATGTAATGTTCCTGGAATAGCGAATAGATTCATGAAAGAGTGAGTTACAAATGAAACGTAATCTTTGGGTCATGAGGATTACACCATTGCTTATTATATCGAGAAAAAAAAGACCGCGTTTGAGAACTTGTAAATCTTTATACTACTGGTGTTGACAAGGATCTCTTTTGCTTCCGCATGTATATGATTTGGTAATGAGGGTGTAAAGCAGGGGTGTCAAACTCGCGGCCCGCGACGAACATTTTTGCGGCCCGGCCAATATATTGGCACACAATAATATATAATAAAATAACCGACGCAGAATTATAATAAGATAGGAAGAATTCGCTAAATGTTTTTTCAATTAAAATCTTTTTTTGCTATTATTAAACAAAATGCGTATATTTATGTTGAATATACTGTAATTAGGTAATATACTGTAATAGACCTACGTTTCTATTAATATATATATTTTTTTTGCGGCCCATCTATAGTTAAATCTTGTTTGTTTGGCCCAAGTTAGCCTTTGAGTTTGACACCCCTGGTGTAAAGGGTTATATGAGAGTGTCTGTCACAGCTATGATAAGTCGTGCCCCGCACTTAAGATTGGAGAGGATAGGGAATAAATACGAGGGTTATTCGGAAACTAAGGTCCGAATCGTCGTAGCTAATCGAATGTCGCGCAAACATTGAAACGCACATGCGTACCAACTCCCGGCATGCCTTGCTCCTCAAACGACGCCATTTGCATTGGTATTGTTGCAGTGTGCTAAGTACAGTGCTACTTCAAAATGTTTAAAACAATCGATCAGCCCGCCGACTGTGAAATACGGTCAGTGATTCGGTTTTTGACAGCAAAGAACGTTTCAGCAGCGGAAATTCATAGACAGATAAGCGACGTGTATGGCCCAAATGCGATGAGTAGCAGCAAAGTGCGTAAGTGGGCGAGAGCTTTCAAGGACGGACGGGAAAATGTTCATCATGAACCGAGTTCAGGTCGACCATCAGTGATCACAGATGATTTGGTCAATGCCGTGGAAGAAAAGATTCGTGAAGACCGGCGATTCACAATTTCAACTTTAGTATTGGAATTTCCGAATGTGGGTAGACCAACTTTGCACAAAATCGTTTCCGAAAAGTTGAAATTTCGCAAATTGTGTGCACGTTGGGTTCCCAGGCTGCTTACTGAGTAACACAAACTGAAAAGAATGGCTTGTGCTCTTGATTTTTTGGACCGATATCATAAAGAAGGTGATCAATTTTTAGAGAAGATTGTCACAAGGGACGAGATGTGGGTTTCTCACAGAATCCCAGAGTCTAAACGTCACTCAATGGAATGGCGTCACACAACATCACCAGTCAGAGTCAAGGCAAAAAAGACAATCTCAACACGAAGGTCATGGCAACCGTGTTTTGGGATAGACATGGGGTCTTGTTAGTCGAGTTTATGTGGCAAGGGACAACAATAAATGCAGCCGCTTACTGCGCTACCCTAACTAAACTTAGACGTGCAATATAGAATAAGCGACGTGGTCTTCTGACGTCTGTAGTTTTGTTGCTGCATGACAATGCCAGACCCCATTCTGCCATTGACACCCAAAATCTGATCAGATCTTTTGGATGGGAACAGATTGACCATCCACCGTACAGTCCAGACTTGGCGCCGAGTGATTTTCACTTATTCCGCTACCTAAAAGAGTTTCTCGGCGGCAAGAGATTCGCCACAGATGACGAGGTGAAAGAAGCAGTTCAAGACTGGTTATCTTCACAGGCGGCAGACGTCTACGACTTAGGCATACAGAAGCTTGTAGAACGTTATGACAAATGTTTAAACAAATATGGAAACTATGTAGAAAAATAGAGACACATGTGAGGAATTTAAAAAATAAAGTTATTTGAAAAAATCTGTAATGTTTTCTGTTTTATAAGCAAACGGACCTTAGTTTCCGAATAACTCTCGTACCTCTGGTGCTTTCACTACATCGATCAAATATCCGCTAAAACTCATTGTTGGCAATTGTAGGCACCATCCCACCATTCTGTATATAACTGAAATGGATTCATCTGCACCTCAAAATTATGTCGTGTGTATATATATATATACATACATACATACATACATACATACATACATACATACATACATACACACATACATGCATAGATACATACACATACACATGCACACACACACACACACACACATATATATATATATATATACATACACACACACAAACATGTCCGGAGGTATAGTGGTTAAAAGTTTCAAGCCACACCACAGATCAAAGGTTCGATCCTGCGACTGGGGAAGGTCGAATCAGCCTTTCATCCTTTGAGTGGGTCGATAAATGAGGACCAAGCTTGTTTGGGAACTAATCTCTTTGGGTACCACGTCAGGTTGACCACCTGACCGTGACATATGCTGTATGACACCCCAAACCTACGGTCGAGAAAGCGGAGATGGGCACTGCCGGCCTTCGTCCACAGTGGACTGTTGTGCCATGAGTTTAATGATATATATATATATATATATACATATATATATATATATACATACACACACACATATATATAAGCTCATGGTCATTTAAAGTATGACGCAATATGTCATAGGGTCAGTCATAGTGTTGTCGTTCCATAATTGAGCCATTCACAAGCCAAATCAGTCCACTACCTGAAATTTTTGAAATTTCATTGTCAAAGCACTTGATTGACTCCTAATTTTTACATTCATAATAAAAGACTGATCAATCCAGAAAAGACTGCCTTTTCTGCATTGGTCTGGCTGATTCGTCAGACTGCTTCTTGTGCCATTCGAGCCAATCTATGACTGCTTTACATCAGGACGTGTGCCCTGCACTTTTCAATTTTAAGTTCATCGTCTTGAAGTATTGGAGATCTCGTGGTCTAATGGACTAGTGGCCAAACGGCCGGCATTTGTAAAATAAATAACATTCATAATAAATTTCTCAAATGATAAGGATTAACACCACTAAATGACAAAATTTTCTTTGGCTATCGAATAATAACTTTTTTCAGGAGCCAAATCAGTTATGTCCGTACTCTAATGTAAATCGTTGTAATAAGGAAATTGTAACGTACAAGCAAGTACTTGATGATAACAGTCAATCGTCTGGTGTTCAGTTTTGCTTGAGATGGAGTTTTTACTGCAATTATTTTGACCGGTGCATGATGTATTTTATTGGTTAAATTCGTAGTGGTGGTTTCTCAGGTCTATATTTTTGTAGCTATATACAGGTCGGACTCACTGCTGGCGAATTCAGTTTCTATAATTACTAGATAAAAAGAATTTTTTATACACCATGTTTTTAAATTTTCTGTTGAATCATATAAACTTGACAATTCTAAGTATTAATAAATACGTAAAATTTTTTTTTGATGAATTATTCCTTCAACTTGAAAGAAAATGAAGTTAATTGGAAGTTCGTTTAACTTTTCGTTCCCGTCCCGGCCGATAGATGGCTGCACCAGTCTACAAAACAAAACAAAATTAACTGAAAATGAATTCAATCCTGCTTAAAGATGGCTAAAAGTATTAAAATAATGCATTGTCATCGTGTTCTGAGCTATGTAAGTTTCAAATGTCTAGCTAGTCGGGAAGTTAGTTAAAAATCGATTGCAAGATTTGTACTGGACAAACACACACACAAACAAGAAAGCGAGCTAATAAAAACATGGTAATAAGTCAAAAAGCTCTTAAGGTTATATTTTCTGTTATTTTGTTTAAAAAATATAGGTGCTGTAGTTGTTTGTAATGCCCCTTGGCCGGAAATATTCCAGACCAGGTCCATATGGGCTAGCTGGCTGAGGGGTGCTGGTCCGGTTTATAATAGCACCACAAGGGTCGGAAAACGACTTAGCTAGGTGCCTCCTCAATTTTGGCCGAGCACCCTCAGGAGAGACATCTGGGAGGCATCGCTCCCTCACTCACCCTCTCTGATTTCATAGAGGATCTGTGAATTTAACGTGCCCATATCCAGCCTAGGACGCCCGGTGGCGTAGTGGTTAAAAGCGTCAAGCTGCCGCACTGCAGGTCCAGGGTTCGATCCTGCGACTGGGCAAGGTCGGCTCAGCTTTTCATCCCTTGAGTGGGTCGATAAAATGAGGATCAAGCATACTTGAGAACTAAACTCTGGGGAGTCCCACGTGAGGTTGACCACCTGACTGAGATATATGCTGTATGGCACCCCAAGCCCATGGTCAGGAAAGCGAGATGGGTAACGCCGGCCTTGGTCCACAGCGGACTGTTGCGCAATGAGTTTTAGGTTTTTTTTATAACCAGCCTAGACAAGGAGGTATTTAATAGTGCTTGCTGGCATTCGAGCGGAGGGTTGATGTGAAGAACACGATACCGTCGTCAACTTGTGGCGATATGACACTACAAATTCATGAACCATGTGGCGAGAATTAAGAGTGCTCTTTCTTGCAAACCCAGAAATTAAAGTCTAATTCGCCAAACCTTTGGCGACAAAAAGGGCTTGGCGGGAAACCGTATCATGGTTTTCATATTTACCGAGCCGAGCACTATCAACACCGAAAACCGACTCGTTACCACTAAGTTACCCCAGGCCCTAAAATATAGGTAAATAAATACGTTAATCACCAAATCATTAACATATATAAATTTTGTTGGAATTCCCTCCCCCCTCCCACCCCAACTTGAGTAATTCTGAATCTATTCTATAATTTGTTGAAAGTTTTAAAGATTTTCTCCTTTGTCTCTTTTATGAAAAAATATAGGTTGACTAGCTGAATACCCGTGCTTCGTTCGCTACGGTGTACATTCAAATTAAATATAACGGTCAATGTATGCTATTAATGCCATATATATATGTGTGTGTGTGTGTGTGTGTGTGTACGTACAGTTCCTGCATAGACTGAACAATTAATTATGGTAATGAAATGCTTTTTGTTGAGTTTTAAGAAAGCTTTACTAGACTTAACATTTCTTTGTTAAGAAATGATGTGAAAAGTTATTTTCATATTTTTTAATGTCTTGTAATCAATACTATGTAATTTTGTTACAAAACATAGCTTTTTATCGTAATAAACGGTAAGTCTGCTTAGTTATATAAACTTTGCTTATTACCCATATTACCCGGATTTTCGATTGTCCGGATTGCTTATGGTCCCAGTTAGTCCGGATAAACGAGGTTTTACTGTACATTGTCGGAAACTTAACCTTTTCCTTACGGGGTGGGATAGCATGTATCCCAAGAATACGGGTCCGAGAATGAATACATACATACATACATACACATATACAGATACATACATATATACATACATACACATATACATACATACATACGCGTCCGTTTTTTGTGATACACGTACCGTTCCAACGCTCTTTAGGGTTTTCGCATGCGCTGAGCATTTTGCGATGGGAAAAAATGGGCGTTGCCATTTGAAAATTTCGAGTTTCTATACCTATAACCGTAACCGTGAGCGTCACTGTGTTGCTGTTCCCAGAATCCCGACCTCAAACCTCTGAATAATTATATCCGAAATCTCATCTCGATCGGTTCAACGGAATAGCCGCTAGAGGTCCATATACCGGCAAAGGTTTTTTACCAGCACCCTGAATTAGTGGAGAGTTTCCGTATCTGTTTGATTATTATCGTAACGTCTGGGATTTTTTTTTTTCTGTTTTTTACGGGATCTCGCGTATGCATCGACGTTTATAGCCGAAAAGCTCCAAATTCTGCCCTATCGACTGGGACAAAAACAGAAAAATGCGGAGATATTCAACTAGATAACTTGTTGTAACCTTCCATAGTATACAATCAGACATTCTTTTATCAATTAATTGCTTCAGCTCGTTCATATGCGAACAGAGTTAGCAGAATGTCAATGCAGAACACGAAGGATAACCGTTTCTTTAAAGGATAAATTTAAATTAGGTATCATGAGCCCGCGTCTCGACACGGGAACTGGTCCAGCGGATCAGTGGTGGACCGCTGAATCAGTTCATGCCATTTTTAAGTAAAAATGGAAGTTAACGTTTAGAAAAACAAGCTAATTAGAGGCAGAATGAATATGTAGAGGGAAGACTAGCAGCTAGAGAGGGAAAGAAAAAAGTGAAAAAACATTCACGCTGTTACTTTTTTGGCACTTACCTTTTTCCTAAAACTTTGTGGTGGTGTTATTTCCAGGTCAGAAGGTTGGGTTCTGCGATTTTAATTTAAACATAAACTCACTCTTTCAAGTAGTGAATGAATTAATGTACCTATGTATGTATTAATGTGCGTGTTTGTTTGTTTGTGTGTGTGTGTGTGTTTGTGTATTAATGTGTGTGTATATTAATGTATGTGTTTGTGTATTAATGTATGTGTGTATATTAATGTATGTGTATGTGTGTGTATTAACGTCTGTATGTGTGTATTAATGTATATATGTGTGTGTTTAGGTATACATAAATGTATATATAAGTATGTAAATATGTGTGCATATATACACTGCTGGCCACTGTAAATGCAACACCCTGAAGGAAACATGCAAATAACATGAAATTTACAACATGCATTAGCGGAGGTGAGATATGCAAACGATTAGAATTTCAGCGCAGACGCACATCACGCGCGCCTGTGGCGCCACTTCAAAGCGCTATTTAAGGCTTGGAGATTTCGACGATTTCAAGTTCGGCAATTGTGTTTTTCTTGTGGTTTTTCAAAAAAAACGATCAATTATGCCTCGTCGAAAACAGCGATCATCTTTTGATCAAGTATCCGAGTTCGACTGAGGAAGGATAGTGGCCTACCGAGATTGTGGATTATCTTTCAGGGAAATCGGTAGTCGTGTTGGACGAAACCAAACAACTGTAATGCGGATATGTGATCTTTGGATGCAGGAGGGTACGACGGACCGGCGTGTTCGATCGCATCCACCTCAGCGCACCACTTCACGTGATGACAGGCAAATTGTGCGCATGGCAGTGACGGATCGCTCAGTCACATCACGAACCATAGCACAGCACATGCAGTCTGTAACACATCATCCAATGTCTGCACGTACCATTCGACGCCGTTTACAGCAGAGTGGTCTGTCCGCAAGACGTCCATTGCTTTGTCTACCCTTGACGCAGAACCACAGACGTCTCCGCCGCCAATGGTGCGATGACAGAAGGATGTGGACGGCAGAATGGAATGAAATTGTCTTTACTGACGAGTCACGCTTCTGTCTGCAACACCACGATGGTCGCATTCGAGTCTGGAGACATCGTGAAGAGAGGATGCTGAACAGCTGCGTTATGCACCGCCACACTGGTCCTGCACCGGGTATTATGGTATGGGGCGGTATTGGATATCACTCTCGCACACCTTTAGTACGCATTGCCGGTACTTTAAACAGCCAGCGCTACATCTCCGAGGTGTTGGAGCCAGTTGTCCTTCCTTACCTTCAGGGCTTGCCCACAGCCATATTTCAACAGGATAAAGCGCGACCACACGTGGCACGCATTGTCCAACGGTTCTTCGTCAATCGCCAGATTGAATTGCTTCCCTGGCCGCCTCGCTCTCCGGATCTTTCGCCGATAGAAAACATGTGGTCCATGGTTGCTCTACGATTGACCCAGATTCCATCCCCAGCTGCCACAGCAGATCAACTTTGGCAACGTGTGGAAGCTGCTTGGTCTGCTGTACCCCAAGAACCCATCCAAAGTCTCTTTGAATCAATGCCGAGGCGTGTGGCAGCGGTGATCTCCAACAATGGCGGCTACTCTGGCTACTGATTTTGGCAGGAACCACACTTCACAGAAGTCTATAAATTTAATCATTTGATACTTGGTCAACATGTTATCTACAAAATAAATTTTGTTGTGATCTCTCTTGTCTTTCTTGGTGTTGCAATTTGGGTGGCCAGCAGTGTATAAATGCGTATGCACGTATACAGTGCTCGATTTCTAGAAATAGATGCGCCAGAACTGTAACCTTCCGGGGTGTGTGGGGGTATTCCTAATTATACATATATATATATATATATATATATAATAGGCCAGGCCCACTCACTAACAACAGATTAATATGTGATTAAATAAATGTTTTTAAATATCGCAACTTTTTTTTCCTGAAGAGAGGTACCGGAACGCCGTTCCGGCGCGTTCCGCCTCTAATCGAGACCTTGATGTATACATAAATGTATATATAAATATGTATATATGTGTGTATATATATATGTATAAATGTGCATGTATGTATACATAAATGTATATATAAGTATGTATATTTGTGTGTATTTATATGAATGTGCATCTATGTATGTATACATAAATGTATGTATAAGTATATATATGTGTGTATATATGAATGTATATAAGTATGTATATTTGTGTGTATTTATATGAATGTGCATGTATGTATACATAAATGTATATGTATAAGTATGTATATATATATGTATGTATATATGAATGTATATAATCAGTATGTATATTTGAATGTATATAATCAGTATGTATATTTGTGTGTATTTATATGAATGTGCATGTATGTATACATAAATGTATGTATAAGTATGTATATATATGTATATATATATGAATGTATATAATCAGTATGTATATTTGTATGTATTTATATGAATGTTCATGCATGTATGTATACATAAATGTATGTATAAGTATGTATATATGTGTGAATATATGAATGTGCATGTATGTATGTATGTATATATATAATTGCTGGTAAACTACGATTTTTTGTACCACACTTAGACAGAGAGCACGCAAGTCAAAAGAAGGCCCTCGACTATAATTGTGACTGATGTATTTCCCTCTGGCGATTCCCTCCATCAAAAACCCGAGACCTCGTGGGAGTCTGGCTCGAAGAGAAACAAATAAAAAAAGAAAACACTAACGGACAGTACGAACAGAAAGTGATTTCGACTTGATGTATAACAGTCGAGAGAGATAGGCTGGCTCGTTAGTGGGGTGACAGCAAGAGGGCCGAGCCAGATCTCGTTAGATGCAAGATACGGTACTGGACTGGAATGTCTGAGGGCAAGAGGAGAAAAAAAAAATTGAAGATATGGTTTCCGCCGGCTATAAGTACGAGCCAAGACGAAGCAGGTGCCCGCTGTCGTGTCACATATGCAAATGTCGGTATCGGATGGCTAGTTATGCGTGATGTATGGGGTATATAAACAGTTTTTGTTTCGAGGGGTAACAACATCCATGTGTCGGACGGAAAGCGCTAATGAGCATGCCTTGGTAATGTTTTAATTGGAGTTTTTTTTTTTTTTTTTTTTGTGATGCATATGTGAGAGATCTTGCTTGCAGTTTGCGGTCATTAGATAGAGATCCCCCGAATCGCTTTCGATGGTAAAGAATTGATCTTATGTCGATGATAGAAATGATATATGGGAATTCCACGCAGCAATAAGTGGACCAATATGTAATTAAAGGAAGAAAGACGCTGTCTGATTAACGACGAAATTGTGGGAGAAACAGGATATTGGAAAAATTTATTTGTAGTTTTTTATTATTAGTAACAGTTAAGTACTGAGTTTAAGACTGCATTATTATTATTATTATCATCTCCAAGTAGTTGGTTTACACTTAATTCATTGTCAAGTTTTCATTTATTTATACATACACACACACATACTTACATTCATACATACATACTTATTATTTTCGTATTACTTACACACACACACACACACACATATATATATATATATATATATATATATATATATAAACGCTAATAAATATATGTATAAAAGCACACACAGGAACACATGTAATTACACATACAGATATTTTATTTGTGTGTATTTATATAGATAGATAGACAAACTCACAGCCACACACACACACACACACACACACACACACACACACATATATATATATATATATATATATATATATATATATGATGTAAGTATGTGTGTACGCACACACTCACACGTGAAAAAAACTAGGGATAAACATTGCAATAATCTACATTAATACCGTAAACCATCCATAAAAAGTTTTGTTATAAATAATTTAAGGGTAAGGAGACTTATAAAAGTATGGAGCAAAACGTACAGCATTTTACTGTGTGAGATAAAAAAAAACCGAAGAAAGCTGAAAGCGGAAATTGACACATAGAGGAAATGATCCTTTTCTGATTACAAGGGATATGAAGTTTAACGGTAACATCTTTTTAGCTAGCTAAAACCAAGCATTGTTACAATAAGATCTGAACTTTGAAATGCCCGCACTAAATCTGGCAAGAAAAATATTATTTCTTGTATATTCCGCTTTAAAACTGTTGTAATAAATGGATGATTCTATTCATGAGTTGGTATTCTTGTTCGTTTGTTCATTTCTTAACTTTATCATAATGTGTGTTTGATGTTTTTTGCGTCTAAACTTATCTCTCTCTCTCTCTCTCTCTCTCTCTCTCTATATATATATATATATATATATATATATATATATATATATATATATATATATATGTATATATATATATATATATATATATATATATATATATATGTATATATATACACTCAAGAGCCAAAACATTATGACCACCTGTCAATAACGAGTTGGCCCACCTTTGGCGCGCAACACAGCTTCAACCCGCCTTGGCATGGATGCCACAAGTCCTTGGTAGATGGCCGGAGAGAGATTGTACCAGATGTTTAAGCAACGGTCACGCAAATCCGAGATATTGCGAATTGGTGGTCTTTGAACTCTGAGCTGCCGTCCCATGACATACCAAATGTGTTCTATCGGATTGAGATCCGGTGAGTTAGGCGGCCAGGACATTAACTGGAATTCAGCATCATGTTCCTGGAACCACTCCAACACAATTTTAGCCTTATGATACGGGGCGTTGTCCTGTTGGAACATTCCATTTCCAGCTGGAAAAACAGAGGCCATGTAAGGGTGCAACTGGTCCGCAATGATGTACAGATACCCTGTAGCATTCATGGTCTGCTCTACCACAACTACGGGTCCCAGAGATGCCCAAGAGAGCGTCCCCCAAAGCATAATACCGCCACCACCGGCCTGTGTATGACCTACTGTACATTGAGGGAGCAACAGTTCGCCTGGAAGACGGCGTATCCTGACACGGACATCGGCGTGATGAATGACAAACCGTGATTCATCTGACCAGGCAACTCTCGCCCACTGATCCATGGACCAGTCGCGATGTTCCCGGGCCCAGCGCAGGCGCAGTTGGCGATGACGATTGGTCAGCAAAGGCACACGAGTGGGACGTTTGCTGCATAGCCCCATATCCAACAGTGTCCGAGGAACAGTGTGCTGCGATACTATTCTACTTGGCCCTGCATTGTATTGGGCTGTCAGCTGAGCCACTGTCTGGCTTCGGTTTTGCTTCACCATGCGAGACAGTCTCCGACGACCTTCTTTGATAGCTTGTGAACGTCCAACAACATGTCGTCTACTGCTGGTTTCACCGTCATTCATCCACTTTGCATAAGTACTAACAACTGTAGGTCGCGAACAACCCACGAGTAGTGCAGTTTCGGAAATACTTGTTCCGAGCCTTCGAGCCATTACAATCTGCCCTCTATCAAAGTCGCTTAGATCCGCAGCCTTTCGCATCACACACAGAAGTAAGTGAAAGAATGATTTTTCAGACTCTCCAGCAGCAGTTAAATACCACTTCCACGTGATCACGTGCCTTCCACGTCATCCAGGCGAATTCATTGCAAAATGTAGGGGTGGTCATAATGTTTTGGCTCTTGAGTGTATATATATATATATATATATATATATATATATATATATATATATATATATATATATATATTTATATATATATATATATATATATATATATATATATATATATATATATATATATATATATATATGTATGTATACATATATATGTGTATATATATATAATGTATATATAATGTATATATGTATATGAATATGTATATATGTATCTATCTATCTGTATATCTATCTTTACTTACTTACACACACACACACATATATATATATATATATATATGCATACATACACACACACACACACACACATATATCTATATATATATATATATATATATATAACCATATATATATAATATACCTTCAGCAGCACCAGAATATTCAGCTGACGGACGGAATGATAGAAAGTGAGATTGTAAATACGGAAGGTTTCTGGGTCATTACCATAGCATTGTGCTGCCGCATTGTGAGCGAACGGCCTCTGCCAAGAATAGAAAACCGCAAGACATCAGAGCGGGGGGAAAAGAACGTCAACCCTTTCTTTGATTATTCAAATAGCGATCTGAACACATCATTTTCAAAACTTCAGCAGAGCAGATTTGAGGGAAGGAAAGTTTTGTTTGAGTTTTTGATTTTATGGGCTAAAAAAATCACCTCTATTTCTTTTCGGCGAGCTCTTATAAAATTCAAATTAAAAAAGGGTAAGCTCTTAAATTTTGCCGCTGTGTTTAAATGCCTGAATTTCCTGGAGTCGTCCAGCGAAAAAAATTTTACATTCTAGACCAGCCATACTTAACCATTTTTACCATGTTTTTATTAACTTGCTTTCTTGTTTGTTTGTGTGTGCGTGTTTGTCCCTTACAAATCTTGCAATCGATTTTTAACTACTTCCCGACTAGCTAGGCATTTGAAACTTTTAGAATAGCTCAGAACACGATGACAATGCATTTTTTAATACTTTTAGACATCTTCAAGCAGAATTAAATTAATTTTCAGTTATTTTCAGTTAATTTTGTTTTGTAGTCTGGTGCAGCCATCTATCGCCGGGACGGGAACGAAAAGTTAAACGCAAGTTAACTTCCAATTAACTTCATTTTTTTTCTAGTTGATGGGATAATTCATCAAAAAAAATTTTAAAAAGTATTTATTAATACATAGAATTGTCAAGTTTATATGATTCAACAGAAAATTTAAAAACATGGTATATAAAAAGTTCTTTTTATCTTGTATTTTTTTTTTTTGTCTACTATTTTTTTTGTTTTTTGTTTTTGTTTGCTACGTTACGCGTTCCGCAACATAGTACACTATACCTTACAACAGGGGTCGGCAACGCGGTACCCACGAAGCAGTTTTAAAGTGCCCGCCATTGAAATACCTAAATTTTAGATATTTGAACAACAAACGCTCGTAGTTGTAATGAATAGTTTTAGTAAAAAAATAGAAAATCGTAAAACCGTAAAAAATCAAAAACCGAGCAGCCTGCTGTCTGGACAGCGTTGCTCTCCCCTCGCTGTAAATCAACTTCTGTTTCCCGCTCTGAAATTGATATCTCTTTCCGCGTCGACATATGCTTGTGAATCTTTGTTTTCGAACATGAAATACTTAAAATCAAAGTACCGATTAAGCTTCACTGGCACTCATATGGATCAATGACCGAGAACTGGGAATGGAACTTATGTGCCACATTACAAAGAGTTAGTCGCAGATTTACAATGTCAAATATCGCATTAATTACCAATTTTAAGATTGTTTTGTTTAAATTAAAATTCGAATTTATGTGTTAAAAATTTGCCAGTTGGTACCAGTCAAAACATGACGGCTAGATAGTAAATAAATGTACTAATACACAAATTATACCCAACACATCATTACCGAAATCATAATAATGCGCAGAAACGAATTAATGTGTTTAAGCGGCCTCGTGCTTAGTGAGTATCTAAAGCCAGGTTTAAAAATGTCACTGAGCATGCGCAGAAAGCAAATTTTCAATTGTAAATTATCGCTAATTAAATTGCGCGAAATAAGAAATTTCCATCATGTTAAATCTTATAATCCACAAGCATAATTATCATCAAAATAAAAATGGCAGAGAGAGATCTAGAGAGACTCCTCGGCATTCAAACATGTCACTGAGCATGCGCAGGAACAGTGAGTTTCTAAAGCCAGATTGAAACATGCCACTGAGCATGCGCAGAAATCAAATTTTAATTGTAAATTATAGCTCATTAATAAAAATTGCAGTTGCAAAAACCAAATTTGACAAATCTACAGATTACAATCCTTCGTTTAAGACCAAAATGAAGTAAATTGATGCAGTAGTTTTCTCTCACGCACTGCCCAAAAAGTCGGCTTAGCAACTTAAATGTATAGATGTCGCATTAATATTTTTATGTTTAAATTTGAACCCCCCTCCTCTTCTTCAACCAGCGGTGCCCGCTGAACTCCCGCATTTCTGAAATTTGCCCTCCTAGAAAAAAAAAAAGGTTGCCGACTCTGCCTTACAATATAATAATGTAAAACAGCGTTTCTTAAACTGTGGGTTGCAAAGCGAAATTTTGGGGTCGAGAAAATGTAATTATGATACATGAATTTAATTCCTGTCGCCCGTCGCGAGTATCTAAGACATATACTTTATTTCTCCAAATATACTGAAAGCATGTTCCTCATATTTTATGCAAAACTCGATAAAGCATCTATTATTTAAAATAAAACATTGAACGGGCTTCCAGCAGTGTCAAATATTGCACCAAGGTTTAATTTGTTATGCAGCAAAGAACAACCCCATCCGTCTCATTAAAACGTGATTTTATTTCATTAATTTTTGTATACTTGAAACATGTACTAAAACTACTCTTTATCACATGTATATTGTTCATCAAAGAAATGAATTATTGAACAAAGTAATATATATATGAGGCGGTGAAAGGCAAAGTGGTGTAAGTCAGTAAGTCAGGTGGTGTAAGTCCACAGCGTTTTACTGCAAAAACTACAAAAAATTCCACTATAAATTGAAAAAATTATAATTCATAATAATTATTATAATATTGCAAATAATAATTATTTGCAATTCCACTATAAATTGAACATGGAGATTACATTTTTGCCCTTTAATAAAAAAAGTTGACAAATGTGACTTACACCACTTTGCCTTTCACCGCCTCATGTGTGTGTGTGTGTATACATACGTATATATTATGTAATATGTATGTATGTATGTATCTGAGATACATATATGATGAATGATGAGAAAATATTAGAAAAAAAATTATCTTTATGAGAAAATATTAGAAAAAAATACTTATCTTTATGAAAAAATATTTATCTTTATGAGAAAATATTTATCTTTATATACTTATTTCATAGGGTCACGAAAAAATGTCGATGATAAAAAGGGGCCATGAATGAAAAAAGTTTAAGAAGTGCTGATGTAAAAAATTACTCAAAACCTAAATGTATTCAAACGTTTATTTTAAAAATGAGTGGGATTTTTTTATGTTGAGACAAATTTTTGACTATTTTAGACAAATCAGATTTATACTTGCAACATGCTACTCTCTCAATACATCATCAGGTTCAGTCATCATCAGTAAGACTTTCTATATACGTTTTTCGCATAATTCATTTTTGAATTGGATTATTAATAAAGACACGTTGAAACGAACAACATGAGAAGCAGGTGACACATTTTTTGTATAGTTTTGTGTAGTACAATGGGCAGGATTTCTAATTTTGCCGCTCTGTTTATTTGCTTCGATTTTCTGGGGTTTTCCTGAAAAAGACCTAAACAGTGGTCAGGAGGTTGGTTCCGAACCTATGGGTAGGTTGTCGCGACGTGTTTTCTGGGGGTTCGCCACGATCTTATGCAATTAAAATAATTTTTTATCGAATTTCACCGAAAAAAATGTCACTGTTAATTTAACACGAAACTGTAAAGCGGTTACACACTACGGAAATTACAGAGATTCTAAACGTCAGTCGGTGTTCTCACTTAGAAATTACTAGTGTAGTTCCCCCAACAGAATAAGCTAATTTTATTTAGGTATTCGTTTCTCTACTTCTATTGTTAAATCATTCTGAATACATACGAAGGTAAATAGTTTACGATTATGTACGAAGTACATAAGTACATTACGATTATGTACGAATGTACATAATATTTTTTGCGGCTTTGTTCTGTTCTTGCTTTTACACTCCTTTGACTAAGGCCGGTATTACACAATCAAAGTTCTTTTATAAAAGCTATTTCCATCTTTGATAAAAGTTATACATAAAAGAAATGCTATGACCTCAAAATACTCCTATTACACTATAAAAGTTCTTTGACTAAGATCTTTTATAAAACTTTGCCGTTCTTAGTTATCCGAATTTAAATACAGGTTTTGGATATTTCATTTTTATTTTGGGGATTTAATCCCACTTTATAACCTCTTTTAAAGTCACTTTTTAAAGCCTTCTTGGTCAGCACCTAGAGCCTAAGAGGAACCGCCATGCAAAATTTCAGCTTCGTAGGCCTTAAGGTTTCAGGCACGCAGTGATCACTGTGTTTTATTTTGGGGGTATAAATTCCTTTTAATCCCCTTGAAGCTTGAACTTTTTAAAAAAGATTTCTTAGTGAACCCCTACAGTCCAAGAGCAACCTCTATTCAAAATTTTAGTTTCCTAGAACTTATGGTTACAGAGATACAATTATCAGTCAATCAGCGTTTAATTTTTGGGGTTAAATCTCTTTTAAACCCCATTAAAGTTTGAATTGTTCAAAAGAGTTCTTAGTGAGTACTTAGGGCCTTAGAGAAACCACCATGCAAAATTTCAGCTTCCTAGGCCATTAACCTTCCTAGGCCATTTCAGCTTCCTAGGCCTTCAGCATAACACAGGTCTGCGTTTACTACTAGGCAAAATAGGCTCTTAACTACGGTCTGCTGAAAAGAGGGTTTCATAGAGGAATTTGCCATTTCTGCAAGAAATAAATAAATCAACTGGCTTCGACTTCTAAATTTAGTTAAAAAATACATACCTATAAAACTGCTTACTGCAACCCCATATTTAGGCGGTATCCTTTGTGTATACTTTGTGGCAGGGGTAAACGTACTCGCCAGCTCAGCTGCGTTCTGTACTTAACTATACATTTTACTCTTTTAATATGTTTGTGCGTACATAGTTTATTTTATATTAACCAGAGATCTTCAATGTATCTATATTTTGCATCACAATTCATGGAATTTTCCTCCTTTATTTGCTTAAGCGACTGCATTTTTTTTAGTCAAGAGTAAAAATTTAGAGTAATTCCACTTTTGGATTGTTTATACCTGTCAGCTATACCAGTGGGGCACAAATTGTGGGTAGCGACCCACAGAAGGGGTCGTAAAAAATTGAAGGAGTCTTGGATAGTCTGAAGTAAATTTATATCATGCTAAATTATTTAATTTTAAATATTTTTTAATTTCAAACTAATAATATAAAGTAACAGAACTTCAAATAGTTCTGATTTAAAAACAAACAAACAAAGCAAATATCAGCTTCATTCTTGTAAAATTCATTCTATTGCTTCATTCTATGTGACACCGACTGCCCTGTATATCTACTCTCTCAAATCATAAATCGTGCCCCTTATTGAGCAAATTTCCAATGCGGTTTCTGTTTCTGAAATGCCTATTAATTATGCCGGTAGTTAACATGTGCCCGTGTGTGTGTCATGCTGCCTTGGGCACAGATAAAAATAGCTATAAAAAAATAGCATGAAAAAGCGTTCCAATGTTTTTTCTGCTCCTTTTCCAATCGCCCGATTTCTCTTTTTAAATCGGGCCGAGGTTTCCTTCTTTCTCCTGCACGTGCGACAAACTTTCTTTTGTAGTGGCATTTCGCCGCGGATGTTTTTGCGATGATGGAATCGTATAAACATGCTCAACCCAATGACTCGGTTTTTTTTCTTTGCATATTATTAGAATTTTATGTTTGGGAAGGAATATATTTATAGCTTCATAGTGAATTCGTTTGTTACTCGGCAAGGTTTTTCTATTCCGAGCTGAAATTACAGACACTCTTGATACCTGAATGATAATTTAAGATCCTCCTCTTGTAAACATTTTGACTTTGTTTATTAAATACTGTTTAGTGTTCATTAAATATCCCTAGAGTTATCGAAACTTTTCCTTGGGTATAATTTAAGAAAATCATCTCGTTAAAGTTTTGGTTCTTAGGTTATTTGATACCCATAGTGTTTTCCTTCTTCCTTCGATCTGTAATTTAAGAAACTTCTTTCATAAAACGTTTGGATTTTTAGTTTATTAGATATCCCTAGAGTTATCGAAACTTTTCCTTGTATATAGTTTAAGAAAATTCTCTCGTTAAGTTTTGGTTCTTAGGTTATTTGATACCCATAGTGTTTTCCTTCTTCCTTCGATCTGTAATTTAAGAAACTTCTTTCATAAAACGTTTGGATTTTTAGTTTATTAGATATCCCCAGAGTTGTTAAAGCTTTCTTGAGCTATAATTTAAGAAATTCCTGTCGTTAAAGTTTTGGTATTTAGATTATTGGATACCAATAAAGTTTTCATTACTTCTTTGATCTATAATTTAAGAAACACTTTTCCTTAAAGTTTGAAATTTAGATTATTGGAAAACTCTAGTGTTGTCGTTACTTTCCCGCACAAACGTTTTGAATTTTATATTATTAGATATCCACAGTGTTTTCATTAATTTCTTAAGGTATAGTTGTTAAAAATTTCCTGAGGTATACTTTTAGAAAATCCTTTCTTAAAAGTTTTGATTTTTAGATTACTGGATACCCGTAATGTTTTAATTTTTCTTTTGATCTGTAATATAAATTTTTTTTTTCTCGTAAACGTTGTGATTTTTAGACTATTAGATACCTCTAGCGTTGTTTAAATTTTCCGAGGGGTAATTTAACAAACTCCTGTCGTTAAAAATTTGAATTTTAGATTATTAGATACCATGGTGTTCATTAATTCCGTTATCTATAATTTACGAAACTTCTTTCGTAAATGTTTTGAGTTTTAGATTATTAGATATCCATAACGTTTTCACTATTTTCCTAAGCTATAATTTAAGAAACTTCTTTCATAAACCGTTTGATTCTCAGATTATTCGATACCCCTAGAAATTATGAATACTTTCCGGAGCTATAATTTAAGAAACTCCTCTCTTTAAAGTTTTGACTTTTGGATTATTAAAGACACGTAGTTTTTATAATACTCTTTATCTGAATTTTAAGAAACTTTCCTCGTAAACGCTTTGATTTTTAGTTTATTAGATATCCTTAGAATTGTCAAAACTTTTCTGAGCTATTTCTTTGATTTGTAATTTAAGTAACTTCTCTCGTAAACGTTTTAGTTCTTAGGTTATTTGGTACCCGTAGTGTTTTCATTCCTCTTTTCATCTGTAATTTAAGAAACTTTTTTCATAAAACGTTTGGAATTTTAGTTTATTAGACATCCCCATAGTTGTTAAAACTTTCCTGAGCTATAATTTACGAAACTCCTGTCGTTAAAGTTTTCATATTTAGATTCGTGAAGTTTTCATTACTTCTTTGATCTATAATTTAAGAAACACTTTTCCTTAAAGTTTGAAATTTAGATTATTGGATATCTCTAGTGTTATCGTTACTTTCTTGCACAAACGTTTTGAATTTTATATTATTAGATATCCACAGTGTTTTTATTAATTTCTTAAGATATAGTTGTTAAAAATTTCCTGAGGTTTACTTTTAGAAACTCCTTTCTTAAAAGTTTTGATTTTTAGATTACTGGATACCCGTAATGTTTTAATTTTTCTTTTGATCTGTAATATAAATTTTTTTTTCTCGTAAACGTTGTGATTTTTAGACTATTAGATACCTCTAGCGTTGTTTAAATTTTCCGAGGGGTAATTTAACAAACTCCTGTCGTTAAAAATTTGAATTTTAGATTATTAGATACCATGGTGTTCATTAATTCCGTTATCTATAATTTACGAAACTTCTTTCGTAAATGTTTTGAGTTTTAGATTATTAGATATCCATAACGTTTTCACTATTTTCCTAAGCTATAATTTAAGAAACTTCTTTCATAAACCGTTTGATTCTCAGATAATTCGATACCCCTAGAAATTATGAATACTTTCCGGAGCTATAATTTAAGAAACTCCTCTCTTTAAAGTTTTGACTTTTGGATTATTAAAGACACGTAGTTTTTATAATACTCTTTTTATCTGAATTTTAAGAAACTTTCCTCGTAAACGCTTTGATTTTTAGTTTATTAGATATCCCTAGAATTGTCAAAACTTTTTTGAGCTATTTCTTTGATTTGTAATTTAAGTAACTTCTCTCGCAAACGTTTTGGTTCTTAGGTTATTTGGTACCCTAGTGTTTTCATTCCTCTTTTCATCTGTAATTTAAGAAACTTTTTTCATAAAACGTTTGGAATTTTAGTTTATTAGACATCCCCATAGTTGTTAAAACTTTCCTGAGCTATAATTTACGAAACTCCTGTCGTTAAAGTTTTCATATTTAGATTCGTGAAGTTTTCATTACTTCTTTGATCTATAATTTAAGAAACACTTTTCCTTAAAGTTTGAAATTTAGATTATTGGATATCTCTAGTGTTATCGTTACTTTCTTGCACAAACGTTTTGAATTTTATATTATTAGATATCCACAGTGTTTTCATTAATTTCTTAAGATATAGTTGTTAAAAATTTCCTGAGGTTTACTTT
>OU015502.1:54881732-55089232 GCA_907164885.2 Dolomedes plantarius | reverse complement strand
TCCGGCACTTCAGCAAAGACAATGCCTGGGGGAAATCATTTTCATGCAAGATGGAGCCCCTCCACACGTTGCTGTACGGGTGCAACAGCTGTTACGACAGAAATTCACAACAGAAAGACTCATTAGCCGCTACTTTCCAACTGCATGGCCACCTCGGTCGCCTGATCTTACCCCATGCGACTTCTGGCTATGGGGTTACCTTAAGTCCAAGGTCTATCAAGGAGTGGTCCAGGACCTGGCTACGTTGAAGGATAACATATCACGGACTATAAGGGAGATTCCTGCAGACATGTTACTTTCTGCTGTTGTGCATACTGTGCACAGAATGCAATATGTGGTCCACAACAACGGCAGCCACATTGAACCTCATTTGAATGCAAAATAAAAGGTAATTTCCGTATTGATTAGCATTTCTTAACACTCTATTTTCTATTACACAGCGCCAAATATTCCCTTAGCGGTGACTTTTGGAACTAATTTATTTTTTCGCGGAATCCTTCGTCCCCCGTCTTGTTTAATCTTCCTACAAAATGTGGCGTCATTCTCGCAAATAGATCGCGCTACAGAACACTGTGAGCACTGTCAGTTTAATTATGACCACCCGGTATATAAAACAGTTCCGTAACTGACTGACTCACTGACTGACATACAACGCACAGACCAAAGGGCCGCTGGACCAGCCGGAAAGACAACCGCTGGACCTAAAGGGCTGAAATTTTGCATGGCGATTTTTCTTATAGTGTAGGGGTGCACTAAGAAAGATTTTTGAAAAATTCATCTTAGATTTTTTTAAATTAAATTTTTAATCTGTTTTAGTAACTTTTATTAAGTTTGCATTTAAAATAATAAATTGAGGGTTATAAAATTTTTATCAAGAGAAAGATCATAAAAAATTCTTTAAAATAAGATCTTTTTCGAATCTTTATCTCCATTTTCTGATTTTTGGTGGATTTTTAAATATTCATTTTTAGAATTTAATTTATTAAATACTGATCACGTGATTTCCTTTTCTGGTACTTTAAATAAATTTATCGTCACTTGCATAACAGCGTAATAGACAAAAAAATTTTTTTTCTTGCTAATGAGGCAGACGATTGGACATTATCCAAAAAAATATTAAAATACAATAAAGATATTATGTTCCTCAAACTGTACTAAATTATCTATACTATATTCTTTTAGTATGTCCTATTATATTTAATTTGAATATTTTCTTCTATGTTATTTTGTCTATAAAAATATTCCTTACGATTTTTTTTATAAATATATTTTTTGTTTTTTTTACATCAATTATGTACATTGATGGTCGTATTTATTATAAATATAAATATAAATATATATATATATATATATATATTTTCTTGGCATTAATTGCATACATTGACCGTTGTATTCAATTTGAATGTACTCCGTAGCGAAGTGCGGGTTTTCAGCTAGTATATATATATATATATATATATATATATATGAACAAAACTATACTGAATACTACTTTTGTTGGAGAGTGAACAAAAGTAAATTCCAGAGGGTTAAAATTCCCATTTGGAAATTACTCTCACGGGTCTATTAGAAATGCAAAGATTAAATCAGGATTTTTCATTGGCTCAGTAAGCTGGGTGTCAAGAGAAACGTATCAGCCTGTCAAAAGGTCGAGGGGAGAGTTAAGGCGCCTATGCCGCAAAGGTCAGTCCGACCTTATTCAGCCGTGGTCACCCCACATGAGACTCGGAAGCGCTAGAATCACGCGATAACCCCCTTTATTTTTTTCAGGGCTCATGCAAATAAGGGCAAGGACGAAGGAAATGCAATCTAATTGCACTCATTGTCTCGGCAGACATGCAGTTACCGGCGCGCGCGCGCGTGAGAGAAAACGCTGGTTACGCGTTAACAGGTTGGCGACGGGAAATTAAGGGGCAGCTCGTCTCGTTCGTTTGTTCTAATTATCGGTACTACTTGGCATTTCATTGTCACGGTCAGTACATCAGACTAATGGAATAGCACTTGTTATTTGTCAGACAAGTAGTTATGCTGTTCTTTTTTTTTATGTTACGAGACATTTAACCCAGGAAAATGCTGAATTGATACAAGAAATGACACCCTTTTTTTAAAATAAGATGTAAGAACTGCGCTTACCGAGAATTTGAAACGATAGGGGCATTTTACGGTCTATTAAAGTTAACCTTTTCCTTACGGGTTGGGACAGCATGTATCCCAAGAATTCGGGCCCAAAAATGAATATATATATATATATATATATATATATATATATATATATATATATATATATATATATATATATATATATATATATATGTATATATATATATATATATATGTATATATATATATATATATATATATATATATATATATATATATATATATATGTATATGTATATATATATATATATATATATATATATATATATATATATATATATATATATATATATATATGTATATACATATATATATATATATATATATATATATATATATATATATATATATATATATATATATATATATATATATATATATATATATAAAACCCCCTTAATATCCGTTCTTACAAAGGGGGTGTGAAATTTCCCGTTCTAAAGATGGAATCAGAAAAATGGGCCCCGTAAGCTAAAGGTTAAAATAACAGCAGAAATTAAGCTTTTGAGATATTGATAAAAAAATTTAGGGCTCAAAGAATTTTAGAATAAAAAAAATTTTTTTTTTCATTCCAAGTCGGCAATACTTGAAGATATTTTCTCCATAGGTTAACACTGAGGTGAAGGAATCTAGTAGGGTTAGTACACAGCAACCTTAATGTCCCGATCAATAGAAAAACGATAGTCGTTTTAGACACTGCGAAACTGAAACGTTAGAGCTATTTCAAAGACATAGGAAACCTGAAAAATAAACACTATTTAAATTTTCAGTGTTACAATCGTATTCCTTTAATTCTGCCAGGCAAATTTGGATGATATCTGTTATAAAAGTTTATATTTCATTAGTTCTTTGCTGGCTTTTCGGTATGCTGCATATGATACAGAAGTTCCTTTGATTCTTTACAAGTACACTGTATCTGATATTGAAGCTTTTATCCTTTGGATCTTTACAGGCTTGGTACACTATAAGCTAATATAGAAGTTTATATCCCTTTGATGCTGTATACGCTTTTTACAAAACTGTATTTGAAATAGAATTCTGTTTTCCATTAGTTCTTTTACGCTCGGGTAAGGTAAGTTCGAAATAATAAAGGAACTCTTTGACTGGATGTCTATATAGCTTTACTAGCGTTCAAGATTTCATTCTTTGTTGATACATAAGCATGTGCAAATTCGTCACTTCAGTTCAGTTCTTGTGTATCAGTAAAAGAAATGCCCCAAACGCTTTTATCAATGACTTCCTCTCGGTTACAAATAATGGGGAAATAATCTTTCTGGTGAAGGAAAAAAAAGAGTGCAAAGTATAACTGTGTACGTATGCCAGGCATCTCTGATTGCGGCAGTTGGCCCAGTTTTCATTCGGTGGCCCGCAGTAGTCTTTGAAACGCAATAAACGCCCGCTCAATCTGCAATTATGGTTTACCCGGAAGTGGGAAGTGCTTCCGGAAATCGTAGAAGCCACACTTCCTCCGAGAGCATCCGTCGCTTGGACCCCGATCGGGGCAAGAGCAAAAATCTATTTTAGGAATTATGGTCAAGGCGAAACCCGATTTTCTTGCCCCCCGATTCCCCTTCCATTGATAATCCCGTAGCGTAGATACGCTATGGACTCTTTTTTTTTTATCACCTTTGTTGATTTCCCATTCATGTTTTCATGACCTGAATTCATGACCGTGTTTGAACAGGGCAAATCATTTGTGGACAGAAAAAAGCAATACATGAACCCGATTGTAGGCAATTAGCTTAATTATTTGCAATAACAGCACATCGGAGATGTGTTGGAAGTGCATCTGAAACCGATAGTAATTCTTGGAATCCATATTTGGGATGAACCTTTGTTGCCTTACCCTCAAAATCTCTTTCTGTAATATAGGCCATCGTCCGCTAAGTTTCTTTTCCATTTTGAAACATAGCCTTAACAAGTCAAACAGTCTAAAGATTTTTTAGATCTAAAGCATTGGGACAAAATGGAAATTAAACAGCTATGGAAGTTGGTAATTTCACTATGTTATTGAGGATTTAAGATGTTGTTGACAACCATTTTTCTAAACTTCCGTACTTATTACTTTTTCTTTCTCAACAATTCGATAATCAAACTGAACTTTTTACTTTATGCACCTATGGGATGTTCAAAACACCCTTAAAATATTATAATGTGTACTTAAAAGTATCTCCCTCACCCCTCGCTTTTAAGATATCGTGGCTATTGATCCTCCCCACTTCTCCTCCTCACTAAAAGGACCTAATTTCTTTTTTGCGGACTCTATTATAATAACCACTCTGCCCACCCTACTCTATTCGCTCTCAGATTATTCCTTTCACCTTAATTTTAAACAAATGGACTCTGTAATCGATCCCAGATGGTCTCCTTTCCAGACAGGTTTTTTCGTAATTGCACCATCAAGTCATGTGCTGATTTAAAGTACTTAAAATTATACACAAGCTTTTTTAACGAGTCCCTACTGAACTGTAAATCAAACACTCCTTCAGTTTACTACAAGGCAAACACGTTTCTAACTGCTTCCAGACTCAGATTTGTGGTCCTTCATAAGCTAACAGCTTTGAGTGAATGGTACTGGTGAAAATACACCAAAGTGATTGCGACAGCTTATATCCTTCTCTCGAGATTTGTAGTTCTTCAT
The DNA here is from genome assembly GCA_907164885.2 of Dolomedes plantarius. Lineage (NCBI taxonomy): Eukaryota > Metazoa > Arthropoda > Arachnida > Araneae > Dolomedidae > Dolomedes > Dolomedes plantarius. Next base: position 55,084,431 of record OU015502.1, on the reverse strand, counting down.
CAGCTGGCAGCCATGAGTGAATGGTACTGGTGGCAGTACGCCAAAGTGATTGTGACAGCTTATATCTTTCTCTCGAGATTTGTGGTTCTTCATCAGCTAACAGCTTTGAGTGAATGGTACTGGTGGAAATACACCAAAGTGATTGCCACAGCTTATATCCTTCTCTCGAGATTTATAGTTCTTCATCAGCTAACAGCCATGAGTGAATGGTATTGATGGCAATACACCAACAAATGGCTAACTGATTGTGACAGCTTATATCCCTCGCTAAAGATTTGTGATCCTTCATCAGCTAACAGCCATGAATGAATGGTACTGGTGGAAATAAGCGAATGCGATTGTGACAGCTTATTATTTTAACAGTCGGTACGAACTGTCTTCAGGAATAAAGTTCCATAGACACGAAATGAAACAAAAATCGCAATTGACAAAAATCGCACTTTCATTCACTGAAAAATTAAAAAAAGGCTTAATGAAGAAGATTTTTAATATAAATACTTGCACAGTCAGGTGCAAATCGCAACCTTTTCCTATGAAAGAAAAATAAATAACACAAATCAAATTAAGACTACCAGAGAAAAATAGTTTAATGATAACTTTTTATCAACAGTACCGACACTATCATTAAACGAAGGATTTTTTTTATGAAACTATTTTTTCAGAAAGTGCGAAACTGTTTATATCTTGAAGGTCACAACTTTCTCCAGTCACAATTTTTCTCTGGTAATCTGCATTCAGTTTGCCTTCATGACTTACAAACGGAAACTCCTATGAAAACTAATTGGTATCTAATTTATAATTTACAGTAGGCTTTCCTCTTTTCCCTTTGATAAGTCAATTAATCTAGAGTCCCATCCGTGTTTGGCACGTGTCGATTATCCACTTTCAGCCTGCTTAGTCGAAAATTTCGATTAATAGCTTGAAATACTTCAATCGTTCAATTTCGCACTTTAACCGATATAAAAAAAATCTGCCATAATTCTTAGGTGTTCCACCAGGATCCTCTAGTTTAATATTACAAGTAGGGCATCTGTCCCTTTGAAATTGTTGATACATATTGACTTTCAATCGTCACTGACGTAGTTTCATGTTTGCCCGGTTATCATTATTTGCAATTTATTTTATAAGTCTAGAACAATTAATTAATATATTATTATATCTCTTGAGATTTATCCAGGATGTGATTCTGCACGTGACTTTTACTTATTAAAGAGCTGATTGGCATATACAGCATATGTTCTCTATGGGCATTCTAGGCTAAATGGACACTCAAACAGGGGTTGTGGGGGCATTTATATGTAAGGGGAAAAATATGAAGTCTGCTGTGTACTAACCCTATTGGATTCGCTCACCTCAATGTTAACCTATCGAGAAAATGTGTCTACTATTTACAGCTACATAAATGCTGATAATCCAATAAAAATGGGAATTTCGGGCAGCCCGAATTTCTCTGCACCTTGCAACAGGATTCATTTTATAAATTTCGTCCACCAAAGGAATTTAGGAGCGTTTAAAATATACTATATCAGATTTTTTTCACGAATAAATTAATTTAAAAAATATTATTTGCATTTTTTTAAAAACGAATAATGCCCCAAGGTGTAAAATTTCTTTCTCTATTATGGAGTACAATTTAAGAAAAAAAATATTTCATTCCAAGTCGGCAATCCTTGGACACATTTTCTCCATAGGTTAACATTGAGTTGAGCGAATCCAATAAAGTTAATACACATCAGCCTCAGGGTGTTGTAGCTTCTTGAGTTAAATTCATTGATTGAAATTTCCTTTAAACTGCTTTGTTATAAGGGCCTGTTCACACAGAATCCGCCAGCGTCTCTTGTATTGACATATTTTAAACCATTTACAGACCTTAACAATTTCATGGCCAATCATTTGGAGGTTTGTAATTGGTTAAATATATCTTAATACGAGTAACGCTGACGCTGACGGATTCTATGTGAACAGGCCCTGTAGCGGAAATTAGTTGTGTTTTTCATGTGTAGAGGGCGTTAGTCGTCCATGTTTTGATGTATTTTCAACATTGCTTTGTCTTATGTAATTTTCTATCAGTGTTCAGTATTTGTTGAGAACCACCGAGCATGGCGTCCGTTTAATGGACGATAGGGTAATTAATAAATATTAACCAGGATCAATAATGGCTGTTTTGTCTTTTTTGGATTCTGGTCCTCCTTTTTGCCCCAGGCCCTGAGTCTAGCTGTTGTCGGTATGGTTTCCCCATTGCAACAAAATTTCGGGTTTAAAAAATCATAGTGAAATGTTATATACCGGGTGGCCATAATTAAACTGACAGTGTTCTGTAGCGCGATCTATTTGCGAGAATGACGCCACATTTTGTAGGAAGATTAAACAAGACGGGGGACGAGGGATTCCGCGAAAAAATAAATTAGTTCCAAAAGTCACCGCTAGGGGAATATTTGGCGCTGTGTAATAGAAAATGTGTTAATAGAAAATTTTATTCCTTATTAATTTGCATTTGTTAACACTCTATTTTCTATTACACAGCGCCAAATATTCCCCTAGCAGTGACTTTTGGAACTAATTTATTTTTTCGCGGAATCCTTCGTCCCCCGTCTTGTTTAATCTTCCAACAAAATGTGGCGTCATTCTCGCAAATAGATCGCGCTACAGAACACTGTGAGCACTGTCAGTTTAATTATGGCCACCCGGTATATTGTGGGCTTTTGTGACACTGTTCGTATATATCAGGGTCAGAATATGGTAGTCTTGTTTTGAGTCATTTTTAATACCCTCGATTACAGATTTGTTGTTGTTGTTGTTTCTTATGCCCCCTGGCCGGAATGTATTCCAGACCAGGTCCATATAGGCTTGCGGGATGAGGGGTGTGGCTCTGGTTTATAATGGCACCCCAAGGGTCGGAGTCCGACTTAGCCAAGTGCCACCTCAATTTTGACCGAGTACCCCCAGAGGTGACATCTGGGGGAGATCGTACCTTCCCCGACCACTGACCTCATATAAGGACTTTCCGGTCTACGTATTTAACGTGCTCCTATCCGGCCTAGACACGAAGGTACAGGGTGCGGCAGAAAGAACGTTCTGATTTGGAACGTCAAAAACAAAAATACAAAGCAAGATAGAGAAAGAAATCTTTTATACCTGAGAAAAAAAAATTAACTTATTTATTTATTATTAATTATTATTATATTATTATTAAATAAACGTCAACAACAAAAATTCAAAGCAAGATAGAGAAAATCTTTTAAACCCGAGAAAAATAAAAAAAATTAATTAATTTATTTACTATTAATTATTACTTTATTATTATTAAATAAACGTCAATAACAAAAATTCAAAGCAAGATAGAGAAAATCTTTTATACCTGAGAAAAAAAAAATTTAAATTTATTATTAATTATTATTTTATTATTATGATTTATTTTATTTATTTTTAATTTTATTTATTTATTTATACCATCGGAATGTTCTTTCTGCCTCACCCTATATTTAATGGTGATTGTTAGGACTCGATCCGATCACCCTCAGAACCGAAAGCCAACACGCTACCACTAGGCTACCTCTGGCACCGATAACAGATTTAGAATTAGACAAGATGGTTATGTCCTCGGTAGAATTTTGAAGTGGGTGTGAGAAGAAAACATCAAAGGCTTCAATCGTTGCCCTAGAAACGTTAAATGCTGTAGTGACCCGATGGTTAATTTGTGAAATGATTTTGTGTTATTTCGGAAGGACAAGGGATATGACTTCTCCAGTACGACTAATCCATCTTGATTTTATCTGCTACGAAATGGATAAATATGGTTTAGTGAGTGTTTTATCTGTAGGTTAAATTAGATTAATTTTTGGGATTTGACTATTTCTCGTGTTTCTTCCTTTGATCAAGGCTGGGAAAAATAATAAATTTATATTAACTGTTATATTACAAATATTAATATTGTTCACATTTGGCCGATCAATTGCAGAGATTTTTTAAATCGTGAAAATAGATCCAGGGAATTGCTAATGAACGGAAGTAGATTAAAAATATCTAAAATATTGAAAGCCGTTCGCCTAAAAGCATGAAAGTAACATCAAGTGACAAATTGGCTACCCAAAATCCAGAGAAGTAAAATTACTTCAGTTCTTACCATCACCTATATGTTATAAAAGATCTGGCATTTCCAGTTTATTCTTTACCTCTAAAAGGCCTGAGATCCAGGCCTTGATTTTCAGTTAGGCCCGGTAGGTCCGGGCCTAGGGGCCCCCGAATGTTGTGGGCCCCCCAAAAATTTTAATTTTAAAAGAAAAAAAAAGAAAAAAGTCCCCATTCCAATTTTTTTTATTATTTTACCCTTTTTAATAGCAATTTTTTTTATATATCCTATCAAATTTGATTGATTGATTGGTTCATCATATGTATAGTTATATATACATAGTTAATCATATGTATGTTATAGTGTATATAAGGGATTAATAAGTTTTTCTGGTTGCATTCTATTGGTGTTTTAATGATGAAGTAATATCTTGTATTGATTTTTGTTATTTGATAAGGTTCTAGGCCTCTACTCTTCGAATAGCCAATTCTTGGTAAAATGGTTCTTTCACAATGTTTCATGATTATTTTTTTTGTGCGTCAATTTCGGAAATTTTACGCCCACATCAGTGTTAGGGGGCTCCCATCCCGAGTTGCGCCTATAGTCATGAATTCTCTAAATCGGGCCCTGCTGAGATCAGAGGTGCACCCTAACACATTTACAATTACATGCATACTTCTGTAGGCTTTCCAAATATGTCAGTTTGTGATTTCTAAAATATTTATAAATATTGGGATTTCTAAAATCTGGTGCGGTTGCCTAGGCTTTGTTGCAGCTTAAGTCTCCTTGTAAGAAAAATGTATTTAAAGGGAAAGATAGAGAACTAAACACACGTTATTATCAGCTATTGTAAGTTGGGGTAACTGGGCCATTCATTTTCAACTATTTTATAAACTATAGTTTTAACACATTAAAAGTATACTAACATGTATGATTTTCAAAAATCTTTGTATTACATACATTTTAGTAAGTCTTAGGGAGTCTGTTTAAGCTATGATATTGATTTTTATTATATATATATATATATATATATATATATATATATATATATATATATATATATATATATATATATATATATATATATATATATATAAATACAGGTGGGTCCAGTTTCCCTGATAAATGGTATAAGTAGACCACCCAGGTCTATATCTCATAACAAACAACAGAATCTGTGACTGGGTAACTGGGTAACTTTTACTTCAGAACGCAGGTACGTGTCGCAGTAGTATATAGTGTAAAGGAAATTAAAATATACTCAGTTCAATTGAGTGTAGGGTCTCTAGCGTAAGTACTCAATTGTATTAAAAAATTATAAAAAATTCCCTCTATTTTAAAATGTTATGTAATTTTTACCCAAATTAAATTTGTTTTCATGATTTTTTTTATCACATTTGAACTAAAAATATATGTATTCAATTGTTACATTTGTATTTAATTAGTATATGTTTTTAAAAAAGGGCTCCGAACTTAGGCAGATATCTTAATTGAGCGTAAAGATTCACGAGTTGACCACTGAAATTTTTTATATTTTTATGATCAAAATTAAAAAATTATTTCTACTGTGGCGTCACGACAAGTAGTAAGGCATTATCTCTCTGAGGCATTTTGAAGAAATTCCACAATTCTAATTTACAAAACGAAGGCCAAATTTTTAAAACAAAACTTAACAATTTATTAACAAGAAAAAATTTAAACATTAGACATTTTCGACAGATACACTTAATTTACGTGCAGATTTACAGTGCGCGCTCCAGGGCCCATTCCGGCTCAAGAAAAAAACAGGAGCCTAGCAAACACACGTCTATCCCGCTCGGATTTTATACAGCGTCTCCCTTCAATGCCTGGCTTTTCAGAAGGGGTGGAGGGGCGGCAGCTGCCGGCAGATTATCGGCTGACAGCTCTTCTAGACGCCGAACTTTATTACATTCCGAAACGTTAAGATGATAGCTTTAGTGGCTGCATCCTGTGAGGAAAACGGTTTTTAATCCCCCCACGTGTTCCGAAACTGGTGGAACCGAACAACACATTCCTTGAAAACACGCAGCTGTGTTCCAAGCGCTTGTGGGTTCTTTGGTAAAAAAAACCTCATCTTTCCAGTACGCTACAATACATACATAATATGTAGAAATAATTTCGGTGGTGTTCCAAGGCTAGCTCTTTCAAAACCATTGTTGCCTCTCAGAATCTCAGGGGAGGCACGATCTCACCTGAATTACTGGGAACATCAATATTCATCACTGAGACATACTGAGAATTATGGGGATCATAGTCCTCTTTCGATTCCGAAGATGCGTGAATCTGAGTCTTCACCGTATGGTTGAAAATCCGGATCCTTGTCAGAATCATGAGAGTGAATCCAATTTTCATTTGATTCTGATTTCAATGCAGCTGGAAAACATTCCTCTTCACGAATGTTGCCTAAGTCAAAAAGAAAAGAAGAAGCTGCATCAGCCACTGCTACTTCTTGTTGAAACTGAAGGTTGCTAACTCAACAATGTGTCTTGTTCTTTGATTTGAAGTGCATGGAGCTTACAGGATTGCGCGCAGGAAAACTTGCAGTACGCTCAAAAGCTGCTTTCCCTTCCTCTCCGACACCTTCACACGTGCAATCAATCGCGCGGGATCGTGGTTTCACGCGGGAAAGAGCGTATGTGTAAAGGGCGCTATTGTAATGACACTCGACAAAAACTCCGTCTCAAATCTATTTATGATTAGTGACTTAATATAAAAATACTACAATGCACACTGGGGAATTAATATCAAAACTGAGATAAAAAGAACAATTCATCATAAATGCACCGGTTGATAACCTTATAATAAACCATACAATCCTCTTAAGAGGTAAACTATCATATCAGCCAATACAATGTAGAGCGTGCTAGTGTCAGTAAAGGCAGTTGAGAAGTAAACTATCACAAAGAGCTTTGTAATGGTTTACCTCTCATCAGGACTTACATATGTGATAGTTTATAAGTCTATATTTCACCAACCATCTTATTTTTCATATAGGACAGTTTTCCTCAAAGCAGCTCCATCCAAAAGGAGTCACTTACAATAAAAATATCGAAAACGAAAAAATGTCACTTATGATGGTTTACCTCTGACGTACAGATACATATACAAGATCATCTGCACGCACAAAGATTGCGAAGCAAAACTTTTTACACAAAAAATGGTTTGAAAAATTCAAAAACTTTATACATCGGAAGAAAAACATTTCGTTTCATAAAAAAAAATGTGTTCAGCAATATGGGGGTAACTATGCATCTAAATATCCTCCAAAGTCAAGGTTCTGTGGACAATTTCGTTCAACCGAAGCTCTGGTTTGTAGGCAATACTGTTTCGAGAAATTCGTTAAATCTATGCACCATTAGATGTATCAACGATCTGCTATGACTAAAAATTTTTACTCTTGATTTAACCACTTTTCTGGGATCCATGACTTATCTTCAGGTTAATACATTTTTTATATATACATTTTTTTCTTTCAGGTTGCTAGCGTCATTTTGTGTCTTTCTTGCATTCCTTGAATGTTTTGTCCCTGTCACAGCATTTTCACAGGTGAGTCCATTTCCTAGATATATCATTCACATCATTTTTATCGTACCGAAAAGCAAATATATTTTTATCTATTATATGCAGCAGTTGATGTTTCTGTTTCTAATACCCTCTGGCCGAGATTAGTTCCAGACCAGGTTTATGTAGGCCAGCGGACTGCGGGGTTACGGATGCGGTTTATAATGACACCACAAGGGTCGGAGTCCGATTTAGCCAAGTGCCACAGCAATTTTGACCCAGCATCGCCAGGGGTGGCATCTGGGGAGGGGACGTACCCTCTCCCACCCTCTCTGACCTCATAGAGGGACTTTCCGGTCAACGGAATTAACGTGCCCATATCTGGCCTAGACACGAAGGTATTTAACCTTTAGCTTACGAGGCCCATTATTCCGATTCCCTCTTTAGAACGGGAAATTTCATACCCCCTTTGTAAGAACGGCCATTAAGGGGGTTATATATATATATATAAATATATATATATAATATTATTATATATATATATATATATATATATATATATATATATGCATTCTTGGGATACATGCTATCCCACCCCGTAATAAAAAGGGTAACGGCTCTTGTCGGATTGGATCCGAGCACCCTCAGATTCAAACGCCGACGCGCTACCGCTATGCTACTTCTATCCTATACGCAACAGAGATATACAATACAATTACTTTAGTCTAACTAGCGGTAAAGGCCAAACCAGTTCGGATTATTGTCTGTGTTTCGAGTTATCCGTTGTTCTTTTTTCCCAATATTTCCTCGGTGTAATAAATAATGCATTATATACGAGTAGTAAACGATTGCTTAGAAATTCAGTTCCTGCCGACAACGCTAATGCATTTGATGATAATGATTTGTGCATTTGATGGTAATGATTCTTCGACACATGATTTGTAATTTCAATATCAATATATCTCATATTTTGGTTCTTAAGGCTCCTGTGTACTAACCCTATTGGATTCGCTCACCTCAATGTTAAACTATGGAGAAAATTTGTTTACCATTGACAGTTCCATAAATGCAGATAATCCAATAAAAATGATATTTTCAAATAGCCTGAACTTTTCTGCACATTTCGACAGGATTCATTTTATAAATTACACCCACTAAAGGAATTTAGAAGCGTTTGAAACACACTATACCAGATTTTTTCCACGAATAATTTAAATTTTTAAATATTATTTGCATTTAAACAAAAAACGAAGAATGACCCAAGATGTAACATTTCTTTTTCTATTACGGAGTTAAAAAAAAGAAAAAAATATCCAAGTCGGCAATCCTTGGACACATTTTCTCCATAGATTAACATTGAGGTGAGCGAATCTAATAGGGTCAGTACACAGCAGCCTTAAGTAACGTGTCGCATTCGATGGGTTCTATTTGTAAACATCCTGAATGTTTACAAATGGTGTCATGTTGAGAGGTCTCTTTTAAAGGAAAGTTGTACTAAAGAGGAAGTAATTCTGCTCATCTTTTTTGTTAATGCTAGATTTTTTTTCCCTTACTCTGATTAACCCTAAAATAAATGGGTAGGGTTCCATTTGGAAAATATGCTTTCGCAGTCATCATGTCCTAAACTTTTCTTGTGCAAAAAATAGCCTAAATTTTAATTTCATAATTATTTTTCTTAATGCAGTATTCAGTTCATCTCGAAACTCTTAAATGGGCCTGTTATCCAGCTTTTTAAAGGACTGCGATTGGGGAAAGACGTCATCTCGAACAAACTCGAGTAATTTCTTAAAATAAAATCGCAGATTAACTCAAATTAACAGCCCTGAGGTGCCATAGTTTTTTGTGTTCTTGTTAGAGTGTCAGACATGTCTATCCAACAAAAGCGTAACACTGTCTTGTACTTCTAAAATCTTTAAGTTCCTTTATGACTGTGGTTTAAAAAACACATTGATTTTCGGTCCTATGATGTTAAGCAAACTCTAGTAACTTCGTAAAATTGAGCCGCCGATTTACTCATATTGACATTCCTGAGGTTTCATGGTTTTTCAAGCTCCTGTTACCAACTTCAGAGAGTTAGTCTAACCAAATCGTGTCACTATAATGCATTTCTACAAATAGCGAAGTTCCTTAACCTTGCATTTGTCGCGTATTTAGAAACTACAGGCATGGTCCCGTGGCGTCTGATAGACGCCACTTTATCTTATTTAAGTTTTATTTATTCTATTTGTAAAAATAAATATTTATTTCAACAGTAATTTAAAGACATGATGGATGTAAATGAAAATCAATCAATCAAAAAAATTTCAGGTAGTCTCTTCAAACGAAACTACCGCGGGTTATTAACGTAGGATTACTTATCGCTGCTTACCTCTTTTGCATGTATATATGTATCTCTCTCTCTCTCTCTATATATATATATATATATATATATATATATATATATATATATATATTTATATATATATATATATATATATATATATATATATATATATATATATATATATATATATATATATATATATATATATATGTATGTCAAAATTTTGACGCAACTTGGTACTTTTCTGTTTAACTTGTCCAAGCGATAGACTGGGTTTGGCGCGCTGCCAAAATTATAACTCGAGAAGACGGATGGACGGTCGGTTTTAGTGTCTGAAATTTTCCTTTCCGCAGGACCGTTATGGAGGAACGTAATCCTACGTTAAAATATTTTTATTAGCAATTTTTACAAACCTGTTTTTACCTGTTTAGCTGTTTGGTGAAACGCTAAACAGGTGTTTTGGTATATATCCGTTTACTATAAAAGAATGATAGCAACTGCTGATTTGTTTGTTTGTTATAACTCATACACAAACGCTTCGAAGGTACTGACATCTGCTGGGAATACAGAGCAATCAATGAATACGCAAAATATAAACATGTTGATACTGGCGTCTGTGAGATGTCGCACGACCAGTGCAGGGTTAAAATCTGTGGTTAAGGAAAAAATTTTCTCATGCTACCATACCTCCCTGGAGTAATATCCTAAAACAGAATCACGAACTGAATGATTGACTCAAATTAACAACCCTGGAGAATTTCTACGTTTTACCTGCTCTAGTTAGTCTTTAAGCTGTGTTTATCTATCAAATATCCCCAAGGTGGTTGAAAAGATTACTTCATCACCTGTCTACTTCTTGCTGTTCAAACAAACTAGAGTAATTTCCGAGAACTAAATCACAGATTGACTCAAATTAATAACCCTGAGGTGACATGCTTTTCACGATCCTGTTAAACTTCGAGACGTGCTCCGAGCACCTAGCTGAAATATACATTTGTAATTCAGCTGATTATGCTTTCTTTCTGTTTAGTTGATTATATATCCATTTTTATAGAACAATTTAGAGGCATCGAGGTTCCATAGGACGAAGCGCCAAGTCCCCTTTTCAGTAGGGGGTGCAAGACAGTCCTCAAGGAATAGGACGTCAGATTCATACGTTCCAAATTACGTCCAAGCCCCAGAATCGGGTCCATGGGGTCCGTGGACTGAAAGCAGCATATGCTCCAGAACATGCGGGGGCGGTGTAGCCCACCAGGACAGGATATGTACGGACACGAGGTATGCATTTTCTGTAACTCTACATAAACTTTCACTAAACAAACAAACAAACAAACAAACCAAGAAAGATTTATCTGGCGAAAATCGGGAACTGATTTTTTTTCAAAGGGAAGAGGGCATGCCTCCCATTGGAAAAACTAACGTTTCGGACGAAACGTCGGTTGGGTTCCGTTTCATACGCAGGGCGCACACGCGCGGTTTTAATAGCGCTCACATCGTTACATCAGAGCTACAGGCTGCTTCTCGTGCGCATGCGTAGTAAATATTAAACAAACACGGCGGACAACAGAGAACAACATATATTCATGAACTGTCTCCCCTGAGTCAAATACATTAGACAAGGATGCCAATATGATATTAATATAACTGATTTAAAAATTAGGTTGAACCCTTTAAATTTTAATTTATTCAAAAATGACTTTTATTTTCTAACGGTAGACATCAATAATTTAATGCCTTTTAAATAGTAGCTATGGCAAATTGTAAATTTTAAGGACTGTGTGTTCTTTATTTGATCGTCTAGTCTACATATATACAAGTAAATGGAATTTAAAAATATTAATTTACTAATATGGAATAAGAAAAATAACGTTCAACGCTCCTGAAGAACTTACGCAGTAACTAAACACTTTGAAAAAAAATCCGATAAAATTATAATCGTTTACCTTGACAATAATCCGATAAAATTATAATCCTTTACCTTGACGACAAACCAATAAAATTATAATCGTTTACCTTGACGACAATCCAATAAAATTATAATCGTTTACCAACCAAGGGATTAAAATAAGATGGGTTGTAAAACAATATTTCAAATGGTGAATACCGAGCCTCAAAACCACATATTTTAAAAAAAATTCTGAATAAAGTATCTGTCACGGACATCTATTTTTTATTTGGACCGTTCAGTTTCTATTTCCATATCTGATGCTATACCTTAACCAAACAGAAAACAAAACTGCCCAACGTCTGATTAAGTTTAGGTCAGTTGCACATTAGAAAAACTCATCTATGAAACACGCGTGATCAAACAAGCTGCTTGACATAACTAGTTATTTCTTCTCGGACGCCCACTGGAAAGACATCAGACAATGAATCTTTATTTTGTCTTCGCATGAGTTGCGTCTCCACCAAAGACTATGGATATACCTTACATATAATATATACAATGACATTTTTATAGCCGGCCACCCTCTCAACGGCCGGCTATAAAAATGGCCGGCCGGCCATAAAACGGCCGGCCCCTCTCAACGGCCCCTTTTTTTCGGAACCATGACTGGCCGTCACAGAGAAGTTTCTCTCTTTCTCTCTCTCCATATATATATATATATAATGTAAAATATAAACAATTCAAATAAACAAAAAATAAAAATCAAGCATAGACTGCTAAAACACTTTAACTTAAAACCTACCCTAGCAAAGAATACATAAAACTTTTCAATAAAGTATAGAGCAGAAGCTTCATATCCTCATAATGAAAATATACAAATATAACTAAAAATAAATAATCCAACAGAGTTAGATAAATACTAGAAGAATATAGACAAAAAACAAACAGAAATCAAGCACTCAGATCATCCACGCACCAGAGGCAAGATTCTGTATAAGAGCCGGAACTGAGCCATAAAAAGACATAGAGGTAACCGACAGGTCTCGTTACCAGGGAGCCTAACCAAATCTAAATTTCTTAACTCAAATAATGTTACCGGATTCAGGTATATTGATGACCTCATAATTTTTAACTGCAACGATTTGGAATTTCTTAATCAAATCTACCCAAAGGAACTAACTTTAAACCGGACTAACGATAATAATCTTTGTGCGACTTATCTGGATTTAAAAATTAAAATTCAAAATAGAGAAATAAAAATAGGGATATATGATAAAAGGTTAGATTTTAACTTTGAGGTTATCACGCCTACCAATTTCCATAGCAACTTAAACTATAAAATTTATTATAATATTTTTTACTCACAACTTCACAGAATTAAAAATATATGTAACAACGCTGGGGATTTTTTGGAGGCATGTAACAGTTTCGAGGAAAACTTAAGTAAGAACAATTTTCCTAAAAATTTCGGCAATTTAAAAGTTTAAAAAAATAGGCACTTAGACTCAGGGATTTTTAAAGATGTTTAGGATAGTGTTTATGTAAGCTGTAATGGGGGGGCGTGGCGCTGTAGTATTGTTACAATGACGTAACTACTAGGATAGAACTGGCTGCTGTTTCGCCATAACCGTCACTTATGGAATTGGGGTGTGTATGCATCTTTGGCTTTGCATTAGGATTATTTGTGTGCTTGCATGTACGGTGCGTTGAGCCCTTACTGTAAGTTGTGTTTGCCGTTTCATTTTCTTTCGACTAATTATTTCCATGGGGAACTCGGGGCCTTGGGATGTCTTTTGGTCTTACCTGCATCCTATTCAGAAAGTTCCCCTTGAGATAACTGATTTGGTTAGGCTCCCTGATGACGAGACCTGTCGGTTACCTCTATGTCTTTTTATGGCTCAGTTTCGGCACTTATACAGAATCTTGCCTCTGGTGCGTGGATGCCCTGAGTGCTTGATTTCTGTTTGTTTTTTGTCTATATTCTTCTAGTATTTATCTAACTCTGTTGGATTAATTATTTTTAGTTATATTATATATATATATATATATATATATATATATATATATATATATATATATATATATATATATATATATATATATATATATATATATATATATATATAATGTAATGTAATGTAGTATAATATAACACCTACGTTTCCAAACACTTGGTGCTACTTGAGTTGGGAATCACTGCTTTAATCTGATATCTTTCGTCTGTTTCCAGGCCGGATGGAAGCCATTCCTGTACCGGGGCCTATCGTCGATACTTTTCCTGCAACGTACAAGTAAGACTCGTACTTTTGCAACTGACCTTCTCAATAATTGTATTTTACAGAAGACAAAATCTCCATTGTCATGTATTTATTTTTTTAACAGGACTGTCCTCCTGGCTCGAAGGATTTCAGGGCTCTGCAGTGCTCAAGGTTCAATACTGTTCCTCATAATAACATTTACTACAGCTGGGAACCTTACCACAATCGTAAGTTTTCTGCCGAATGTCTGTTAACCTTGGATACAAATTGAAAATACGTGTAAAAGAGAACCAATCAGCATATAATAACGGTAGATCATCAAATTAATCATTTTCCATATGTTTGCTCTCTAATTCATCTGGATTTACCTATCAATACGAAAAATTACATTAACTTACTGACCTTTGGTTAAGAATCAAAACTGGGGGATACTAAAGACATAAATTTCCAAATGTTTGCTCTCTAATTTATTTGGATTTACCTATCAACGCGAAAAATAACAGTAACTTACTGACCTTTTGCTAAGAATCAAAACTGAGGGATACTAAAGACATAAAATTCCAAATGTTTGCTCTCTAATTTATTTGGATTTACATATCAATAAGAAAAATTATAGTTTCTCACTGACCTTTGGCTAAGAATCAAACTGAGTGATACTAAAGACATAAAATTCCAAATGTTTGCTCTCTAATTTATTTGGATTTACATATCAATGCGAAAAATAACAGTTACTCACTGACCTTTGGCTAAGAATCAAAACTGAGGGATACTAAAGACATAAAATTCCAAATGTTTGCTCTCTAATTTATTTGGATTTACATATCAATAAGAAAAATTATAGTTACTCACTGACCTTTTGCTAAGAATCAAAACTGAGGGATACTAAAGACATAAAATTCCAAATGTTTTCTCTCTAATTTATTTGGATTTACATATCAATAAGAAAAATTACAGTTACTCACTGACCTTTTTCTAAGAATCAAAACTGAGGGATACTAAAGACATAAAATTCCAAATGTTTGCTCTCTAATTTATTTGGATTTACATATCAATAAGAAAAATTATAGTTACTCACTGACCTTTGGCTAAGAATCAAACTGAGTGATACTAAAGACATAAAATTCCAAATGTTTGCTCTCTAATTTATTTGGATTTACATATCAATAAGAAAAATTACAGTTACTCACTGACCTTTAGCTAATAATCAAAACTGAGGGATACTAAAGACATAAAATTCCAAATGTTTGCTCTCTAATTTATTTGGATTTACATATCAATAAGAAAAATTATAGTTACTCACTGACCTTTGGCTAAGAATCAAACTGAGTGATACTAAAGACATAAAATTCCAAATGTTTGCTCTCTAATTTATTTGGATTTACATATCAATAAGAAAAATTACAGTTACTCACTGACCTTTGGCTAAGAATCAAAACTGAGGGATACTAAAGACATAAAATTATCTTACTCAGACATTCAGGCCACTGAATCAGAAAACTGAGGCGTTTATGAATGCAAATGCCTCAAATTAGGTTGTTTCTGAAAGGGGTTCACAGCTTTGCAAGAGAGCAGGGCATGATTCCAAAGACAAGCAAAAGCAAAAGGCCATAATATAATGAAAGTCACTTCATTTTTGCTCAGGCAATTTGAATGGCAACACTAGATGGCGCGATACTTCGCATAATTTCAAATCCATTTTTAGAGATGTTGATTAGTTGAGAAATGCCTGTAGCGTGGCTATTGTGTTTTTCCGACCTTAAGCCGTTATATATGTATATATATATTTATTTTACGGGTCCTTTGAAAGATCGAATGTTTCTACCACCACTCTCAGCCAGTTTGGAAGAGAGGCTGTAGATGGTTATTGCTGCCCCCCCCCCCAGAAAAAAGGAAGTTACGACAGATATGCTGTGTTGCGTTCAGTGGGAAATTAGTTACAAACAATATTAAGTTTGATTATATTTATAAATCTTACTAAGCTCCAAAAAGTTATCAGAAACCTTCTAACCTCATAATTTTCGAATTCAACCATCCAGTACTGCCACATCAAATTGCTATTAAAGAAATGGAGTCAGGTTTCTTTTTAACGTTTTTTTTTTAAAATTTACTAACCATTACTGTTTAGTGGGACATTAATTTTGAATATCTGTTTGGTCAGAGCTAAAGTTTCTGTAGTGTTGGTAATCAGCAACGAACAAGTCACTTCTCAGGGGCCTCTTTGTTTTGTTAATTTTTGGCTGTTTAAATTTACCATTAGCTTATTGGTATTGGTAATTTAACATTATCGTCAGGTTTACGTTATTATTCGGTATTTTTTTTTAAAAGTTTGATGTTTCCCTCAGAGAAACATGAAACTAGAATTCTAAACAGGAATTGCAGTTTATTTACACAGCAAAATTTGTAGAGATAGTGCTCTGTTATGAGTAAAACCTTTTTTCCTCTTTATTTCAGCAAATAGTCCGTGTGAGCTGTTTTGTTCAGCCAAAGGAGGAAACTTCTACAAAAAGACTGATAGCAAGGTCATTGACGGAACAAAATGCCGAAATGATGGATCCTTGGACATTTGTGTGAATGGTCAATGCATGGTATGTTTGGTTTCTCGCCTTATATACTTTAATGGTAAGATAAAACTGCCTGAGGCACACCCTAGTAAGAGATTTTTATCGAATATAGACATCTTATACGATCCCAGGATCCTCAAACCTAGGTTTTACTCTCACCATGAGTTTTAGGCCGTCTGCACACGGAGCAACTCAAAAGAAACTGATAACTGACTCAAATCACAAACCAGTCCGTGATGAGTCGCAACCTATGTAATTGAATGGAGCCACGCACACGGCGCAACTGGTTACAAACCCGTCCGACGGGTTTGTAACCAGTTCACCACGGACTGGTTTGTGATTTGAGTCAGTTATCAGTTTCTTTTGAGTTGCCCCGTGTGCAGACGGCCTTAAACTAAGCAAATTTGACGAGTGCATTGCGATCCTCAAATGTTCATGAATGGAATTCTTGAGAACCTTTACTGGTGCCTATCAAATTGTAGTCCATCCAATCTAAAACATAAATATCCAAGTGTATTCATGATTTTGAGTACAAACAAAGTGTTGCAAACATAACGCGTTCAGAGTAGTAGCACAATCCCATAAAAAAAAACAAAAAACGCGCATAATATCCATCTCGAAATGTTTTACAGTAGAACGTATTTTTTAAGGTTCATGATGTTGTTTCTAATGTCCTCCGCCCTGGAAGTATTCCAGACCATGTCCATATAGGCGAAAGGGTTGAGGGGTACGGCTACAGTTTATATGGGCACCACAAGGGTCGAAGTCCGATTAAGCCAGGTGCCACCTCAATTTCGACCAAGCATCCCCAGGGTCAACATCAGGGGGGATCGCATCCTCTCCCACCCTCTCTGACCTCATAGTGGGACGACTTTTCGGTCAATAGATTTAACGTGCTCATATCTGGCCTAGATACGTAGGTATTTAATTGCACCTGTCGGGATTCGATGCTAGCACCTCCAGGATCGAAAGCCAACGTACCACGCGCTTAAAGTTTACGGTAAACGTACTATGTAGTCCATTTTACCGGTGCTTAAATGTTAGTAATATATATATGTAACATACTGGACAACCCAAGGAAAGAATGGGCGTCCAGCACATCACGGGGAATGAAGAGTAGTCGTGGCTATGATAATAATCGACGCAGCAAGTTACAGCATTATACTAGTTTTTATTTCGTCTGAAATACGTCTTCCCAAGTCAGTTACATGATCAAAAAAGCGTTACATGTACCGTTCAGGCGGTTTATAAAAACTTTGTCATGTGATCATCATCGCGATTAGGGATTTGCTGTTGTCGATAAGTCACATGTGGTTTTATATAATCTGCGCAGAGCTTATCTAAAATATTGGGGACGCCGCGCCTATTTGAAAAAGGAAGCCATTTAATATTTTCTCTCGAGGTTATTAGAGTTTAGAATCAAAAGCGAAATTTAGCTCGTACGCCCAAGGGAATTTAGAATAATGTTAGATTTTAAAATGGTATGGGGTTTTTAATGTTATAGAATATCCCCCCCGTCCGAGAAGAGGCTGACCAACAATGCCTGCATTGGAGGACAGACTCACCCGACCATGTGAGGAAAATGGGCGTCGACCACAAATTTGGAAAAGTTTGAAAAGGAACATATGTTTTAAGTTAATTTAGTATGATGATCACATGACAAGACATGGCACATTTCAAATTTGAATACACAAAAATACACTAATGATTTACTAATTTATGAACACAATAAAAACAAAAAAATTATAGTAATTAATGATCAATTATAGAAAATTGTAAATTATGTAAATTTCTTCCTGTATTGTTGCTTTGAAAAAAAAATTAAACTTAAAAATAAATTTATCATCAACTGAAAATTGCTGTGCAGGGCGGGCCCTCCCCACACAACAGAATCTCAGCAGAAAAAAAAATTTCAATTAAATTTAACCAAAAAAAAACTAAGTTATCAAATTTTCACTTTACATCAATTTTAATTTTGAGTCGACTCACACAAATAATAGAATATAACAATGAAAATATCAAAATCAACAAACAAACATGTTAAGTAAATGGAATAGAACATGACAATAATAATTTGAAGTTATTGTACGTTCCTCCTCAGCGTTCACTACTATGGAGTGAGTCCAAAAAAAAAAAAATCTTTATTTACTTATCTTGTAATGATTTATCTGTGCAACATTTTTAGTCCTTTCACAGTCATTGGTATGTTGAGGAAAAAACATCAATCAAAAAAAATCACAGTCCTTTTAGTGCTGTGTCATTTCTGCTTCACAAACGTAGAATGCATAAATATCACATTATCTCGACTTGTTTACATACACTGCTGGCCACCCAAATTGCAACACCAAGAAAGACAAGAGATATCACAACAAAATTTATTTTGTAGATAACATGTTGACCAAGTATCAAATGATTAAATTTATAGACTTCTGTGAAGTGTGGTTCCTGCCAAAATCAGTAGCCAGAGTTGCCGCCATTGTTGGAGATCACCGCTGCCACACGCCTCGGCATTGATTCAAAGAGACTTTGGATGAGTTCTTGGGGTACAGCAGACCAAGCAGCTTCCTCACGTTGCCAAAGTTGATCTGCTGTGGCAGCTGGGGATGGAATCTGGGTCAATCGTAGAGCAACCATGGACCACATGTTTTCTATCGGCGAAAGATCCGGAGAGCGAGGCGGCCAGGGAAGCAATTCAATCTGGCGATTGACGAAGAACCGTTGGACAATGCGTGCCACGTGTGGTCGCGCATTATCCTGTTGAAATATGGCTGTGGGCAAGCCCTGAAGGTAAGGAAGGACAACTGGCTACAACACCTCGGAGATGTAGCGCTGGCTGTTTAAAGTACCGGCAATGCATACTAGAGATGTGCGAGAGTGATATCCAATACCACCCCATACCATAATACCCGGTGCAGGACCAGTGTGGCGGTGCATAACGCAGCTGTTCAGCATCCTCTCTTCACGGTGTCTCCAGACTCGAATGCGACCATCGTGGTGTTGCAGACAGAAGCGTGACTCGTCAGTAAAGACAATTTCATTCCATTCTGCCGTTCACATCCTTCTATCATCGCACCATTGGCGGCGGAGACGTCTGTGGTTCTGCGTCAAGGGTAGACAAAGCAATGGACGTCTTGCGGACAGACCACTCTGCTGTAAACGGCGTCGAATGGTACGCGCAGACACTGGATGATGTGTTACAGACTGCATGTGCTGTGCTATGGTTCGTGATGTGACTGAGCGATCCGTCACTGCCATGCGCACAATTTGCCTGTCATCACGTGAAGTGGTGCGCTGAGGTGGATGCGATCGAACACGCCGGTCCGTCGTACCCTCCTGCATCCAACGATCACATATCCGCATTACAGTTGTTTGGTTTCGTCCAACACGACTACCGATTTCCCTGAAAGATAATCCACAATCTCGGTAGACCTCTATCCTTCCTCTGTCGAACTCGGATACTTGATCAAAAGATGATCGCTGTTTTCGACGAGGCATAATTGATCGTTTTTTTGAAAAAACCACAAGAAAAATACAATTGCCGAAATTGAAATCGTCGAAATCTCCAAGCCTTAAATAGCGCTTTGAAGTGGCGCCACAGGCGCGCGTTATGTGCGTCTGCGCTGAAATTCTAATCATTTGCATATCTCACCTCCGCTAATGCATGTGGTAAATTTCATGTTATTTGCATGTTTCCTTCAGGGTGTTGCATTTACAGTGGCCAGCAGTGTATAAAGAAAATTAGTTCTTTAGTTATATAATAAAAATCACAGTTTATAATAAAAATCACACTTTCAATAAAAATCACAAGATTTAATAAAATCACATTTCAAATATATCAATTGTATATAAAAATTACAAAACATATCACTCATTATCTAGTTTTCGTATCTTTATTTATCTCATTATTTTTTCTTAATATCCATTATCTCCTTTATTTCAATATTACTTATTATCAACAAAAATCTCTTTTTAATATCTTTTATATTTCTTATTATTCTCATTTCATCATTTCTTATATTCATTTTATTTCGACAATATTTATTCATTCCAAAATTCTATTCAATATTCTTTAATTATACTTATTCATATTTATTCTAACTTTATTTATTTATTCTCAATACTTTTCACTTTATTTTCAAATTATTTATCTACTATTCATTTGTGTACATTTATTATAAGTTTATGTGGATCCATTTCCTTGCTTTGAAGGTACCTTGTTGTATGTGTTCCCCAACTCTTAGTCTCAAATTCTTTAATTCTACCTCTAAGCAGTGAGGGTTGTGTTTATGTTTGTGTAACAAGTGGGTTTTCTTTCTCCATATTGTTCTCTGACTAATAAGGAGGAAGAGTCTTTTAGCCTTACAGTGGACTAACCGTGAATCTCCGACAGAATATGACTGCGTTGGAAAACAGCATCTTGCATAGTACACAGATGGAGAAAAAGGAAAAGGTGCAGTTGTCATACCTGTGGGAGTATAATATATAGAAATGGGAGGACAAAAGGAGTGGCCATCCCAGCCCTGTTTTAGTCATTACTCAAGCATATAGTCTTCAGCACTTTAAGTGACTGAGTTGATGAATTATAAACGAATAGTAAAAAAATTAAAAAAGATCTTAAACAGTTGGGACGGCATCCAACGCGCTTGTAGAGTTGGGTGATAGGAAAGTGTATTCAAGAAGTAGGAAATTTACTGAAAGGTTAAAGAAGTAGAGTTGTCATAGTCAGTGTTTAAATTGAGATCCAAAAAAAATTCACATATAATAGTATTCTTAAGAAGAAAGTTTAAGTTAGACAGTTTTTTTTTTTTTTTTTTTTTATATATCTTTAGTAGGACAACACATAATTAATTATATCAATTTTAAAAAAATATAATGATGTTAAGCATCACATAGAAAAGAAAGAAAAATGGATCTAATGTTTGTCATTATTCGTGGTGTAGTTTTAAGTTCTCTGGTGCATTATAATATCTTAATCTGCAAGCATGGACTATTTCAGAATCTCGTTTAGTGTGAAAGTTTGGTCTATCAATTTTATATTCAATAGAATTCAAAATACACAACATACGAAAGTATTAAACACACACTAATAAAATATTTCTAATACCAATAATAATAATAACAATAATAATACCTTAATATTCTCTATCAATTGCCATAATTTAATGTTAATGTTCAAATTTCAAACTATTATTCTATTAATTGACACAAATAATCAAAATTCTTTTACCAATACCCATCTCAGTTTTATTAAGTTAATCATGAAATCGATAAACCAAAATTAATTTTTCTTTTCTTATATCACATTTCGGTATGAATCCTCGCTGTAAAGTTCCCGAATATTCATCGTTCGTATTTAATATCTTAAAACATATTTCTCATTATAATATTCTCTCTTCTATTTATTTATTTTTCTTCATTATTTCTATTTCGAGAATTTTCTGGGGCGGATGAACCAAATATAACATACAATGGTTTTTTCAATTATCCAATTGTGGTTTTTTGGCACCCTAAGTCATGTTATAAAGACGTTCCGTTTATATGAAAATCGTAACACGAATTTTAACTTTCGACTGAACCTCCAGAAATCTCCTTTACTTAAATTCGTAGAACAATTTACGAGGTCTCAACATCAAATGGAATATGTCAAAGTACTTAAATTATAAAATTTTCTTGATGTCTGAAAATTACTATGTTATCCCTGCAGATATTTTCCAAAACCAAAACCACAGGCATCATATGTTTAAATTTAAAAAGTCGCAAAAATTCTAGGTCAAATGAATCAAAACAAGTTTGGCTCTTTTCGTGATCGTGTTTACAAAACTAATGCTGAGCATTCAAATTTATTGCGGAGGCGACCTTCGAAATGTAATACAACGGCGCTCGAAAACGGAAATGATTTACGTTATTTTTTTTTTCTCCGCGACGATTCAGAACTGCGTGCTAAATTAGATACTTGTAACATTACTTTACTCATTTAATATTTCAGTTTAACGTAACCAAGGATCATTAATTATCTTAAAACACTAAAATATTCATTAACAGAAAAAGAACATAGAAATATTATAAAATTACACTAAAAACACACACTTATAATAAATTTATCACATATAAGTCTCAAAATTTTCTTTAAATTCAAATATCTTATAATATGAAAAAATATACTCTTAAAATTCCATCAAAATGCAAATCAAAATGAAACATTTTAAAATCAAAAACAAAATACATGTTTTAAACCAATGATTTTTACTTTCGTTTTACTCTTTATCGATTTATTTTTTATCATAAGTACTTAATTAAATCAACAATTTGAAAATACTTTCACCGAAACACATTTATAATAAATTTTTATCAATATCTATTAATATTAAAATTTTCACCCTTAACAATAATTCGTAAATTTTAGCTTACCAATTGAAGCGGTTATTCACACTCTTTACCATTATCCTTATTAATTTTCACCATTAGTATTTCCAAATTAATTATACACATTTTTCATATATTTAACATCTGCAGCTCGGTTCTGAATTTATCTTGGTGAAGTTCTTAGCTTAGCTAGTCCCAAGGTGACAGTTTTTATTTCGAAATAGTCCTAGAACTCAGTATCCCAATAGGAGATGACACTAGATGACAGTCTCTCATAAAAGTGAATTTCCAGTCAATTAAATTCAAAACTTCGCACGTTGTATCCAACAGATTATTCCACTGCACACAGCATATGTTTTCGCAGAATTTCTCGGGATATTTTTATCCCCAGGTCAACGATTAGTGAAAATCGACGTTTCACATAATCTGAAAATATTTTTTCACGAAATCTCTGCCACGAAACTTCGGAAGTTCACATGATTCGACGACTGAAAAATATTCATATTGCAGTACACAAAACTAACACTGGTGGTCGACAACTCGTCGATGAAAATCATTAATAGTAGGTAATCCACACTCCGAAGTCAGCGACATCATCTTGGCTTAATTTAATCCGGAAATGAAACTCCTCTTTGACACAAAAATTTAATTTTCAGATTCAATCAAAGTTCACTTCGTGGGAATCCACGGGATTTGTACGCGACACACACAGCACAATATTGTATTCGAGTAAAGTTATCAATGTCACATGGTAAGATAGGGGAGTTTTTTCTCCGTTGAAAAGGATTGATGGCGGCTCAACTCACTGTCTGTATCCGAGGGGAGGTATTCCAGCCGACTCTTGTAATAGCACGGGCGCGGGCCGACGAAGGAAGGCCCGAGTGGTATTTCTTTTTGAGGTAAAGATGGATGACTTGTCTCCCGGCCGTGCATCACATGTTTAATTTCATTTCCCGCTTTTCATCTCACCCTCGGACACATAAAACACCACAACGTTAATTTAATTACATCTTTATTAGACGGAGAATACGTCTTTCCAAGTCAGTTACATGATCAAAAAAGCGTTACATGTACCGTTCAGGCGGTTTATAAAAACTTTGTCATGTGATCATCATCGCGATTAGGGATTTGCTGTTGTCGATAAGTCACGTGTGGTTTTATATAATCTGCGCAGAGCTTATCTAAAATATTGGGGACGCCGCGCCTATTTGAAAAAGGAAGCCATTTAATATTTTCTCTCGAGGTTATTAGAGTTTAGAATCAAAAGCGAAATTTAGCTCGTACGCCCAAGGGAATTTAGAATAATGTTAGATTTTAAAATGGTATGGGGTTTTTAATGTTATATATATATATATATATATATATATATATATATATATATATATATATATATATATATATATGTATGTATATATATATATATATATATATATATATATATATGTGTATGTATATATATATATATATATATATATATATATATATATATATATATATATATATGTATGTATATATATATATATATATATATATATATATATATATATATATATATATATATATATATATATATATATATATATATATATAAATATATATATGTAAATCTTAAATATTATGCCTTCCATTCTAGCATTTACATTCCCTTTCCTAAATCCAATCCCCAGCAATATTGATTTATCGCTTTAAAACACTTAGCTTCAGAACTTCCCTTGAATCGCATGCCTTTGCATTTCTACACGTGTATGGAATTCAGGAGTGGGTTAGCATCGCGAGCCTCTAAATCTTCTGACCCTACAAATAATCGTTACATGTCTACCTCTCGCTTTCGCGTTCAATGCTGAAAGGTGATATTATTCCGAGCCGTTCTTTTGGAATAAACGGATGTATTTTCGCTCTAATAAACGATTCGGTCCGACTGCTTCCAAATTTAATTTTATTTCTTTCAGGCTGTCTAGCTCCAGCCACGTAAATATGAGCTAGTTTTCCCTTTCAGGTTGTAGTTTAAGGACGTGATGTAATGGGTATATATATATATATAATGTGTAGTTATGTACATAAATGTTAGTAATGCGTTTTTTATCCCTTAGCCCGTCGGATGCGACAACGTTCTGGGGTCGACGAAGCAGGAGGATCAGTGCAGGGTCTGCGGGGGCGATGGAAGTAGTTGCAGTCTTGTCCAGGGCGTATTCGATGAGGACAATTTTGAAACTGGTAAGTGACAGAAAAATCCTCGATACACATTGACCGTTTTCATTTGCTCATGTTCCTGAGATGTATTGTACTACATACAGCCTTTAGCGGGATCGAAGCATTGCTTCGCCTGTTGACAAAAGGCGAATTGATGCCGTTGACAAAAGGCATCAATTCGCATTTTGTCAAAGGCAGCATTTTGCTTTTCTTCGAAATACCGTAGTTTTCAGACTACGAGATACACATTTTTACATAAAAAAAATCGACATAAAATTGTGGTGCGTCTTATGGTTCGAAGGTAACATTAAAACAAAATTAATATTTTATTTCACAGGGTGTTTCATAAAGAATCACCCGATTTGAAATGAGTTTATTATAAAAAATATTGAACATAGAAACTTAAAATTAATTTTCTATTAAATGGCTAATCATAAAATTTTTTTACAAACCAAATTAAAAGTGCTCAATATGTCCACCTTTGGATGCACGACATATGTCTATACGGTACGCAAATTCGTCCCAAACTTTTGCGAACATGTATGCATACACTGTTTTCACGGCTGTTATGCGTACACAGAATCTGTCTTGGAATTGTTTATACCGTCGCCTAATGCTCTGAGAGGTAGGAACTTCAATGCACCAGGGTTTTGTTGACGAAAATCACGCTGAACAGTTGTTACGGACTCACGCTTCGCAAAGCGCGGAACACAAAAGGGTTTCTGTTGTGCACTCGCCATGTTTACAAACACTGAAGTGGCAGGCGAAGGAAGAGCGTTAGCGCTACTTGTCGGCAGCTGCGTGAAATTCAAGATTTTCCTCTTTCTGCCTATACATTATTCGATCAAAACGGATTAAAAGATGGATAGTTATGATTTTTTAAAATTGGATGATTTTTTTAAACACCCTGTATATATATTATATATATTTGTTATCTATTATTATATTTATCATATATATATATATATATTTATCTTAAGTAAGAAATTGAAAATGTCTTCATATAGCTAACAGAATATAAAATATTCTTTTCTAAAATTCCTCCCATAAATTTGAGGTGCGTCTTATGGTCCGAAAAATACAGTAATTTATTGTTTTTAATGTATATAATTTTTCTTAAGTTTCATTATTAGCAAGTTTCTGGTTTAACAACTAAAATTATTGTTGAACCAGAAACTTGCGATTCAGTTACAGCATTCCAACTCTGTATGTAGTTATTGTTTGTCAATGCGGGGCACTTGCCAATCAAGACATTCGCACATAATCTGCAAAAATCGTTGGTTGCTTTCAATGGGAGCACCGTAAAGGTGATCAACACCACCCCTGGTCCCACCTCAATTTTGACCGAGTACCCCCCCCCCCCCAGGGGCGAGATCTGGGAGGATCGTACTTTCCCTACCCACTAATCTCAAAGAAAGACTTTCCGATCTACAAATTTAACGTGCCTATTGAATGAGAACCCTCTCCTTTCCCGGGGTCCGTTTCTGTCGTATTAGGAATGGAGTACACGGTGGGTGAATCAAGACACGATTTTTAGTCCCAAAATTATTTTTTATACATATATTGCTACTGGGACACACCACACAATACAATACATTGCTTATATAATACAAATTCACATAGATCTATAAAAAATCAAGTGCAAGCCACTTTCCACATGGCGAGCTCTATTACACACGTCCATTCACCTTGAAAGCAGGCTAGAGAATGTCCCCTGTCAAACCAGTGTTTTAACTCCCTCCCCTTCCCGCCACGCGGGTTCATCCCCTCTCGCTCGACCATCCCCAAGCTGGCAGTTTCGGTCAGGTAGTAATCGGAGAAAAAAATAGGAGAGGGGAAGGGGAATAGAAGTCCATTCCTGCCAACGCCTATATCCGGCTTAGACACTAAGGTATTTAATGGCACTTGTCGGGATTCAATCCGAGCAACCTTAGTGTCGAGCTGACGTGCTACCACTATGCTACCTTTGGCCCACTTATATGTAGTCTAGATGGGGAAGTTCTTTCCAGAAGATACGACAAATAAAAGGGCGGGGGAGGGTGTTCCTACCCGAATATTGCTAATTTAATTTTCTTGAAAATTCTTACCATCATTAATTTCGATGAATCTTATAAAAAAGAATATTCATGCTTGGTTAAACTCTGATCCCTTGATGGGCAATTTCTATCTTAGTTTCCTGCTTTTTATTTTTCTAGAATTTTTTACCCTTGTTACAATTGAAGGACTTATTTGAATAGTGGTCCAACTCCATTCTTGTTCATTTTGAGATACAGTCTAATAAGTGTTGAGAAATGACTTCTGAAGTCTGATTTGTAATGCCCTCTGTTGGCAACAGAAATAAGCTGGAGGTGTACCAGTTTTAAAATAAGATAGAAATGACTTGTATGAACATGAAAGTGAGGCTGACTCCATTTTAAAAAAAATGGAGTTGGACCACTATTCAAATAAGGCCTTCAATAAATGCCTCTTTCGCCGCCCACTTAGTATAGGGGTTACTGTTCTGAGCTGCCCCGCAGTGGGTTTGGGTTCAAATCCCGAATAATGCATGGTTATTTCCGTGTCGTCCTCCTCATAGGGAGTAATGTTGGCTCACCTATATGTTGTTCCCATAATAAAGTAGCCAGCAAAACTTCGCGGATCTTCATGGGACAATGTCAAGAAGTAGCTACGGTCAGAGAGAAGTGCCTGCCACATTGAAAAATAAATAAATAAATAAAAATTTATGCCTCTTATTCTAAAGAACATGCATATGAGAGGGTTTGTTAAGTCCTAATTCAACGTTTAACTATACTGACATGTACTACCATATTTTCTCATAAAAGTGCTGGGTAAATATGTTTTGTTAGGTAAAATGATCTTAATTCATCGTATTCCATATTACAGGTTACAACGATATACTGCTTATCCCTGTAGGAGCTACATCAATTATGATCCAGAAAACTGAGCCGGCCAAAAATTATCTTGGTAAGTTGCAATACTTAAGTGGTGCCGTCTTATTTATTAATATAAAGTGTGTTAAGTTTTAATTAGAATAAATATCAGATTTCAAAAAGAAAACTGTATACTTTTGCAGTTAAATACAAATTTCTTTTAGTGGGAAGTAAATTGCCAGACAATTGTCCTTTTTCGTCATCATTATTCACCGAATCGGTAAAATACAGGGTGGTCCAAAATTATTCAGCGCATTTTATGTTTAAAAAACTTACTAGGCAACAGAATACAAAACAGAGTGAAGAAATTAAAATAGAAAATTACAACATTGGATTTGAAATTAGAAGGAATATCGATTATACAATAACAATAATATTTTTAAATGTTAAAACAATAACATTTTTAAATGTTAGGGGGAATTTAAGTATAAATTCATGTATTTTTCTTTTCCGCTACACATGTCCTTTTATAATATTTTTTAAAAATGCTTAAAAGTTCTTGAAAATACTAAAATGTTGGATTAAAATTATAGTGGGAATCAATGCATCCTAAATGTTTGGTCTAGATTCATCAAAGATTGTGAATTAAGATGATTTTGAATTAATGTTCTTGATATGTCTACTTCTGTCTAACTCTGCAAAATATGCGAAGGGTGGATATTACTTGAAAAGCAACCGGAAAACAGAATTTCCGTAGGTATTGACGTTTCATGGAATAATTTTGTAAAACAAGACAATTCTGAATTAATGGTTTTTATCTGTCTACTGTCTAATTGTGTAAGATATGCGGAGGGTGAATATTACTTGAAAGGCAACCGGAAAATGAATTTCTGAGGGAGTTAAATTTCCAGGAACAATTTTGTGTTATGTAAAAGAAATCCAGCTAAAGAGAAAATTCCTTGAAATGTTGAATCAGGAAAATAGTGGGAACTGAAGTATTTTCAATGTTTGTATTAGATTTATCAAAGATCGTGGATTATTTCTTACTAATTGTTTCATTCTGTTTACTTCTGCCTAAAGCTGTGAGAAATACGGAGGGTAGATATTACTTGAACGGCAACTGGAAAATAGAATTTCCGAGGGAGTTATCGTTTGCTGGAACAATTTTCCGGTACGAAAGGAAATTCCAGGAACAAGAGACCCTACAAGCCGTCGGACCGACCACAGAAGCCCTTTTCATAGTGGTGAGTTTAGTTGTAAAATAGCCGTGTGCATTGCAATGTTAAATGCATTTTCTGAACCTAGCTGTAATGTAACCTGGTACTTATAGTATTCTCTGCGGCTGGTGGCAGTTTTGCTGTGGTTGTTCATCCAGAATCAAGCACAACTTAACAACAGCCTATTTGAATTTTTGAAAAAAAGGGGTCTAAAGGAATGAATATCGTATCGTATGTATTATCAGTGGCAAAGACGTGTGAGAAGGGGATCTGCCTCCCCTCCCCCTCGAAATTTGGTTCTTTTATTTATTCACATAATTGTATTTACAAAAAAAACCCGGACCTATGAAACCTGATAGTGTCTAGTGTCATTAAATTTCAATAATCTGAGTAGAAAATAGAGAAATATGCAGAAGAATCACGCTATAACACTATACAGTATAGCTATAAATTCCTCTACAACAATCCTTTTTAAATATTCTGACGAATTTATCTCGATTGTACCGTAAATTTGCATTCGTTACAACAATGTTTAAGTAATTTTATTTTAATTAATATTTTATATTCTTTTACTAAAATTGAATTTTTGAAAATGCAGTTGCAAATATTACCTCTTGGCAAAATATGAATTATACTTTATTGCCTAAGCAACTTAACTTCCTGTTTATTTATTTATTTATTTTTTTGGGGGGAGGGGGGAACACCCCCTTCTATAACAGTTACTTTCTTTATAGTAATATTTCTCATCGATTCGTGTAATATCGTCGAAGAGAAGTTCCACCATATTTTAAATCAGGCGAGTAAAAAACTGTTGGAGTAATTTAAAAACATTTGAAGTGATTGTTTCAGAATTTTCCTCCTTATTATTACCTTAAATTTATATTACAGTGGTTGGCAACAAAACTATTTCATATCTTTTTGAAGTTTTAAATCAGATGTCATTATAAATGTAAAAGTCTTGACAAGTTAAATTACTATTAAAAAATATTCGCAGAGATATTTTTTTATTTGGTTATATATTCTATAAAAATAGTTATATAAACAATAATTATATATACAATATTTATATGTACAATAGTTATATATAATTAGTAATAGCTATATATGCTATTTCAAATTCATATTCACTCAATGCTTATTATTAAAAATTCAGACTGCAGAATTTCGTAAACAAATCCATGCTATACAAATATCTCTTTTGCAGCTCCTTTACCAAGAACAGAATCTGGGTATCAATTATCAGTACACGGTTCCTACAGCTGCCAAAACACCTTCGCCTAATTCCTATATCTGGACGACAGGTGATTTCGAGGAATGTTCACAGACATGTGGAGGAGGTATTGTCAAAATTATTTGATCATTTTCTCTCAAAATGGTTTGCTCTTGGAAAAGTGTTTACAATAAATTATACAAGTAGGCTTTTAAATAAAGATAATGAATGCTTTAAATGAAATAGCCACAATTTTATTTCACTGTCAGTGAAAATAAATATTGACACTGTCAGTCACAATAAATATTGACAGTGACAATATTTATTGTCACTGTCAACATATTGTTAAGGACTCTGTCAATCTGACCTCTTACGATAAGTTTTAATTTTAATTTAATTTATATATATATTTTTTGAAATCTGAACTTCAATAATACAAGATACTCTATCTTAAACGTTCCATCACTGTAGTAATTAAGAGCTTCCCTGCGTAAAAATTGCAACAAGTTTTGAACTAACAGGTATAGTTTACAACTTGTTCAAAACTTCAGGCCGCAGACCGAATCTTAAATAGACAAGCTTTGCAAATATATTTCTACCTGCTTTGTGTCATCAGAGTCACATCTTGGCCTTAGTAATATCTATTTCAACTAGTTTGAGACTAGGTGCCATTTTTACGCTTTGTTAGGGGGTTTAAGCAGCTATTTCTCCCCTACTTTCTCCCCAAATTCCTATGCAACTAAGATTTGATTACATTTTCAGACTATTCTTCTCGTTCAAGACTCTTCTCGACTATTCTTCTATTCTTCTCTTTCAACCTAAGAGATATATTGAAAAACCGTAATCGGGTTTTCACAAGCTTCTGACTGAGACTTTTCCTGTTCCTTCATTTCAGGCGTTCAGAACAGGCCTGTGCGATGTTTACAGGAAAGTGCGAGGGACATTGTGGATGAGAGACTATGCGATCCGTCCATTAAACCGAATGTGCAAGAAACCTGCAACAATCAGCCATGTCCATCCTTGTAAGTCGCATTATCTTTAGCTAATGTTAGATCTTGGTAAATAAAGATTTGGAAATTATAATGTTGGTTAAAAAAAAGGCGTTAAAATCACCTTATTTTTAAAATTCACTTATAGATTCCCTAAAAGGAGTAATTTTATCTCTTCTGGCGTTTGAAAACACCTTCATTGTGTTTTATTTTCTTTAAAAAAATTTTATGGCCTCCTCCTACCTTCCACGGACCCTCATATAAGAGCTTTAAATCCAACTTTAGGTTAATGCTGAGCTTACTTCGCCCAATTACAGATACGGATTTGCTTGGAATTGGTAGACTTATTTTAAACTCCAGTTCAATTAAAAACATGTATGGGCGGTCAAAAGTATAAAAGCTTTTGAAGTTTATTATTGGAGATTATGAGATGGTGTCCTGTTGCGGTAGTGCAGCACATTTGTCTTGGAGAGAAAAAGACCCAGACTCGATTTTCGGCGTAGCCTGTAGTATTTAATGTTAGACAACTTGATAATGGATGAAGGTGGTAGAGTTGTGGCCAGAGGATTTACACTTCCTAGACGGAATTTTAAATGTTAAAATTATCTCATTACGTTTGATACAGGTCTTCAACCTTTCAGGACCAAAGGCCACACGCCAGTCGACTGAATTCTAGAAAATTTGTTTAGTACTTTGCACGTTACAAAATAGAAAATAATACAGCAATTGTATGTAACAATACAGTAAGAAAAAAATTATTGACAGTGGGTTGCTCCCATTACGGTAGGTATGCATGTCACTGAAACCTTTGAGAAACTTTATATTCCTTTAATTGGACTAAAGCTATATAAACAGGTGTAGCCTGCAATTTGTAGAGTGTCCTATAGGTTTCTTGGTAAGAAACAAGGCTTTTTTTAATCTTGACTTTATGATCTACATAAACACTACATATTTAGTATCGATTTTAGTTTGGGATTTCTTTTGACCAATCTCATACTTTTTGACCTTTCACTTAAAACAATATATTGTTAAGAGACACACTACATATAATGCTATTACTGGGAAGGTCGCCAAACTGGAATAGCACTCTACGAACTTCATTGCGCCTGTTCACATAGAGTCCGTTAGCATAAGCGTTACTCGTATTGACATATTTTTAACCAATCACATACTTTAACAATTTCGTGGCTGATTGTTTGGAGGTTTGTAATTGGTTAAATATACACTCTGTCACAAAAAATATATGTACCAAGAAGAAATCGAGCTACTATCACGAAACTTGGCAGGAATGTAGTCTGGTAAGAGATATGCAAATGATTAAAATTTCGACGCCAATGAGACAAGGGTAAGCGTGCTATACGCATATGAGATGCGCAGCTGGGAGAGTTTAAAAGCATGCATGATTGCTCGTGCCATAGGGTTATTCAAACAAATCTGTTGACTTGGATGGACGGTATTGTGACTAGAGATGCCTCTGAAACGTAACCGGCGACAGTACGAACAATTGTCGACTTTGAGAGGGGGCGTATAGTAGGCCTCAGAGAAGCAGGTTGGTCGAACAGGCGTATCGGCCGCCACCTCGGTCGGAACGATGTGGTAGTTGCTCGGTGTTGGCAACAATGGATCACGGAAGTGATAGTCTACCGTCGCGGAGGGCCAGGGTGTCCCATGAACACAGATGCGCGCGAGGATTGCGCAATCACAAGAGCAGCCACGTCCGCATCAACAACGTCGTTAGAATCGGTTCGACGCCATTTACCACCTTCCAGACATCCGGTGGTATCAAGAGAAACCAATCGGAGACGACTGGCCGACGCAGGTATAAGGAGCCGACGTCCATTAAGACTCCTACCACTAAGTCCACATCATAGGCAGTGTCGATTGGATTTATGCCGACCTCGGGCAAGCTGGAGTGTGACCGACTGGAGGCGTGTGATCTTCTGCGATGAATCCCGATTCAGTCTCAATGCTGATGACCAGCGCATACACGTGTGGAGGCGGCCAGGCCACCGGTCCGATCCGGCATTTGTTGTCGAGAGGCATACGGCGATTATACTAAGTGTGACAGTGTGGGGAGCGATTTGTTGGGATACACGATCACCTCTAGTCGTCCTTCAACGCACTTTGACGGGACGCAGTTAAGTGGACGAGATTTTAACGCCAGTTGTACTGCCTTTGCTATCAAGTCGCCCAGGTGCCATTTATCAGCAAGACAATGCTCGTCCACATACTGCGCGACTCTCCCAACAATGTCTTCAAGGATATGACATACTCCCATGGCCTGCCAGGTCACCAGACCTCTCGCCAATAGAGTACGTGTGGGACGTGCTTGGAAGGGAACTGCAGGAGTCCCGGAATACTGGTGAATTAACTGCCCAGTTGCAAAGACTATGGCATGATCTTCCACAGGAGGTCATAGATGACCTCACTGATTCGATGCCACGCCGTGTTTCGGCTTGTATAGCTGCCACAGGTGGATTTACTACATACTGATTTGTAACCTTTTTCATGCCATATCTTCTTAATAAAACGGTCTGTTCTTCTGAATTTGTAATCATTTGCTTCATACACTACATACATGTTAATTTTCGTGATAGTAGCTCGTTTTCTTCTGGGTGCATATATTATTTTGTGACAGAGTGTATTTCAATACGAGTAACTCTGGTACTGACGGATTCTATGTGAATAGGCCCTTATACATAAGAGTAAAACTAACAAATAGCAGCCGAGTGAAAATTTTTGACAAAATTTTTTGTCTCTGCGATTTTAGTTGCTTGCAGACCGAAATTAAGCAGCCTTATTAAAAGCAAGCAACACTTAGCCTTAGTAAACTTTCTATTTTATCTTCCATTAACTGGTTCGGCGAGCCACCAGTGGTACACGAGACGAAGGTTGAATACCCCTAGAAGACACCCTTTAAGATAAGGAAGAGATTTCTCCAGTCACTAAACGTAAGAAAAGCAAGGAAATTAAAACGTCACTTTGAAAAGACTTTAAATTTTTAGGTTTCGAGACAGCTACGAAAGGTAGCACTTATTTCAGGCGTGTGATCTGCAAGAGACATACGGGCATTTTTTCCTAATAACTTTGAGTCCAATATTTTGATGTATTCCTGTCACTAGGTGGAAGATAGGGGAATGGAGTGAATGCAGCCAGGAATGTGGTGGAGGCACGCAGTTTCGCGTCGTTTACTGCCATCAGCAGAAGGACGGGAACACCGTTTTAGTGCCAGATGAAACGTGCGAGCAACCCAAACCACTATTCATGAGATCCTGTAACATGGACAAAGAGTGCCCAGATTGGGTGACGGGCGAATGGTCAGAAGTAAGTATAATCGTCCGATGTTTTAAAACTTAATTGTTTCAAAAGGATACTTTCTGGCAATATATCAAATGTATAGTTCACAGAAAAGTTTTTAAAACTGGGCTTGTTTGAACAGTAAGGCCGTCCGCACACGGAGCGACTCAAAGGACACTCAACTGGTTAGCGACTGAAATTGCTTATCGGTTGCAAACTCGTTAGTGATGCGGCTCCGCACACGGGCCGACTCAAAAGTGATTCAAATCAATAGTTTGCGACCTGTCATGGAAGGAAGAACATCATTATTCTGGGCATTATTTTTAGTTAAATTATTATCAGAAATTAATTTATTTTAAAAAATCGTCACAATAGATTGTCTTTGATCAATTGTTTAAAAATGGACTGTATATATGGGCGCACATATTTCATACAACAAAAAACGTTAGAATTTCATTTCATCGCTAGGCAGAAGTCACGTGACTCGTGTTCGTCATTTGGCAGCTTGCCAAAAGAGCGGCTGTAACATAGATTGTGTAATAACACGCACAACGCAAGAGAAACTGGCGACTGAAGTTGCTAGCGACTCGACACGTTGAGTTGCCTGCGACTGATTACAAACGCGTTGCTGACGGGTTTGTAACCAGTTGCGCCGTGTGCATGGCTCCATTCAATTACATAGGTTACGACTCATCACGGACTGGTTTGTGATTGGAGTCGGTTATCAGTTTCTTTTGAGTTGCTCCGTGTGCGGACGGCCTAAGTTAATCACCATTCCGTTTGAAACTTGAGTTTCATTGTTTAGTTGAGTATGATATAATAAATCGGAAAGCGTGCAGTGATCAACGAGCATCCAGGGGCTATCTCTAAGTTGCGCCAATTTTAGGGGGGATTTTAAGACGTTTATGCTTTTATTGTTGTTTCTGGATATAACACATTGGCCTAACGCCACCTTGGAATTACTCCTGTGGACATGATCTTCACAATCTGTGCAAGGCTGGGGCTGCTGTCACCATAGAGTGTCAGAATATAAAAGTGACTTCCATTCAAATAGGTTCCTTTTCTAGATGCTTTTGCGCAGAATTTTATATGGTTCTATTTCTTATTTACCCTGTGAATCCTCTGACGGTCCAGGCACACTATAAAGTAATAGGCATAAATATAAATAATTCCTTTATTTTCTACGTAGAGGTAGACTAACATAGACCGACTTGCGGCTTCAAATAATAACACAACAGTACCGCAACTTGCGGTACTAAGAAACTGAACTTTAAAGTCGTAACGAACCCTTTCAGGCAGAATATGCGTTCACTAACAATACCCGTAACCATTGGACTCTGAAATAACTATCGAACTCGTGCAGCCACCTAGGCTAAATACTAATACGTGCTCTATCAGTTAAATACCGCTATCACCTTCAATCTAACTTTTCTCGACTCTTTCGTATCTCTACTAATAGCGTAACGCACTACCGTACAAATCTCCACTCCCTTTTTGGGCTCTTGCCAACTCAGCGTGTGTCACTTAAATAGACCAGACACCTGCTCCGAACTCACTTCGACTGGCCTGCACTGCGCAGCTACCAGGAATTTGCATCTGAGTAACACGCGAACCCTACAATCTTTATGGTTGAAAAAACATTAATTACATTATTTGCCCCTGGAGGATTTAACAACAATTTAGATTAATGCTTTTACCCCCCCCCCAAAAAAAAAAAATAAATAAAAATAAATTACTAAAGAGCAAAGTCATTTTATG
Source organism: Dolomedes plantarius (assembly GCA_907164885.2). Taxonomy (NCBI): domain Eukaryota; kingdom Metazoa; phylum Arthropoda; class Arachnida; order Araneae; family Dolomedidae; genus Dolomedes; species Dolomedes plantarius. The sequence goes on along the minus strand of OU015502.1, from coordinate 55,047,916 downwards.
AGTCTGTGTTTGACGTTCTTTTGAACGGTCAATTATAAAGTCTGAATTTATGTCAAAAAAGTTTCTATGCTAACATATATTTTGTCCTTTTAATCTATGAGCAGAGAGTCTGTATTGATTGTTTGTATATCTTCCCGTGTGTTATTTATGTCGAGAAAATTCCAGTTAACAAAAGTGTTGTTTCTTATCTTTATTTAGTACATTATGTTCAACATCAACTGGTCAGTACATTTAATTTTGCAAACCAGAGAGCTGTCTGACATCATTCAATCACCTGATGCCATCTGTAACTAAACATCCTCACTTCTGTACTTCCTCTGCAGGAGTGAGACTGCGTAAATTCATGATATTAAAGCCAAGTCGTCTCCTAACAAATTATAGAGAGGAAGACACCAAAGAGTTATCCCTAATCTATCATACCATTGCCAAAACGTGTAATTAGGTTCCCAACCGAAACACTGCTTCCAAAGTCTCCCTGATTTGGTTATTTGATTAATTTTCCTGCGCTGGGGAGAAAAACCTCAATGGTTTATATTTAATATTTCACAAAAGATAGTGTTTTCCTCTCCACTATAGCAGGCAAAGACGATTGAAATATTTTCGTACTCTGTTTTAAGAGTAATTGTGTAATTATTTGGGTTCATTTGTTCAATTTTCTTACAGCGCACAAAGCTGCTTATGATTAATTTCAGAGAAATACGTAAGTAAATGAATACGTTAATAATTTTACTTAATAGGAAAATGAATAAAATACACAGTTTTTTTTAATGACTATATCACTGTGCAAGATACTTACTTTGGCATGAAACCCACTCCTCTGATTACTCTTGTCTACGAAAATGCAAAAACAAAGAACCATATACAAGTCAAAACTACCTCTTTAAAGTAAGAAGACTCAATATCCTTGTTTACAGTGCAATTTAGATTTTTAGATATTATACTTTGCGGAACAAGTAGCAATCACAAAGTTATTTGTAATTTATAGCTGTTTAGTTATTTTTGTTATCTCCCTGTGATCGCTATTTTGATTTTCATTTCTGTACTGAAAGTTCTACTTTCTTCAACAGTGTGACAGTCTCTGCGGTACTGGAAGTCAGAATCGCAGCGTAGAATGTCAGTCTAAAGACACTCGTGAAGTTGTAGACGAAAGCCTTTGTAATTCTAAAGAGAAACCAGAAGATCAGCAGAGTTGTACTCTTGGACCCTGCGAAGGTGTAGAATGGATAGTTTCTGACTGGAGTGGGGTAATTATGTTATTTATTTACCAATTGCTGAACTATGAAGACAATCTTATTCAAAGGGTTTGTACCCCACATATCCATTAAAGGATAACTAAAGAACGTTTTAGTTCTAGGTGGATCAAAAATATCCCAAGTCTCCCCAACAGAGGAATAATTTCGGAGCTTTTAACTTGTTCAGCTATTTTCGCTGTACTGAAACAAATTGTAACAAAAACTTGATTGAATCTGATGCGTTAAACAATAAGTTCCTCAAATGCCATGAAAGTTATTTTAAATAGACAGTTATTTATTTAAAAATGCCGCCCACGGGGTCTAGTGGTTAGCTTTCTAAGCTGTCACGCTTGGGCTTGGGTTTAAATCCCGAATAAGGCTTGGTCGTTTCCGTGTCCTTCATAGGTAGCACTACAGGCTCACCTATATGATGCTCCCATAACTAAGTAGCCACAAAACATAAGGCGAATGTCTTAAGACAAGAGCCTCCGCATTAGAAAAAAAATTTCTTGAAAATAAAGTAAAATAAAACCTACTTTTGAGAAATTAGGTGATACTAAAAGATGGTCTTCCAATTTTTCTACATCTCTCCGTAATGTTTTCATTTATATTCCGGTTGACATCATGGTATAGGTACAACTGCTGAAATCTTACTATTCTAAGATGGACTTTGGGCACACACATACATCTCCCCTCCCCGCTACAATTGCTTGGCTAATTCTCACATATTTCTAAATTGCCTAGTTGAAGTCCTAACATTTCTCGTATAAGCTTGCTTTGTTGGATATCTACCTGTAGACGTGTTGACTGCAATTCTCAGGCAAATTTCTTTATGCTTTGTGTGCACAGGTATTATTTGGCTCCGTACATGCTGGAGATGTCTATTTTCTGCCTTTTAAACACACCCTGGTGAGGGTGTGTTCCATCCAATAAGTTAATTATCTAAATAAGTTAAGCTCTTAGAGGAATTCAAAAACTTAAAAAATTTACTATAAATAGGTAAACAAAAATCTTTCTACTTAGTTGTATTGAATATTTAAAGTATTTAAAATTTGTTTCGTAGTTCTTGGGCAATACCTTCTGTGAGGTTCTTTTAGTTGGAAAATATTTATAACTTTTGGCTCTGCAATTTTAAAATTTTATTCTTCAGTGCTTTACTATTTGTAAGCTCAAATATTCAATAGTACTTTTTTCCTTAGTGCGATGGATCTTGCAGCCCCAGGATGGAGTCCAGGGAGGTCCACTGCGCGAATGAAGAAGGCACAGTGTTCCCGAACGACGCCTGCGAGGCCAGCAAGATGCCAGAACTGACCAGGCCGTGTCCGAAGTCGGACATCTGTGAACCAATGTGGCACACATCAGAGTGGACAGAGGTGAGATAAGACCTATATGTCACTTTTATACGAAATCATCTGTACACCTACACTCACGGGGGGGGGGGGGGTTGTGATTCAAGAGTAAATTAGGAATGACATACCTATTTTGACAAACTTTGTAATTTCGGGCTGCTGTGTATTAACCCTATTGGATTTGCTCACCTCAAAGTTAACCTACGGAGCAAATGTGTCTACTATTGACAGCTGCATAAATTCAGAGAATCCAATAAAATTGGTATTTTCAGATAGTCTGAAATTTTATGCACCTTGCAACAGAATGCATTTTATAAATTGCGTCCACCATAGGAATTTAGGAGTGTTTAAAAACACACTATACCAGCTTTTTTTACTTTAATAATTTCAATTTAAAAATATTATTTGCATTTTTTTTAAAACCGAAAATGTCCCTAGGCGTAAAATTTCTTTCTCTATTCAGGAGTACATTAAAAAAAATCATTAAATCCATGTTGGCGATCCATAAAATGAATATTGTTGCAAGGTGCAGTAAAGTTCATGGCAGTGGCGCACACAGGATTTTTTCTTGGGGGGGGGCGAGATGAATGGATAAAAATATTTATAATGCATGGGGGGGGCCGAGATGAACGAATAAAAATATTTATAATGCAAAATCAATATTTCTACTTCTTTGGGGGGGGGGGCAGGGCCCCCTGCCCCCCCCCCTGGGTGCGCCACTGGTTCATGGATATCTGAAAATGCCATTTTTACTGGATTATCAGCATTTATGTAGCTGTCAATAGTAGATTCATTTTCTCTATAGGTTAACATTGAGGTGAGCGAATCCAATAGGGTTAGTACACAGCAGCCTTAATTGTGAATAATGAAGTAGTTGCGTTTTAAAATTTCTATATAAATACATTATATTTACATGCTAAATTTATATATTTTCGGAAGAACGTAGCGAACGTCTTCTAACTATCCACATTTGTGGACTATATTTTTTGAAGATTAATTGGGTTTTTCTAACTTTTCTCGTTAATATGATATTCTTAGGGTCTCTCTTCGCGAGACAGTTACGCGAAGGTGACCTTATGAGCAGGATGTTTTTTAACCTTAAAGCAAAATCGCAATTGAAACGACCTCAACTAGAAAGTCGAATTAGAAATTCGTAAATAATAAATATAAATTAAGGAACGCCGTAAGTACTGTGACCACAAATAGTAATCATACAACCATACGATTAATAATTTAAAAATAATTTAAAAATCAATAGTTATGTAGTCACTAAGAAACAGCTATGAATTATTGGATAAAAGAAAAAGAAAAAAATTAGCATAACCAAATTGGTTAGCTTGCAACTTTCTAAATAAAAATGATAATCGGCTGGATGGAAAATGTACGAGCCCATTCAAACCCCGGTATTCTGCGGGTGTATTATATTAGGAGGCTACTCCCCTCGTAGAAAGTCGTGATTAATCAATTGACTTCAACTCATCCGTTGAATAGTGATGATATCGTTATAAAAAAATGCCGACCTAATTTCCCCTCACCCCTAATATTTGGATAATGTTATGTCTGGGGGGGGGGGGGAGTCAGACAGTTTGAAAAAAAAAATGCTTGTAGAACGTATTTTACTACCGTTTCTTACGATTTTTAGGCCTCGGTATGAAGATCATTCAAAGGCGGAGGAAGAGGGCTAGACATAGAAAGGTTGAGAATCACTGCTCTAAGTGCAGTAGCACTCTATGGGCATGTAGAGTTATCCGCCTGTGAATGTTATCATGCAAACTAGTTTCTGACTCTCTTTTGGGGATGACTGGATAAAATTTTATTATAAAACACGTAAAGAGGCCGTGGCCAATTTTAGACTAAGAACAGGGCACGACTGTCTGGCTGAACATCTGGCCAAAATACGGATTGTGAGTTCCAGCGTATGCACCTTATGTGAGAATGTAAATATGAATAAAGCTCACCTACTTGTTTGCTACAAACTAGACTTGAACTTACGGAGGACACAAAATTGTTCAAATTTTCGAAAAAACTTTTACTGTATTAAAAATTTCTGTGTTCTTTTACGCTTAAAATGACGTTTAAATCATGTTTCTATCTTAATTAGAACAGGAGAATTATTATTATTTTTTTTTTTGCAACATTATAATAGTAGCCAATTTTTCTTTAAACCTGTAAGTGCGTTTTTCTGCATGATGGGTTTTTCCCCTATTTTTCGTCTTTAAATTGTTATAAGTTAAGAACCGTTAAAGATAAATGGTTGAAACTTGAAACATGTCCGTTATAACTATTTTACTATAATTTTGATTCAGAAAATTTACAAAAAAAGTATTTACTTTTGAAAATATGATTTTGTAAAAATAAGTTACATAATTTTTTTGTAATTTTTAATCTAAAGATTTTTAATTTTTTTAAAAATTAATATCTAAAAAATGTTGAATCAAAATTTAAACTTATATATTTCTGTTTAGTTGAATGAAAAAATTTTGAAATTCGACAAATAATATTTCGAGTTACAATGATTTTAAATTACCCCACTTTTTTAAAAAGTTTTAAATTTTAAAATTTAAAAAAAAAACTTTTTAGAAGTTTTATGATGTGATTTTGTTTACAAATTATGTGGTTAACCATCACAAAAAAATTCAAAATTTTAACTCAATAAATAAAAAAAAAATTTAATTGTGTCCCGGACACCCTTACGGCAGAGTTGGGATTTGTGTGTTCTCTATTGGAGGGCCAGAGAACTTATGTCCTGATCTCACGGTCTTCAATTATTGTGCTTCTGACTTTTTGACTTCTTATCCTGGAACTTTGATGTTTTAACTCGACCGTCTTCACGTTTTCCTTCTCTAGTGCTCCGTCAAGTGTGGGAACGGTGTGCAGAGCCGCGTCGTATTCTGTGGGGTCTGGCAGGACGACGCCGTCATCAAGATAGAGGACAAGAAATGTGACCCGGACAAGAAATTTGAGGACATGCAGAACTGCAGTGCCGATTCCTGTCAGGGCATCTGGTTCACCGGGCCCTGGAACAGGGTAAAGTGACTACGTTTAACACTGTGTTCTGTTTACATTATGGTAATACCATGTAATGTAATTGATTTTGTGTCATTGCAGCTGATAAATTATCCGGCATTTAATAAAAACACAAAGCTTTATTTTAGACGAGGATTATTAAAGTGGTATGGATGATATAAGGTAGGTGTACCAAATATCGCCTACTCTAACTTTTTTTCGACATTTCATCCGCTTTTTAGTTTCTGATTAAGCTGGAAACTCAAAGAACATCCCTAAGAACTATTTCCTTTGGTATCCTGAGATCAACCAGCTCCAAAACCAGTGCCAGTTTAAGTTATGTAGCTAAATTGGAAAAATTGAAATTTCCAATGAACTCTAGAGCGGTTCCTAATATCGCCTACCTCTGTTCCTCTTACCACCTACCAGGCGAAATTAGGAGCACCTGTTAAAAGGCGTTGCTAGCAAAGTATCTGTTTAATGTACTTTCAAATGGTATAAGCCAAATTAGAATTGCCAAATTAGACCAGGATGCACCTACCTGGTCATTCACTGGACTCTCATTCTTTGGAGCCAAAGTTTACGAAGACAACAGCCAAAACAACTTCAGACGTTATAGTTTCTGTTGTCAGTGATAAGAGCGTTGTCGTAATCGCCGCTTTTATAGTATAAACCCAGAACTAAGAAGTTACTGCATTTTCTCATACATAGCGCGAATCATACTTTAGAAACACGAGTAGGCGATATTAGGCACAAGGGCGATATTTGGGACAGTCACCCTATTTATTTCTAATATTCAACATCGAACGAGTTATACAACTGGGTTTATTGCATGAACGTTAAAAGTGTATAATGAGGAGTGTTTGTGTATTTTAAAACCATTGATTGAAGAGCACCATACTTGAATTATCTGAAAATCCATTTTTGACATCTCAAGATTATTATAATCATGTGTCATAAATACATCCTAAAACCCCTAAAATACTCTTCATCAATCTGAAATCAACCAAAATCTCTGCTCAATCGGATTTTTTTTACTCTCGAAAATTTTCACTCTTTCAAACTCAGTAAATTCTTAGGATCATATCACTTGTCATTCATTGTATGTAGTTTAGGGAAAAACTGCATTTCTATTTAAGTTAGAATCTTTCAAATTTCAAACAATGGACCTACACACGCACCCTCAGCCGTCCTGTGAAAAATGAATTTATTTATTTATTTATTTATTTAGGGAAGTGGGGATTTTTTTTTCTAATAGCGGGTTACAAGACTATATAAATAAAAACAAGAACAAACAAACAAAAGAGAACTAAAACGTCCATGAACCCAAAAGTTCCTAGATATCCATATCTCTCGAACACTGGAGCGGGAGGTAGAGCGGGACAACTCAGTATATGGGTAAAGTCCATGTCTTCCCGTCGATTACAGAGCTTGAAAAAGAGTTTTGAGACGATATTTATATGGCAGAGATGTTTCAATAGGCAATCATGGTCCGTCACAAGCCGAAACAAGAGACAACCGCTTTCTGCCTCGGCCACTCAGGAACTTCAGTAATTTTGTTCCCAAATCTTTTGTGAATTCCATGACAACAGTTCTTGTGAGAGGGAGTTCCTAAAAGTCTCCTTTAAAACTTTAGTGAGTTGCAAGACTTCATTATTGGATGTTTGAAGGACAGGGCACCCTTTTTAGCCAGGGCGTCGGCCAGCTCGTTTCCCCAGATGCCGCAATGGCCTGGTATCCAATGCAGGACTATCTCTCTACCTTTATTATGGAGTTTTTCCAATAGTAATTGACACCTATATACACCAGATGACTTGGGGACACGGCAGGAGCCGATAGCTTGAAGAGCTACCCTAGTGTCGCTAAGGATGATCACTTTAGAGAAATTATTCATCCGGCATAAAAGTTGGTCTAGGGCAACAATGTGAAATGTGGGATGCGCAGTCTGCATTATCTGTTTCTTTTGTTCCAGTGTTCTGTTCCATGCGGAGGTGGAGAGAGGACGAGGAAGATTCTCTGCTTCCACGAAGATGATGTGGTCGATTCCAGCCAGTGCGACCCCAACGAGGAACCATACGACAAGGAGAACTGCAACATGACACCATGTGATGACGGTAAGCGTTGGGTTTTTTTTTTCTTTTACCGAAAATGTGCTTTAATAATAAGTTCTTCAGTTAAAGTGATCGAATGAGAAATCTTCTGTTTAAACTACTGAGGAAAATATTATCGCCCGGAAATCTGAAGAGTTCAATCAAAATAACAAAGCTGAGGCATTTAGGATTTAAAAATTGCTGTAAAAATGTTCTGAAAAAAACTTTATTAAAAAGTAGAGTTAGGAAACTTTAAATTTTTGTATGCAGACAATCTTAATTTAGGTCTTACTGTACTGTGAAAAGATATTAGTAAGATTGTTCGATATTTGCGTTGGCTCAAATGTTGTTACTGATGAAAATAATTGCAAGACAATAAACCTTATATAATGATTGACCTCCTCGGAAATCCAGGTTGTATTATTCTCAGAACTATTGACAGAAAATTTTTCAGAATTTATATAAGAAGTAATGCTTTTATATAAGAAGTAATGCAGAAATAATGTTTAAATCCTAAATGCCTTAGCTTTTTAGCTTTTTATCCTTTTTTTTTTTTTGAGATTGACCTCCCCTGATTTCCTTTCTGTTAAACTTTTTCAGCAGTTTAAACAGAAAATACTCATTCAGATTAGTTTAATTGAAGAGCTCGTTATCATAGTAAATATTATAGTGCTCTTTATACGAGCTAATGCTACAGCAATTTTTAAATCCTAAATGCCTCAGCTTTTTATTTTGATTGACCTCTTCAGATATCCGCGCGGTTATATTTTCCTCAGCAGTTTAAACAGACTTCTCATTCAGATCACTGAAACTGAAGAACTTATCATAACAGATAGCACAGTGCGCTTTTGTATGAGAGCTAATCCAGAAGCAGTTTTCAATTTCTAAAAACCTCAGATTTTTATTTTATAATATTTTTTATGTAGCTTATATTTAAAAACTTATTAAATAGGAACTCAAGTTGCAATATAATCAGTTACTCAGATGACATATTTGTAACAGTTTACAATTCTTTCATAAAGCTTCAGCAATTTTTTCAAAAGTCCTGATCTCCGTCTTACAGTTAAACCATAAAAACGTGTCTTCACTACTTCTGGAGAACAACCAATAGTTCAGCATATTTCAGCACAAACAATCAGTATTGCAGTGCAAACAATAGGTCAATGAACATTCGCATCAATCATCTCTATTCATGATTGCCTTAAAGCTGCTGTGTACTAACCCTATTGGATCCACCCACCTCAATGTTAACCCATGGATAAAATGTGTCCAAGGATTGCTAACTCGGATTGACAGATTTTTTTTTAAAAATTGTGCTACGTAATAGAGAAAGAAATCTGACACCTTGGGGCATTTTCCCTTTCTCTCTATTCTAAAAAAATGTAACCCCCGCTGCTACTGCCAAAAGCTTGTCACGCTATCTCCTCCAAAACCGCTGGGGGTATGGGGTCGAGAGCGATACCAATGGATGCAGAAAAATGGGGGGACCAAAGTAAGACATGTCTCATCTTCGTCGCACTTTAAGTTTTTTTTTTAATTTTATGTTTTGTGGGAAAATATTGACTTTTTCATGTTCAGATTACGATAACTCGCCAAAAAATGATCGTAGAATTTTGATCTTTTTACATTCTAAGACTACAGGCATTTCTCTTTCAAACTAGACCTCATTTGTTTAAAAATATTTTAAAACAGGCTAATATTTTCATCAAAAAATGAAACACAGTTTTTCAAGAAATATCGTCCCCTATGTGGATGTAATATCGATGCTCCTCGAGTTTTTATCTTATAAAGAAAATATTTACATCATCTGGAAGCTGAAAGCTTTCTTATTCATATTAACCTCATTTCAAGTCTTATATCTTAAATTTTCGATTTTTAATTGAATTTTAAAGCTGATAATTCAACAGTGATGAAACGCCCTTCGCATTAAGGGTGACAACAGTAAATGGATGGAAGATGTTACATTGCCCGAGAATCACTCCTATGTATCTCGCTATTAGCCATAACAGAGGAGCGAGCCTAGGGGCGAAGCCCCTGGTTTAAAAAAAATGCAGATAATCTTTTCAAATTTAAATTATTCGAGGAAATATCTGGTAGAGTGGGTTTTAAACGCTCATAAATTCCTTTGGTGTGCGACATTTATAAAATTAATCATGTTGCAAGGTGCAGAAAAGTTCAGGCTATCTGAAAATGCCATTTTTGTTTGATTATCAACATTTATGTAACTGTAAATAGTAGACGAATTTTCTCCATAGGTTAACATTGAGGTGAGCGAATCCAATAGGATTACTACACATCAGCCTTAAGTTATGAAAAGGTAACATAATAACTTTTCTGGTAGAAGCCGAAAAAAAGGTCTAATAATAAAGAATTTTTCTTAAAAAGTGTATTTTTCCCAACGGAGAAACAAAGAACGAGAAAGAAATAGCCGCAATACAAAAGAATCATTCATTCATTCCCCCGTACGCAGGTCTGGATATCTTCAAATTCTACACATGTGGTAAAAAAAAATAAAATTGAAAAAAAAATGTCCATCACAAAACTACCATTGTTCCTGCATTTGTTCGTTCATGAATATGTACCGTTTCGCGGGCTGTACGGTCTTGGATAGAAGACCTTTAACGAACTTTTCTGATATTTACCAAATCTTTGCATTGAGTTTTATTGTATTTTTCCTTACTCTTTCCGGCAGGTCGATTTTGATCGGGAATAATATTCTACGCTGAGAGCAAGGGCTTAAAAAATAGCACACCCATACCTCGTTTTACGGCCTAGATACGTTCCGAAAAAGTGGACCGTAAAGCGAAAAGCCGCATAACGAATCAATTATTGCGATACAAACTCATACAAATTTGATTGGATCAGTTCCAATTTTTTTTTATAAATACAGTCGAACCCCGTTATAGCGAACCCGGTATATAACGAACTCACGGATATAACGAACGAAAAGTTTGGTCCAGCTGTTTTCCTTTTCTACGTAATTTAAGTAGTATTGTGGCATCACGATAGGTGGTTAAGGCTAATCTCTGAGGCTTTATTTAAAATTACTACTATTGAATTCATGACCAAGAAAGACAGAGTCCTAATTATAATGATAAGACCAATTTTAAAACAAAAACTTAACAAGGGAATTTATTTACAAAAAAATTAAACATTAAACAATTACAACATATTCAATTAATTTAAGTGCACATGCACAGCGTGCGCTCCCAGACCCATGGTCTCAAAAGGAGCTACCAAAAAACACGTCTGCTCAAATCGATGTTACATGACCATCTCTCTCAAAAAACACCAAGTCTCTGACTCTCTCGGCTTGAAAACTTTGGTGGCGGCCGTCTTCTTAGAAATTGCTTTCCCAAAACCGGGGGGGGGGGGGGGGTCGGCAGATTATCGGCTGACAGCTCTTCTTAACGCCGAAACTTTATTACATTCCAAAGTCGCATAGAGCTATCGCTAATGCTGCGTTTGCATTCATGCACTCTGCTCTGCTGTGCCTTGGGGAATCCAGTGATTGATGTTCACTCCGTACTCTGTATATGCGTGGATCGCCTCCCCTCGCGGTCCGGATACAGAGCATCAAAGCACCCGGGGTCCGGGGGTCAAATGGTGACAATGGGGGCGGGGGACACTAGATCAAGAAACACGAGGGACCTTGGGGGCTTACCGTGACTAATGTTACCGTGACTGATGTGATGACAGGAGTCGGGGGTCTAAATGCAGAGAACTCTGCACCAATGTATATGCACCATAAGAAAGACAGCCTTTAGACTATGGTAGGAAACGCTTGCTTGAGAACCCGATATGCATGGGCTTAAATCAGGCTAAAAATTCTGGCGGCATTCGCTGGCATCGTTTTTTAATCTCCCACGTGTTCAAAAACGGTGGAAACTGGAAAATGGTATTCCCCAAAAATATGCAGTTGGTCCGTGGGGTGTGAGAACGCAACCCCGTAAAGGCGTGACGTCACAGTATTGTGTCAGTTTAATGTAATCAATTTTAGTCGATTTAATTCATTAATGATCAGTTTTAATAGATTTTATCATTTTTTGATGCACCAATTATTGAATACACATTGCAACTAATGAGTTATACATTTTGTGAACTCTAGTATTTTTTTTAATGGTTCGGATATAGCAAACCACCGGATAAAACGAACAAATCCTTTGGTCCCTTGAAGTTCGTTTTAACGGGGTTCGACTGTGATATAGTTTTTAGATCATAAAGCATTTTATTCTTTTTATTTCCTATGAAAATGCTTACATAAAAATAAAAGTACAAAACAATGTAATAATAAACAGAAATTCAAAAAATAAACATATAAACAAAAAACAAAATAAATCATATGTACGTATGTATACATATGATAAAAAACGTAAAATAAAATGTTTAAAATCTGTTTTAATGTGATGATGAACATTTACATGAAGAATCACTAAGCTATAATATGCTGCTATCATCACTTTCCGCTGTTGTAACCGTATAGCGAAACATTGTGGGCCGTAAATCGAAAAAATACCATAATTAAAAAAGGCCGTTATAGCGAAATGCCGTATAAAGAGAGGCCGTATAGCGAGGTATAGGTGTACTGTATAAGAAATGCAGTAGTAAGGCTGATTGGTAGTAGCTTTATTGGATTCGCTCACCTTAATGTTAACCTATGGAGAAAATGTGTCTACTATTTACAGCTACATCAATGTTGAAATTCAAACAAAAATGGTATTTTCAGATAGTCTGAACTTTTCTGCACCTTGCAAAAGGATTCATTTTATAAATGTCGTCCACCAAAGGAATTTAGGAGCGTTTAAAACACACTAGACTAGATGTTTTCCCCGAATAATTTAAATTTTAAAATACTATTTGCATTTAAAATATAGAAAAATGCCCCAAGGTTTAAAATTTCTGCTTGATAGTAGTTATATTGGTTTCACTGACCCCTATGTCAACCTATAGAGAAGTTTTTTTTTTCCCACTCGCTGTCGACTTGGACTTAAAGATTTTTTTTAAAATTTGTACCCCTAAATAGAGAGAGACAGTTTTTTATTCGGATGTTTTTCTCATTCATTAAAAGGAATAACAGTTATATTTTTTAAATGTGAATTATTCGGGGAAAGAAATGTGATATACTTTATTTTAAACGCATATAATTTCCTTTCGTGGATAAAATTTCTAAAATGAATAAGATGGCAGAATAAAAAATTTCCTTTTCTATTTCGGAGTACAATTTCAATTTAAAAAAGAAACTTAATTTTTTTATCTTAAAAAATTATCTAAAACTAAAATTTAGCTTAAATTTAAATTAATTTAGCTTTAAAATTTTTTTTACCTTGGATTTAAAAAAAAAACTTCAAATCCAAGACGACAATCCTTGTTAACATGTCCTCCATGGTTCGAAATGTTTCAAGAGCTAAATTTTTCAAATTTATTGTAGAAAATCAGAGTTTTTTCTCTTATATATATATATATATATATATATATATATATATATATATATATATATATATATATATATATATATATATATATATATATATATATATATATATATATATTTGTTTTCAGGCTTCATTAATATCAAATTTGCATAAATATGCTCTGTTGTGTAAAAGAAGAAAAAAAAAGACCTAATTCAACTACTTCTTTACTCAAGGCTTCTCTTGCAAGAGTTTAATTTTATCAAAGCTTATTCAAAATTTAAACATATTAAAATAATTGTGTTTAAAATCAATGTTTTTAATTTCGATTTACTTTTTAAAGTTCTCTTAACACAAAATCAATCGAAAAAATAGCGTGTTGTAAAAAGAAAAAAATTCACCTAATCTTATTTTTGTAGAGGACATTTATTCCGGGAGTAAGAATTTTACCAAACTCTACGTAATTTCTACATATTGAAAGAAGATGCATAAAATCAAGATTTATTTACTTTTTTATTTGTTATAGGCTTCATTAACACGACACTGCAGAAAAACGCTCTGTCGTAGGTTTGTTTATTTACACACACATACACTATATATATATATATATATATATATACATACACATACACTATATATATATATATATATATATATATATATATACATACACATACACTATATATATATATATATATATATATATATACATACACATACACTATATATATATATATATATATATATACATACACATACACTATATATATACATACATACACATACACTATATATACATACATACACATACACTATATATATATACATACATACACATACACTATATATATATACATACATACACATACACTATATATATATACATACATACACATACACTATATATATATACATACATACACATACACTATATATATATACATACATACACATACACTATATATATATACATACATACACATACACTATATATATATACATACATACACATACACTATATATATATACACACATACACATACACTATATATATACACACATACACATACACTATATATATATACACACACACACACACACACACACATACATACATACATACATACATCGGACCATAAGACACACTTGTATTTTAAAATGATTTTTTTATGTAAAAAGGTACGTCTTATGGTCCGAAAAATACGGTACTAATTAAAAGTGTCCTAAAACCCTCATGGCATTAGCACCTCTCAGGCCTTTTTTTACATATGGTTTTGCCAGCTTCCCTTTGAAATACGCTTCTTAATGTTCTCTGTTCGCTGTGTGTAATTAACGTTTCACCAATTAGAAGGAAACAAAAAGCACAGTGGCGCGTGTTGAAAATGATGGCGTGAAACTTTAGTTGGTGGCGTGACTAATCAGCTAGTAAGTCAATTAGTCTGATCTCTGTATCCTAATCTCATCCCTTATTGCCGTCATCAGCGGGTTAACCTAACTTCATGAGATACGCTTGCGACTGAGGCAAAAATTTTGCTGGAACGTCTTTTGATACGTTAGAAACATGTCAGAGAGACAGAAGGAAAAAAAAATATTTGATTTCCTCATCTTGAGTACAAGAACAGTGCCCAACAGTTAATCATGTATATTATTTCTAGAAGGTGATTTTTTGTGACGATTCCTTTCTCTCCCTTCATACTTAACCAAAATCGATAATGAGGTACCATTTTAAAGATAAAGTTGTCTACTTCTGACGAATTGTTAATTTAGAATTGCAAATTGCATTGTTTGTTTAAAAATGGAAGTTAAAAACTGACTTTTGGCCCTAGAGTTCTTTCCCTGGATGCGTCGATACGACACGGTCAAATAGTGTGTACAAAGAGGTTTTGTTATGTAAATATCACATTTTCCACGAGTCTGTGTCATACTTAACTTTTATTATTGTCTACAAACGTGTTTTGACGTGTACATTCCCCTGTTTAGTGTTATGCTTCACCTCCAATAGCGTGTCCAAAGGTGTTTTGTAATCAGTTTTTATTATCCTTACGCACCATTGTTATTTTGATGGCTACAAATGATATGGTTCTTCTTTAATCCTTCTACAAACCACCAATCCCACTATAAAATTAATCTTATTTTATTCGCGTGCTAAATTTTCGATCGGGTCATCTAGTTTTGTTAATTTTACAGTTTTTTTTCTTTTTGGAACTCTCTTTTAAACTAATGAGGGAGGAATGCGGAGTATAGTTCGTGATGCTCATAATTCGGTTACCCTGGTCTGACTTTATAGAATATTGTATCATTACGAGCCTAATCAGTTAAAGGGGACGTCACTGTTGCTAATATAGTGTAACTGAAGGCGTGGTTTCTTCTGCTGATCTAACTTACAGGCTAATAAACCCAAGTTTTTAATATTATATAGCGATTAAACCCTCAAATATGGGCGATGGCATATATTACCAAGTACACTGAGCACGTCCTAGTGGATTGAGCCCCAATTCTAAATATATATGCATCCAGCGTACTAAGCAGCCTTGGACCTAGGTTTAGTGTTTATACTTGGTGGAGGTGCCTATATTTGCAACCGGGGCTCCACTCAGCAGTGATGTAGCGAGCATAACGGGCGCCCGGGGCACGATACCTTTTTGGCGCGCCCCATGGTCTTGGGGACCAAATGGACCAATGGTCTTGGGGACCAAATGGTCCAATGGTCTTGGGGACCATTTGGCGCACCTTTGCGAGTGGCGCCCGGGGCATGATAGATCCCCTTCCCCCCCTCGCTACGCAACTGCCGCTCATGATGAGGACGTGTTCAATGCATTTTGCCCTTTTCAAGCACTTTAAATATTGTGCCACGGTTTGTGGTATACTATGGTTCTCTCCGATTTGGCCAGTAAGACTGAACTTTGTCAGTCACCAGTTAAAATATTTAGAGAAATTCCGCATTTGGAAATCTCTTCCTGCCAGTGGTCATCGGTTGTGCCTTGCCGAGGTGCCCATAACAAAGGCGAAACCTAAGTGCAGGGTTGCCTGTTATGCTGGAGTTGTATAAATTTGTAACAATGGCGTATATGGTTTTCGTGTTTCAAAGAAGTGACGTTTTATCCGTTGAGAACGAAAATCCGCATTAACAGTGCAGGAAACAATACAATTTAGTGACGCTAGGTGCTGATAACTTTCTGAACCGAATGCCCTAAAATGAAAAATACACGCACATTTGATGTACGGTATTTTATCTACACCATCAACTTTTTAAATTGATTCGCCTACCTGATATTTCTTTTAGTTCAATTTATAGTTATTTCGCCATATATTTTTAACTTTTTTGGCGAAAGAAATTTTTCTGGACGATCGCCCTTTCGTATCAACCTTAGTAATACAACTACGTAAGATCGACGTCGGTTTACGGAGGCTATCCGACAATGCCATGTCCGCGACCCCAACGGTCGGGCCAACGCCAGTTGCGACGGTGGACCTACCAGTGCGCCAACGGCGATCCAACAAATTCGTCGTCGGACCGACGACGACAGAAGACATCAATGTTGGGCGATTTATGATGCCATAGATTATGTTGCTTTATTCGAAACAAAACCGGAAAGTTTAACAAACTTATCAAACAATTACAATAAAATATAAATACTATCTTAAACTTATAAAAAGCTTGAATAATGGGAAATATCCATAATATCGTATATCATTATTTACACTGACTTTCTAAATGTAAAAATATTACCTGTTAGGATGTTGGCCGGTAAGGCCAAAAACTAACTATGCATCACGACAAAACATAAGATGCCGATGGCTTTGCACAATCGCTTAAGATTGCAGAGTCGTTCTAAATAGCAGTTGGAAGCCCGCCAGTAAATTAAAAGGGAAACAGATAAAGCTTTCACCTAGAAGCATTCACTTGTGTGTGAGTTGGAACTTAGTAAAAACGACCATAGTTAAAGTATAAACACTGCACATTTATTTAACGAAAAACACGGAAATGTATTTACAAAAACATTAACAAAAGTTTATGCATTTTTAATATACTTTAACTTAAGTATTATAGCTTGTTTCCCAAAAATTATACACTCATAAATATCTATAGCTTGAGCTAGAGGCGAGAAAAGTTTAAAAGCACTTTACCGGTTTCATCCGGGAAAAAGGGACAAAATGTCGATACCGGTGTTAAACTGGTTTTTCTCGGAATTGGGCTTGCTGAACAAATGGCGGCTTTTATACCGGAGCTTCGGGCAAACTAGGGTTGACTGTCGGTTGGGTGACCAGCATCAGTTGCTCCCGCCAGCGGTGATGGAACGATGTACGGCTTGGCTAAACTCCGCTACCGGTGACGTGTGGCCTTTCCAATTGACTTATGCTCGATGACTGCTATTCCGCCATAGTTGGTTAACACCCTGTTGCTTGGCTAAGGTATTGCAACTAAACAAGGATACGCACCAGCATGCACGCCTCTATGTATCGTATATATCGCACCTATAGCACTAACATCATGCAACTGCCGCTACCTCCACTACCTCGTATTACTGGCTTATATATAGCCAGGCGTTGCCTCTGCGCCCTCTGGTGTCGGCAGTGAGCTGCCGGAATATGCAAATTATGCATCACCGGCACGGTTACGACCATCACTACTGGTTAAAAGGTAGTGACGTCATTCCACCTGCTCTTGCTAGCTCTGACGTCAGTCGTTGTTATAACGCAATTAACGAGGCGCTATCGTTCGACGGCTTGCTAAGTAAATAGGAGAGGACTGTGAAAAAAAACAGTTTTTCCCTAACATTACCAAAGAAAACAAAAACGAATTTATAAAAACTCCCCGTTTTAAAGTTCTAAGAAAAATAACTTCATGGGTAGAAGAGAACCGAAATTGGACACGGCTAACTGCCGTCGGTATGGAACCGGAAAACGACCGTTAGCCTCCAGTCGGTTTTAAGTTGGATTCCGACGCCGACGTTTGACCGACGGTCGGGCAGTAGGGTTGGCCAACCTACTTGGCTACTTGGGAAGACACTTAACGTGCTCATTTGTTTTCAGATGAAATAATGACTGTCGGGGGCTGCAAGAACACCAAATACGGCTGCTGCCCTGACGGAATGACCCCGGCAGGTGTGAATTACGAAGGATGCGCCAATCTCAACATAAGCAGCACGAACGTGTCCTGCGAAGAGGCGGAATTCGGTTGCTGTGCTGACGGATTCACTCTAGCCTTGGGACCATTCAAGTACTGTCGCCATCTTTTCATTTTAATCTATAATGTTGATTTGTTTAGAATGTAGCTATAAAATTCTCTTGCTGTTATCCAGTTTATCCCTCTTCTCTTCTCTTCTCTTAGAAATATCTGCATGCCATTGCTACAATTGTTAACGAACGGAAACTGTTGATTTTGATTCTTTTTTAAAACTTCATTGACATTGTTATATGTTGTGAGACGTGTTTGTAGGCATGGGCACTCGTCAACGTATCTATACTGAAGGTTTTAATTCAGTTTCGAACTCCTCGTTGAAATTTGCTTAGATAGTTAGAAATGTCTGTAGGTTATGGGCACAGATGACTACTGTAAAGAATTTGTAGCTGGGTATTTGTAGTTATTAGAACAGTAGAAAATCTACTGTAAAAATAGCTACAGTAGATTTTAAATCCTTTTCGAACTCTTCTTTTTATTTTTTTGAATGTCGTTACAGATGTGTGTAGGTTATGGGACAGTTGACTACTGTAAAGAATTTGTAGCTGGGTATTTGTAGTTATTAGAACAGTAGTAAATCTACTGTAAAAATAGCTACAGTAGATTTTAATTCCTTTTCGAACTCTTCTTTTTATTTTTTTCAATATCGTTACAGATGTGTGTAGGTTATGGGCACAGTTGACTACTGTAAGGAATTTGTAGCTGGGTATTTGTAGTTATTAGAACAGTAGTAAATCTACTGTAAAAATAGCTACAGTAGATTTTAAATCCTTTTCGAACTCTTTTTATTTTTTTTCAATGTCGTTACAGATGTCTGTAAATTATGAGCACAGTTGACTACTGTAGAGAATTTGTAGCTGGGTATTTGTAGTTATTAGAACAGTAGTAAATCTACTGCACTAACAGATACAGTAGATTTTAATTCCTTTTCGAACTCTTCTTTTTATATTTTTCAATGTTGTTAGAGATGTCTGTAGGTTATGGGCTCAGTTGACTAGAATAATAAAGGGTTTCGATCCACGTATTTTCTTTCCCGTAAAAATTCTCTGTTCAAATAAAAATGATTGTAAGCCATAGCACAGTTGTCTACTCTTTATTATGATTCTGTTCTGTGCCCTCTTTGAGATTCTCTCTACCATTAAAAATGTTTGTAGACCTTGGGCTCACTATTCAATAAGCTGCAGCTGTGTATTTTAGTATTCAAAATAGGATCCCTTTCTCATACGCACAAATACTTTCAATGATACTGCGTTTTCTTTTTAATCCCAACATATCTCTAGCCGACCAGAGTTATTACAAGATTTTGATTAGGCCAATAAAATTCTGTCGCCAAAGAACGTTTTGTTAAAATATTTGTCATCAATGCAAGTTAAATTATCTTATTTGGTCATTTTCAAAAATTACCCTGTCTTTGATTAATATGTACGTGTTGACGTTAGTTTTTCAATTTTATAATCGATAATAAGCAGACTGTAATTCTACTAACAAACATTTATTAAATTCGTCAACACCTCGAAACAGAACACTGCTAAAAAATCATTATTGGATACAACTGTGGAACGAACCAAATATCCGTCCACATTTTAAAATCATATTCTATTTTCTACCATTTTCGGTAACTCCCAAGCAAAAGCTTGGTGAGCAGCCAATTCGCCAAATGGCGCAGAATCGCGCTAAAAAGGGTGCCAACATCCTGCCCCCGTTGTAATGGTGAAAGGGCATTACAACAGTTACATAAAAAAAATTACTCTACAAACATTTCGAAATTACTAGTTACATTTAGAAACTACAACAATTACATTCATCAATATTACACAAATATAGATACTCAAACATGACAATACTTATTACATGACATCAACTTGAATTAATTTACAAATGGTAAGGATGCAATTTTTGTCACTGGACGCTGAAATGTTCCAGTTTTATCCTTAATTGTAACAACTCTCGTAATATTGTCCGTACCCTTAAACAAATCTTTAATAATTTTATGTAATTCATTATTGGCTCCAACAAAATTGGTGCTATTATCACTACAAATTTCAGAAGGTTTTCCCCTTCGTGATACAAATCTTTTTAAAAGCAGCAAGGAAGGCCTCTTTGGTTAAACCATGAACAATTTCAAAATGAACAGCCTTAACAGAAAAACAAATAAGAATACAAACAAAACATTTATTAAAATTCTTGTTTTTGCCTGAAAAGGTTTTTATGGTGAAGGGTCCTGTAAAATCTACACCTATTTTACTAAATACTCTGGTAGGGGTAATGCGCGCAGCAGGCAAGTCTCCCATTGCTTGTTGAGATCCCTTCGAACTTACCTTTCGGCAAACTATACATTGGTTTATTACCCTTCTGACAATATTTCTGCCCTTAATTATCCAAAATTTGGAACGAATAAATGACAGAGTTCCTTCTGCTCCTAAATGAAAATACAAAAAATGATAATGATTAATAACAAGATTAGTAAAAGTATGCTTATTTGGAATTAACATAGGATGTTTCTGCTGGAGTCCTAATAGAGAGTTCTTTAATCGTTCACCAACTCGCAATACTCCTTGAGAATCTAGAAATGGGCACAAGTTCAATAAGTTACAAACATTCGGCAAAGGCTTGCCCTTCCTTAAACATTGGATTTCTTCAGGAAACTCTGTTGCTTGAATGCTCTTTGCGATACACACCAGGGCCTGAGTTCGTTCGTCACTTGATAAACAACCAACAAATTTAGGGCGCCTTGCGGCTTTAATGAAGCACAAACACCATGCGACTACTCTTAGAAGTTTGAAATATGACGAACAGTTGTTAATAATATCAAGAGGTTCTAGTTTTTGTACAAAGGCATTAAGTTCACTGGGCACCTCTTTCAATTCTCGTGAATAAAGCTCTGTGTCTTCTATAGGTTCAATATTACTAGGTTCATCTTCTGTATCTAAGTGCAAAAATTATGGACCGTTCCACCACATCTTGCACGTTTCAATTTTATTTGGATCCATACCTCTTGAAAGCACGTCAGCAGTATTTTCTTTTGAGGTGACATGCCTCCAGCATTTTAATTCTGTTATCTCTTAAATTATGCTAACACGATTTTTCACAAACAATTTTAACTGTGATGGTGGCTTTGCTATCCAGGCCAATACAATTTGGGAGTCTGTATACAAAACCACCTTACTAATGTCAACCCTTAGAGCATCTATCACCTTCTTCACTAATTTTGCCAAGAGAACCGCACCGCATAATTCTAGACGCGGAATAGTAATTTCCTTTACTGGAGCGATTCTTGATTTACTGCAAAGAAGACTAACTTTAATTTCTCCCGTGCTATTAATACAACGAAGGTAAACGACTGCTCCATATGCTTCTTTTGCCGCATCTGAAAATCCATGAAGTTCGATTACTGTGACAGGGTTCATCAGCACTTAGCGGGATATTTTAATTCTCTTAAGTTCCAAAAATTTTCTACGAAATGTTTTCCATTGATCCCCTTCTTCATACGGCAGCTTATCGTTCCAGTCAATTTTCATCTGCCATAATTTTTGCATAAATTTTTTAGCTTGCGTGATAACTGGGCCTAACAGTCCTAAATGGTCGAAAAGACGAGCTATTTCTGACAAAACCGAACGTTTCGTAGGAGAGCCTGAACCTAACGAGATCTTAAGATAAAAATTGTCTTCTTTTTGCTCCCATCTAACACCAAGTGTTTTTACGGTGTTATTAGTTTCCACGAAGTCATATTCCTTTTGATTGACCGAAACACGATTTAGTAATTCTTGTTCATTCGAACACCATTTGTGGAGTACCATACCCCCACAATTTAACATTTTTGTTAATTGTTGTTGCAAATCAAGTGCAGTATCAATATCATCTGCACCTGTTAAGATGTCATCTACGTAAAAGTCCGACAGTGTAGCAATTGAATCTAAGGGAAAATGATCCCTTTCATCAAGGGCCAATTGTTTTAATACTCTATTGGCCAAAAATGGGGAGCTTGCAGTACCATACGTAACCGTTTTCAACTGAAATAATTTAACCTCTTCCTTAGAATTGTTCTTCCATAATATACACTGCAAGTTTCTTTGTTCCGGATTTACCCAAATTTGTCTGTACATTTTTTGCACGTCCGCAACAAAGGCTATTTTATGCTTACGAAATCTCAAAAGTATCGAAAATAAATCATCTTGAACAACACCACCTTTGAGTAAGCAGTTATTTAATAAAATCCCATTCGACGAAGGCGCCGAAGCGTCAAAGACCACGCGCAGCTTAGTTGTGGTGCTATCTTCTCTTAAGACTCCATGATGGGGCATTATATAGCAATTTAAATTATCTGTCAATGTCACTTCCTCCATATGCCCTAATGTTTCGTATTCCTCCATGAAAGTGGTATAAAGTTTCTTCATTTCAGGGTTTTTATCTAATCTTTTCCATAAACCTTCTAATCGCGTTTTAGCCAAATTTTTTGAATCTCCCAAATTCAAATTTTCCTTTATTGGTAGGTTTACAGTGTATTTCCCTGTAAATTCATCCCTACGATACGTTTCACAAAAGATTTTTTCGCGTTCCATTTCATCATCCTTTAAACTGGGTAAATCTTCCATATTTTCTAAGTTCCAAAATTGTTTAACATTTTGTTCTAATTCATCTAATTGGGAGATGAAACCACGATGTTTTGGTTCTGACGAACCCTTTATTGTTCCGCTAACTATATAGCCAAACTCAGTTTCTTTCATAATTAAAGAGTTAGTAATGTGGATTGTGTTAGCCCTCAAAATATCGAAGAATAATTCAGCACCAATTAAAATGTCAACCTTATTAGGTTTATAAAAATTAGGGTCAGCTAAAATTATATGTTGTGGAATGCGCAGCTGCGAAATATCTATAGCAGAAGCTGGCATTAAATCAGTGACCTTGGGTAAGATTAACAGTTCTACAGACGCCAAAAATGTTTCATCGAAATTCGGAATCATGGCAGTTGTTTCCTTTTTTATACTAATTGATCTGCTGCTAAACTCAAAATTGACATATTTATTCTCCTTTGCTTCAAACCTAGAATGTTTGCAAAATTTATGAAGATAGCTGATATTTGACTGCTAGAATCAAGTATTGCACGCGCCTTCACTACAGATCCATTTTTATTTCTTGCGTAAACAATCGCAGTAGTCAAAATCACATTTTTCTTTTTAATTGCAAAACACGAAGAGAGTATTCGAGATTCATCGGCGTCATCATGTCTACTATCAATTTGATTTAAAGCGGTACTGCTGTCAGCATTTGCGGATTCCTCAAGGGCTGCCACAGTCTGTAAAGGAACAGCATTCTGCGTTCTATGCAATAGATAATTATGTCCTTTCGATTTGCAGAATTTGCATGCATATTTTGAATTGCAGTTATTTAACTGATGCGATTGAGATAAGCAATTAAGGCAGAGCTTATGTCTTTTAACAAAATTAAATCTTTTGATAGGGTTCATTTTCAAAAATAAGTCACAGGTATATAAAGCATGCGATGATTTTTTACATAAATTACAAAATGCACTCTTCGAATTTAAAACGAAATTTTTTGCCTTGTTTTGGAAATGCGGGGGTTTAGGTTTCACACTGCAACTAGTTTTTTGCAAATTTTCAAGAATTTGACATCTTTCTTCAAGAAACGAAATAAATGCATTCCACTTTGGCAAATCCGAAGATGTTAAAGTCATCTCTTACTCTTTACGTGTTATTCTATCTAGCTTTTTCAACACTATGTTTATAAACAGGTTTTCACTAAATTTATCCATTTCAATTTTCATTACTTTTAAAGCTCTGACGTGTTTTAATACACAATCTAAAAGCATTCTTAGCTTTTCAGCCGATTCAAATGCAATATTTTCTAAACCTAGTAGAGAATTTATGTGGCTATTTACAATTAACCGGTCATTTTGGTATTTATTTTTAAGAGCATTTAATAACGAATCAAATGTGTCGTCAATACTTTGGATTTGTTTAGCATTTCCAACAAGACAAGATTGCAAATAAAAAAGCCTTTGGCTATCAGATAACATTTCATTAGTTACAATTATTCTATCAAATTGCATTATAAAAGTATTCCAGTTTTCATAATTTCCATCAAATTTAGGTTAGGTAATTTCTGGAAGTTTAATGTTTAATCTTTTACAGCCTTCAAAATTATCATGCACAGTTTTATTATTAGATTGTTCAAACACATTAATTTGCTCTAAAACATTTTTCAACCTTACCTTTTGCTTCTGAAGCTCATCAACTATTTCCTCAAATTGTATTTCGCAATCTTGCACTTCTTCATCTTTTATTACCTTGTAATATTCCATTTTTAAATCAAGTCTATTTTCCAATTTTCTAAAGTTTCTATTTTGTTTTGAATATCTAATCTGTCAAAGTTTTTAATTTCATCATCACTAAAGTTCGAAATTTTTGTTATTTGGGCTTTTATACCGCCCCTATGTCTATTCAAACTAGTTGCATCCATTCTCTATCCAAAATGTCCGTTTCCGATGAACCAAAATAAGATGTTGACGTTTGTTTTTAAATTTTATAATCGATAATAAGCAGACTGTAATTCTACTAACAAACATTTATTAAATTCGTCAACACCTCGAAACAGAACCCTACTAAAAAATCATTATTGGATACAACTGTGGAACGAATCAAACATCCGACCACATTTTTAAATCACATTCTATTTTCTACCATTTTCGGTAACTCCCAAGCAAAAGTTTGGCGAGCAGCCAATTCGCCAAATGGCGCAGAATCGCGCCAAAAAGGGCGCCAACAGTACGGGTGTGCCGGGTTAAAGGATATGATTATTTTTGTACTGAATATAAAAGGGATGAAAATCTGCCTTTATAATTAAATCCCGTTAATTTCACTATTCACTTTACCACAGTCAAATAACTGAATTTTTTCAGTAGTTTTCTAAGAAAAAAAATCTTTTTTAACTTCTTGAATCTAAATATTTTACCATTGTAATTTTCATAATTATTTTATTTACTTGAATTTTCAATTTGTTAGATACTTTCACGGACCTTCAAATGATTCTTTGAAAGCTGAATTTAGATTAGTACATGAAATATATTAAATTCATAATAAAACAAGTTTTATGTTCGTTGCTAAATCGAACTGATTTTAGAAATTAAAAGAGACTTGCAACTCTCAGAAACGCTACTGCAACATCTCCAGAAACTTGATAATATTTTAAACATTCCTTGACTACAAATTCGTTTTTCTCCGTTGGTCCCTAATCTTTCACAACGCTTGACTTGTTTCTCTCTCACACGATCTCACGGAGGGGGTTTATCGCTATTTTTGGCGAACTTTTTTGTACATCGAAACGCGTTACATCAATCGTAAAGTTTTAATTGTCCATGTGACATCAAATGTTTCACGATTTCTTTATGTATCGCCAAAAATCGATATCGATTCCATCTTTAACGTACCTATTCATATCCTTCTACAAACATCTTGTATAATTCGTCGTTTTAGGACATTTTTCTTCACTCTTTTAGAGTACTATTTTATTTTACAGGAAGGGATGTCCCAGTTCCATGAACTGTAGCGATTCAAAATTCGGCTGCTGTCTGGACGAAAAAACAGCCGCAAAAGGCCCCAACTCGGAAGGATGTCCTGGGGAAATCAAATGTGATAACTCCACATTCGGTTGCTGTCTTGATGGCATCACCGCTGCATCAGGCCCCGATCTTGAGGGATGTCCAGAGGAAAGCAACTGCACTAACTCCACACACGGTTGCTGTCTTGATGGAATTACGGCTGCGTCAGGCCCCGATCTTGAGGGATGCCCCGAGGA
Source organism: Dolomedes plantarius (assembly GCA_907164885.2). Taxonomy (NCBI): domain Eukaryota; kingdom Metazoa; phylum Arthropoda; class Arachnida; order Araneae; family Dolomedidae; genus Dolomedes; species Dolomedes plantarius. The sequence continues at coordinate 55,021,834 of OU015502.1, read as the reverse complement.
AAGTAACTGCACTAACTCCACACACGGTTGCTGTCTTGATGGTATTACTGCTGCGACAGGCCCCGATCTTGAGGGATGTCCCGAGGAAAGCGACTGCACTAACTCCACACACGGTTGCTGTCTTGATGGTATTACTGCTGCGACAGGCCCCGATCTTGAGGGATGTCCCGAGGAAAGCGACTGCACTAACTCCACACACGGTTGCTGTCTTGACGGCATAACTGCTTCCAAAGGACCTTCACTGGAAGGATGCCCCGAAGAAGAGGACTGCAATAACTCCACCCACGGTTGCTGTCCTGACGGAGTAACAGCTGCTAAAGGCCCGTTCGCAGAAGGATGTAAAATTAAATCTGGTTCAGGATTAGACGTAATCCCCGATCTGGAATCTTCTGGGGAGGATTGCTATGGCCAGACGTTCGGATGCTGTCCCGACGGACTCACTCCCGCCAGCGGTCCAGATCAAGAAGGCTGTGAAGATTTCGAGAATGGAACTGATTGCAAGAGGAGTGCATTCGGCTGCTGCGATGATGGCGTTACTCCAGCGAAAGGTTTGTCTCTTTAGGAAAAGTATAAATTTTTCTGTTTAACATTAGAAACGTCTGAAACCCAACTCAGAATTATTTCTATATGGAAATAATGGATATAATTAGACACTGAAAAACTTTTGGTCGTATGCCAGGCACAAACTTCAAGAACTCGACCTTCCCCAAAATTGTCTAGCTGAATTACCAGGCATTATTTTTAAAACCTGAGATGGGTAGGATGGATCCCGAAAATTTAACTTACTCAGTACTGTCGTTAGGACACGCGTTATGGGCAAATGAAACAAAATAACCACATTTCTGTTATTTGAGTGAAAGAAAGCTTTTAATGATCCTGGGAGGTGGGCGAGGGATGAACAAAATCACTTGACGCACAGTCTGAAAGTAAACAGCGGGGTTCGATGTCACTGTCAAAAGAATATTTTGTCAAGGGCAGCCGTAAGTTAAAACCCGATAGTCCTTTTTGATGGGTAAATGGAACCTTTTGATTCCTGTCAAATGTTCTTTTTAATATCCGCTAAACCTAAACTTTTTCTTTTTTTCCAGTGCCACAGACATTTTCCCTTGAAGACATTAGCCTCATCACCGCGAAATATTTGCTGGCTACTTTATTATGGGAGCACCATTTAGGGGAGCCTACTTTGCTCCCTATGAGGGGACAGCACGTGAACGTCCAAACCTTACTTGGTGTACGATCATTAAGAATATTTAAGAATAGAGAAAAATAAAAAGGACAATATTTAAGAATAGAGAAAAATTGATAACTGGCATAAAGAATAGAGAAAAGAACAATACACAAAATTTTCCAGTTAGTTTAATAAGATTTATTTTGTTAATGAAATTTATAATAATACAACTGCGATGCAGTAGGAATTAATTTTCAATAATAAGCTAGAATTTACTTACTAAAAATGGTGGTTGAATAGTTTAAGGAAATCCATTAGTTATTTGCCATAAATACGTTTTAAATCAAATGAAATAATGTGATTTTATAAAAAAAAAACCTGGATGTTCCGATTTTTAAAAAATAATTGGAATATCTCAAAAGAATGAAAGAATAGGATAACATAGAATAGTAGCAAAAAGAGTTTTCAAGAGAAATTCCACCATAATCATAGAACAACTAAACAAACAATCAGCTTGAAAATTACTCAAAATGCATAGGTCTTTTTTTACAATGAAGAGAATGAATAATAAAAGTTCTATTAGGTTTAAAACAATAAATGTATAAACAAATTATTCCAAAAATTCTTAAAAATCAAGAAAGAAATTTACCAATTTAAACATTAATCTTTAAGCTATTAATTCTAATGCACAATAAATATTATTTTTAGAACGTAAACAAAACAATTTTACAGGTGCTGCCATCTTTTGACAGAAAGGTGAAGCAATGCTGAACACTTGTTATTTAAACATAAGGCCACTGATAACCACTATATCATGTGGGTGGCGAAATTTTGTGTATTGCCACAAACTTTTTTTTACTAATGGGGAAGCACTTGTCATGAGGCATTCACATAGAACCGCGGAATTTGTGGACTATTTTTTTTATATGGGAGCATCATACAGATGAGTGAACATTACTCCCTGGCTGCCACCTCAATTTTGATCATTTATAGCAGGGGTAGGCAACCTTTTTTTACTAGAGGGCATATTTTAGAAATGCTTGAGTTCGGTGGGCACCGCTAGATGAAGAGGAGGAGCAGGGGGTGGGCTTGGGGCTAATATTTTGACATGATAATATTAATGCTACATAAATTTTTAATACATAAAATCAAATTTTAATTTAAAGGAAACAACCATAATTTGATAATTAATGCCATATTGGACACTGGAAATCTGCGGCCAACTCGTTGTAATGTGGCACATAAGTTGAATTCCCAGTTCTCAGGTATTGGTCTAAATGAGTGTCAGTGAGACTTGATCGATACTTTGATTTTAATTATTGCATATTGGAAAACAAAGATTCACAAAGATATGTCGACGCGTAAAGAGAGTTCAATTTCAGAGCACATTGTCTAAATAATGGAAAGCTATTTTCATTCCCTAAATTCCACAATTTTTCTTCGTTGTGATGTAACTTTAATTCAATGTTATTTCTTATATTTATAATTTCCAAGTCTTCATTGGAAATATCAAAATATGTTGCGATTTTATTAGTCACATCATCCTCTGCATGAGAGAAAGGATTAATAAAAAACGTCAAGAATGCCTCTTCGTAGAATTCTTCAAATATGGTATTAAATTCTTCCAATAAGGAATCAAAATGTTTGGCAAACTGTTAGGTGGTAGAATTTCAATCGCAATAATTTTATTTCCCCATTTTGAAATTCCCATTTTTAATTTTTAAATTCCCCATTTTTAATTTTGAAATGGGATAATTGTAAAACATCTCCTGCCCCCCACTCCATAAGGAGTATCAGCCATTACATTACTAAAGACCGGCCTCACGATCGCAATCCCGCTGTTAGGTGAGGAACCGCAGGAAAGAGGGTCGTGAATAGAATTACCACCTCCAAGTCAGACTCCCGCCCAATTCAGTCAACAAAAACCGCCCAGAAGAGGCAAGCAACAGCAGTTTAAAAAAAAAAAATTTTTTTTCCTTTTTTGATTCTGCTAAGAATTATTCTAACGCAAACGATTCAGATATTACTTCCTTTTTCCCTTTTTTCCCCAAAAAAATTTTGACTGTGAAGATTAAATATTTTCTGAGGAATGTTAATCTGATATTCTTGAAATAATGTATGTTTTTTTCTGTTATTTTAATCTAAGTGTGATCTTTAATAGTTTGATACAATATAATATAATTTATCCCATATTTTGAAATGGGATAAATTATCTTTCTCCATATGCGATTTTCAGAGCGCTAATTTAGCTTTAAATGCATTTATCGGACTTGCCATAGAAGCAAGGGGAGAGTAACGCTGTCGAGAGATCAGGATGGTCAGTTTTTGATTTTTACGGTTTTACAATTTTTAATTTTTTTACTAAAATTATTCATTACAACCACGAGCGTTTGTTGTTCAAATATCTAAAATGTTTCGATATATGAACGGCGGGCACTTTGAAAATGTTTCGCGGGCATCGCGTTGCGACCCCTGATTTATGGGATCATTTATAGTCATTTACAGGTATTTTGTATTTCATGTCACAATGCCCTTAGTTTGATAACTAAGATCATAGTTCCAAAAGCTGCTCAAACTCTTCGTATAATTATTGGCCAGGTAATATTACATTTAATACATGTTTCATCTGTTTAATTTTATTTCTCCCTAAGGAAAAAACATAAATACGAGTATATATGTACCGTGGTATTTGTTGAAAGTTGCATATTTCGTTTTCGTCTGTAAAAGAAAACGTAAACGATTCAGATATTACTTCCTTTTTCCCTTTTTTTCCCCAAAAAAATTTTGACTGTGAAGATTAAATATTTTCTGAGGAATGTTAATCTGATATTCTTGAAATAATGTATGTTTTTTTCTGTTATTTTAATCTAAGTGTGATCTTTAATAGTTTGATACAATATTTTTTCTTTTAATAGGACCATTGAAAGAGAACTGTCTCGATATAGAAAGCAGTGGGGATGGTGATTTAATGGTACCATGTGAAGAAAGCACATTCGGATGTTGTCCTGATAATATGACAGCTGCTAAAGGATTTGATTTAGAAGGTTGTGAAGGATGTATGAATTCGACGTTTGGGTGTTGTCCAGATAATATCACTTTCGCTACAGGCCCCGATGGAGATGGATGTTTCCCAAAAGACTGTAGCAATTCGACTTACGGTTGCTGCCCAGACAATATCACCATAGCTTTGGGACCGAACGACGAAGGCTGTGAACCAGTAAATTGTACTGACACTGAGTTTGGATGTTGCCCTGACAACGTGACTCTTGCATTGGGACTAGATGGTGAGGGTTGTGGCCCTGAAGACTGTACAAATACCACTCATGGTTGTTGTCCAGACAATATAACAGTAGCTTTAGGACCAAATGGGGAAGGTTGTTTCCCCGAGGATTGTGCAAATACCACTTACGGATGTTGCCCAGACAACGTCACAGTAGCTTTAGGACCTAATGAGGAAGGTTGTGTACCCGAAGATTGCGCAAATACCACTTTCGGATGTTGTCCAGATAATGTCACTGTAGCCTTAGGACCAAATGAGGAAGGTTGTGTACCCGAAGACTGCGCAAATACTACTTTCGGATGTTGTCCAGATAATGTCACGGTAGCCTTAGGACCAAATGAGGAAGGTTGTGTACCCGAAGACTGCGCAAATACCACTTTCGGATGTTGTCCAGATAATATCACGGTAGCCTTAGGATCAAATGAGGAAGGTTGTGTACCCGAAGACTGCGCAAATACCACTTTCGGATGTTGTCCAGATAATGTCACAATAGCTACAGGACTGGATGACGAAGGATGTCCTCTTGAAGGGGTTGACTGCAATAACACTACTTTCGGCTGTTGTCCCGATGGCCTCACATCTGCATCAGGACCAGATAACGGAGGATGCAACGTGACCATAGATTGTGTGGATTCATTTTACGGTTGTTGTCCAGATAATGTATCTATGGCGTTAGGACCAGATTTCGAAGGGTGTGAGAATACAACAGAATGCGCAACGAGCGAATATGGTTGTTGCCCTGACAACATAACTCTAGCTTTAGGCTCTGACTTTGAAGGATGTAACGAGACGACTACTGCAATCGAGGTGTCTTCAACGACGGCTCCAGCAGAATGTGTAAATACTTTATACGGCTGTTGTCCGGACGAAATCACCACAGCACTAGGCTCTAATCTCGAAGGCTGCTGCTTTGGCTTGAGATTTGGATGCTGCCCAGATAATAAAACTGCAGCTTTAGGACCTAATTATCTTGGATGCGGCTGCCAGACATATCCCTTTGGATGCTGTCCTGATAATATTAATCCAGCTGAGGGACCTGGGTATGTAGATATTTAACTACGTTCGTGAATATTTCATGTGCACAATTTTGTGATCTGTATAATCCCCAAATCCTCGTAGTTTGTTTGTCGGTAATAGATGGTTCAAATAATATCATATTATTAGGAATACTCTAACCCTGAAATGAACAGAATGTTAAGGTACAAAAATATTAAGCTCTTTGACATTATATTGCTGCTGTGGGGAAATAGTCTTATCTTTTGATTAGATCTCCTGTGTGCGCATATATGCATACACACAGTGAAACTTCTCTAGATGGTCAACCTTATTTAAGCGGACACCCTTCTAAACGTTGCTTTTGTGTGTGAGGCCAGTTCAGTTTTATTCCTTTAAGTATCCAAATAATATTGCACAGTTTCAGGTCCAATAAAATACACATAAGGATATATCAACGTAGTTCATTAACTTTTTAACAGTCTTAAAAGCCAAATCTAGATCGGTTGGGACCCCAATGCATTTTAGAGTCAGATATCTTGCATCTTTGAAAATCAGTGGCCAACGTTACAGTTCATCAACTATGTAATATATATATATATATATATATATATATATATATATATATATATATATATATATATATATATATATATATATATATATATATATATATATATATATATCGGGGTCGCGTTATGAATACATGTGGGTTCGAACTTAGGAAATACTTGTTTGAAGAACCTATTAATGCAACATCATGAATTTTAAATATAAAGGGCAGATAATTCTGTGTAAGAATCTTTTAAAAGAGTTCAATAAAAAGAAAAGACATATCAAATGAAAATAATTTTTAGGGCAGGGGAAATATAGATGTTAAAACAGGAGTTTCAATTTTTGACAATATATAATATAAATATTCAGCCTCCAATAGAGAAAGTACTTCCCTATTTTCTCTGTTAAACGTAAATAGTAGGATAAAGAATGGAACAGTTTTGGGAATGTGAAATATACCGTTTCTATAGACCTAATTAGATCTTTAATAATCTGCATAGATGTTTCATGAAAAGGTTAGGTTCGTATTAGAGAAAAATCTACAGGGAATAATCCGCCGAGCCAGTTTCAGGAACGTTTCTCCTTTTTGGCTCTTATGAGCTATTTTACCTAATATTTCGACAGTGCACCTTAGTGCCCAATCGGAAATAATGGTTACTGCTGGATTTCAAACAATTATCTCCACTTAAATTAAAGTAACACATCAATTGCTAGTAGTGCAATTCTCAATCGCTAAAACTGCTGAGCACTCAGCTTGCTTATTCTTTCCTCCCCCAGTTTCTACGGCTGCAGATGTGAGCACTTCCGCTACGGCTGCTGCCAGGACAATATCACACCAGCTAAAGGACCGCAGTTCCAGGGTTGCGAATGCCAGTTCATGTACTATGGTTGCTGCCCAGACGGCATAACTCCCATAATCGGCGACAAAGGGGAAGGCTGCGGCTGCGACTCGACACGCTACGGGTGCTGCCCTGACGGTCGAACGGCTGCGACGAGTGCGGACTTGTCCGGCTGTCCTTGCAACACCTTGCCCTACGGATGTTGCCCTGATGGTCACACGCCGGCTAGGACATCCGACTTGAGAGACTGCCCGTGTGAATCTCAACGTTATGGCTGTTGTTTGGACGGTAGAACGATCGCAAGGGGGCCCAATTATGAAGGTTGTCCATGCGATTCCACTCGATTCGGATGCTGCCAGGACGCCAAGACCGTTGCTCAAGGACCAGGATTCGAAGGATGTCCTTGTGAAACAACAGCCTATGGTTGCTGCGCGGATAACTATACTCCAGCTAAGGGACCTCGTTTTGAAGGTTGTCCGGACGTGTTAGTGCCCAAACCAAAAGTATCAACAGGTATGTGAACCACAGAATTAAAATAAAAATCTGAATTTTTACAGTTACTTTAAACCGGGGATAAAGTTTTTCTCTTTTGTAAACCTTCGTAGTTTTAATTATCAATGTATTAGCAAAACCGAAGATCTGGGCCGAAAAAGCATTTTTATATACCAGTTCCCAAAATCAGATCATCCTTTCTTGGTCGTACCAAGTTGTGAATTGCTATACCAATATTGCTGTATCAATGAACAAAAAAGTCTATAGCAATGCGAATAGGTAATTAAAATTATAAACTGCACTGTAAGAACTAATTAAGGAGTGCAAACTGTTAGCCTTTTATCAAATTACTAATTTTGAGTATCAATTTGGGAGCATAACAGGGAAAATAGAAGGTCTGATCTGAAAAGGAGTTTCGTACATGCTACGTACGGGAATTTGTGTCTTTCCACCATGACTATATCCAGTTGTTAATGAATACTGCTATACCAAGAAACGAAAGCGTCAGTAGGTATAATAAATTTCTCTCTAAACAATAGAATATAAGAATAGGAGATGGAATATAAACTGTAAACATCAGTTTCCGTGTAAGAGTTTCTATTGTTAGCCTATACTTGAAATAAGGTGAAAATAAATAGAAATGGGCTTATTTTCACCTTATCGCAATAACAATTGAAAGTTAACTACCCGTGTGTTGTTCTTCCAGAGGTATGCAGATTTCCCAAAGAACCAGGTCCTTGCAGAAATTACACCATCAAATGGTTCTTTGACCTCGGTTACGGAGGCTGCTCGAGATTCTGGTATGGTGGTTGCGATGGGAACGGAAACGTCTTTTCCACCCAAGAGGAGTGCGAAGGCGTGTGTGTTAAACCAGAAGGTCCAGGTAATGTACTAAAACTGTTCTGCCATCATTCTCGGATAATTAATTTGGGTCAAAGATTTTATTGGGCAAAACTTACATTTCGTCTGCTGATTTCACTTTGCAGAAGCATGTCTATTACCTGTGGTCGCTGGATCCTGTGATGGTAAGGTTCCTTCCTGGTATTTTGACGCTGGCTCGAAGACTTGCGAAACTTTCACCTACGGTGGATGCTTGGGTAACAACAACAGATTTGCCACCAAAACGGATTGCGTAGAGAAGTGTATCAGCAACCTCCCTCCTCCTAGTAAGTTTAAAATTTTCTTCACCTTATAAAGTGTGATTTAGCAAATACAGTATATCAGTGCCGTATCTACTGGTGTTTAGCGATATTTTCACTTTCCTGTTGAGCTCAGAGAAGAATTTCTATTATTTGTAAATGTGATAAAGGTCTTAACTGGTTTTAGGTTTTTATAGCAGATGGTTTGAGGATTTCAAAGACATAAGAGGAAATCTTGATTTTCAATCAAAAATAATTCTTTCTGTATGATGCTTAAATAAGAATTTCAGACGCATTAGAAAATTGTCAGTTAATTTAATAATTGCAAATACAGTAATGCAGTAAGATATGGAGAAGGCTGTAGGTTTTGAAGACAGTAAAAGTCTCAATAATCAGAAGCTATAGATATTTTTATTAAAAACTATTTCCCAGTATATTATGTTAATGCGAATTTTATCTTCGAAACGATCTCCAGAGACATGGAGTCCTTAAATTTGTGGACTGATTCAAGTTTGATTATTTAAAAAAAATGTCAAATAATGATAAAAACATAACATTAAATTGAAGAATTCTGCTTCCGCGATAGCAATTAAAAACGCTTTTATGTTGTTCTCTTTCCAGAACCCGTAGACAAATGTTCTCTCCCGAAAGACGAGGGTGGATGTGAGAGTGCGATCATCAAATGGTTCTACAACGGAAAGAGTGAAAGATGCGAGCAATTCTACTACGGTGGTTGCAAAGGTAACACCAACCGCTTCGAGTCCAGGAGGGAATGCGAGAAGTCCTGCTTGCCTATCAGCAACGGTAAGATTTAATTTCAAGCGGATGTAACTCACCTTTTCGCCCTGTTATAGAACTCTGACTACCATGAGTAGGAATCTATTTTGACAAGATGCACGTGAGTTTATGAAAAATTAAGTCAACAAGCTCAGTGTAAAACAGTCACTGAAGAGGTAGATTGTTGCAAACAATCTCCCGTTAAAGCGAGTTAATTCCGCTTTTGCGGCATTCATTTTGTAACATTGATCTAAGATCACCCTTACTTTTTAGAAAGTACACAGGGATAGGTATCCCAGTGTTTGGGTAGAGAGTTTTCTGAACAGTATGAATACAATTATTGTTCTGGAGGATGGCTTTAGATTGTGTAATTTGGTGCAGAGAGAGTACTGTAAAGTCTGTACCCCAAAATATAAAGTAATCTATATCATAAATCGTTAACTTAACTGTTTTAGCGCTAATGGAATTCAGTCAATTTCTTCTCTTTAAATCTTGAACTATCGGTGTTTCTAATACCATTGTTGCAGGACATAAAAAATGTGAGAATGGGCAAGACTTCGCCAAATCTTTAATAAGATTTCCATTGCAAAATATTGGATGTATCAAAGCTGTATTTTACATTGTCCCGCACTGGTTAGCGAGAGAGCTTAAAGTTCTGAAACCAGTAAAATAATGGACCTTATAGAATACTGTCAGCCACCTGATCTTAGTTATAGTTCGGAACCGTGTAGATCTCTAGTTATAGACTCTTTAAGATATAGCCTCATCACATAGTCCATAAACATACTACAGAGCCAGAACTATTTGTAATACGCAATTTCGTTACGGTCTCGTCCTTTTTGGCATAGCCAGTTAACATACGAGACACAACTTCATATAATAAGCGGTCTTGTTTCGATCTCATCAGTGTTATATAACATATATTAGACAGTTTCAACTCCATTTAAGAGATCGAGTTACGATCTCTGGGACATCGCATTTCCAGCAAACATACGAGAGGAAGGCGCATAATAGGCGGTCTCGTTGTGTTATCTTCAAGCCATAACTTTGCCAGTCCACGTATTAGAGAACGACAACACTATACAGCAGGGAATGTATGTATTTTTATTTTTTTTTGTTTTTGTAAAATGCTGTACTGCAATTTTTCTTTTCCATAGTGACAGATTCCGTCTGCCAACTTCCTCACGATATTGGCCCTTGCAACGAGTTTCGAGAACGCTGGTACTTCGACTATGAGAACGGTCAGTGCCACAGGTTCATTTACGGAGGGTGCAAAGGGAACGAAAACAACTTTGGCTCCTTCGTAGAATGCGAGAAACGATGCGGGCGGGACACATCCTCCGAACCTCCCCCAGATCTGGAATTCAGGACCGGTAAGTCACTTTCCCCGGGTGTTCGCTTTGTTTTCAAATTAACTCTTGAAAAATTTTAACTGTTTTGTGCTTACAATGATCTGCTATACCTGAATTAGACTAAAAGTTTGAAGCAAAAGGTATTTCTATAAAAATAAATGTTTTTGCTGGACATTTAATCAATGTTATGAAAAATAAGGGCAGAAAGAGGTGTTTAAGCAGGAGATATTTTTATAAAGAATAAGGGATAACATTTTTGCATTAGACATTGAATCCCCTTCAAGTGAAATAAGGGCAGAAAGAGGTGCTCATGCAAAAAGGTGTTTTAATAAAAATAATTTTTAAGGCTGCTGTGTACTAATCCTATTGGATTCGCTTACCTCAATTTTAATCTATAGAGAAAATATGTCCAAGCATTCCTGACTTAGATTTTTTAAAATGTACTCTGTGATAGAGAAAGAAATTTTAAACCTTGGGGCATTTTTCATTTTTAAAAAAAATGCAAATATTTTAAAATTTAAATTATCTGATATAGTGCGTTTTAAACGCTCATCAATTCCTTTGATGCATGAAATTTTTAAAATGAATTCTGTTGCAAGATTCAGAAAAGATCAGACTATATGGAATGCCATTTTCATTGGATTATCAGCATTTATGTAGCTGTAAATAGTAGACACATTTTTTCAATAGGTTAACAGTGAGGTGAGTGAATCCAATAGGGTTAGTACACAGCAGCTTTAACATTTATGAACTTGACATTTCATTGCACCGGATGTCGGCTGACATAGCAGATAAGGCCTTCCAGTTTGTAACCCCCCCCCCAAAAAAAAAAAAAAATAAATAAATAAATAAATAAATAAACAAATAAAATAAAGTAAAATAAAAATAAATTGCAGGTTATACCGCGAGCACTTGATATTTAATTCATGGCACGAAATATAAAGGTAGAAAGAGGTATTGAAGCGAAAGATAGTTTTATAAAAATGAATTATAAAATGCTTTTGTGATTGACTTTTAATTCAGGCGAAGAGAAATATGACGAGAAAAATATATTGAAGCAAAATATATTTTTATGAAGATAAGTGATAACATTTTTACGCTTGACATTCCATCCATGTCAAGTGAAATAGGGGTAGAAAGAGGCAATGAAGAAATATATATTTTTATAAAAATAAATTATGACGTTTATGCCCTTGACATTTAACCCACGTCAAGAAAAATCAGTACAGAAACAGGTATTGAACAAAAAGATATTTTTTATAAGAGTCAATGATAAAATTTTTGCGCTTGAAATTTAATCCATCTCAAGTCAAATAAAGGTAGAAAGAGGTATTGAAGCAAAAGATATTTTTATAAAAATAAATGATTACGGTTTTGCCCTTGACATTTAATCTGTGTTAAGACAAGCAAGGGTTGGAATTCACGACAGCGGTTCTACTTAATAGAGATGCGTGTATTAAATGCTATGGAAACCTCGCACTATAATGCTGATATTGAAAACAACTCTAATGCATTTATTCTCTCATAACTTCTAAATTCTCGAAATTTGAAATTTCATTTTTATTTTAAATTTGAAGTTCGGTTATTGAAATCTCATCCTTTCTAATCATCACCTCAGTTAGTTCTTGATTGTGTAAAATTGTGGAGTAGACTTTAATTCCACTTGAACTAAAGGATCATTCTGTCGACCTCTTTGCAGCATAAGGATATTTTTATGTAAACTTTCGGGATTTATAAGAAGATTCTTTCGTCGCTATACGCAACTTTTTAAAATAATACAGTTCAAGTTTTAAGTAAAATATAATTTAATAAAATAGTAATAAAATATTTAAATAAAATATTACTGTTAAATAAATTATTTGTTTATTTTCAGAAACGAAAATTATTTAAATCTTTATTATTATCGCCAATAATTTCTAAATAATGATAATTTATTGTTATAATAATATGTTATAATTATTAGTGTTAATTTACTATTATTATCATTATTTCTGTTTGTTTATTATTGTTGTTAAATTATTATTATTATTCTTATTATTAAATTATTATCATTATTCTTGGTAATATCATTATTATTATTTTTAAATTATTACTAATTATTTATGTCTTTTATATAGTTATTAGATTTTCTTTCAATATCTTTTTGTAGAGTACTGTTTCCAATTACAAGACAGCGGGCCTTGTTCCAACACTGAAGTGCACTGGCACTACGACTCCAGAGATGGTGTTTGCAAAGAATTCTACTACGGAGGTTGCAAAGGAAACAGGAACAGGTTCAAGACCAGGAAAGAATGCGAAAAGTCATGTTTCAAAGCGCAAGGTACCGACCTTTTAAGATATCTATTTGTCATCCGATTCAAAAAAATATTTTTTTGTAAAAAAAAAAAAAAAAAAAAAGACTTAAAACGGCAGAAGCATTGAACTTACTCTATTCGTCATCTGGTTATATCTGATTGCGCATTGTTTATCTCTCGTTTGGGAGCTTATGATACATTTTAACCCTATTGGATTCGCTCACCTCAATGTTAACCTATGGAGAAAATGTGTCTACTATTGACAGCTACATAAATGCTGACAATCCAATAAAAATGGTATTTTCAGAGAGCCTCAACTTTTCTGCATCTTGCAACAAGATTCATTTTATAGATTTCGTCCACCAAGGGAATTTAAAAACGTTTAAACTGCACTATACCAGAGTTTTTCCCCGAATAATTTAAATTTTAAAATATTATTTGCATTTTTTAAAATTAAAAATGCTTTAAGGTGTAAAAATTTTTTTCACTATTACGAAGTACAATTTTAAAAAAAATCTTTCATTCTAAGTCGGCAATCCTTGGACACATTTTCTCCATAGGTTAACATTGAGGTGAGCAAATCCCATAAGGTTAGTACACAACATCCTTAACCCTCCAGCCACAGGCGACAAGGAAATTGCATTCTTCCTTTGTAAATTTCGGTGGGCCACGCTACTCTATCACGCCGCATTGAAATTTTTCGAGTCTGAAAACAGTAAACCCCGTTGAACGAATTTTTAAAAAATGTATTTGAATATAGAGAGACGTTATTTCACCCACTGTGCTTCTAGGAAATATTTCTTGTAAGAAATGCGTACCATTCTAAAATAATATTGCTTTTGGATAACGTTTTATTTACTAAACTGTTTTCTGTATTATTGTGAAATGGGACATTCGCGTTCCCGCAAGTCATAAATTAATAAATTAAAATAGTCCCCTCCCACACTTATTTTGATTATTTTATTCATTTATTAGTCTTGGACTTCACTGAAAGTCTCTTTACGATAAACCTATACAGTTTATAAGTCTCGTCCACGGTTTTGTCCAGAAAAATGTGAAAATCGCACGCCTCTGAATAGTTCAGTATCACGAATCGTTGAAGAGTGAATGTACCACTGCAAACTCCTGTGATAAACTAGCTGACTAGAATGTCTTCTTTACTCTAGTAACTACTATTCTGACTTTCCGTCCATACCAGGAATTAGCCTGCTATTTACGCCAAAATTTGAATACGGTACAATGTTTTTAGTATACATATATTTATTTTTTTATGTTGATTTTGACAAAGCGCCATGCACGAGGTGAGAAGTCAAACTACAACTGAGGCTTTGACGTTGAAAAGAGGGTAAGTGCCAAAATTTCCGGAAAAGCATTTTTTCACTGATACAAGGGTTTGTTCCAAGGCTAATGGCGTTTTAGTTCTGAGCTAGGCATTTACCTACTTTTCAACGTCATTCGCCTTGGAACAAACCCTTGTATCAGTGAAAAAATACTTTACGGATATTTTGGCACTTACCCTCTTTTCAGCGTCAAAGCCTCAACTGATGTTGGTCGTCTGACCTGCTGTAAAAGTGTGCCTAATGGAGTAATGCTCTCCGTATTGCCGAACAGGTGATAGCGTGTAGTTGGGGGTAAAGTACTGTTTGTATTAGCTTTAGATGGAATGCTTGATCTGTCTCCATGTGCCACGTGTAAACTGGCTAAAAGAGGATTTCGTCGGTAGCATTATCCAGTGAAAAATTTTTTTTTTTAAATGTTGGAATATTTTGATTTGTTAGAACTACTGGAAACCTGTTGACACTAATATTGTGTCAATTTCCTCCGTGCTGTTTGTGAACGCGTATTATATTCACCCAACCTCATAACTTTTCATGAAAAGAACTATAACATATCATCGGTCTTTTATCATTGACAAACCTATATGTTACATCCATATACTGTCGTTCGAAGTTATGGAGCGATGGCATGACCTTTTCAGGTTAAAATTTTCTGGTCGCCTGCTTTCGTAGAAATTGAACGTTACCGATAAACACGATTCAGTAATCTAGCAAAGGTTGTTGGACAAATTAAATTAGCAAGTCTTGTTGGTGGTTAAATTATTCCAGTTTAGGAAAAGTTAACAATCATGTCTAATCAGAATATACGAATGCATTAAACTGAAAGATGTGACCATATATCTTTCTTAAAATTCTGTAGTGGCTAAAGTATTCGAGGCAATGCAGCTGTGGGTCCGTTCAAGTATTACGTAAGCCTTCACGGGGAGGGGGAGAGTTCAAGCTGACAAGGGGAAAGGGGTTTTTTTACATAAGCAAAAAACATGCACGATGTGCTGCTATGTGCTCCTGACCATCAACTCTTTTACCGTCTGCACTTTTATACTTTTCTATTTACTTTTCTATTATGCTATTTACTTTTAAAGAAATAATAAAAGCTTTGGAACGTTGATATAATTCTGATTGTTTTCTTTTATTATTCAATGTATTTACTGTTAATGATTTAATGTCTATACACTTGTACTCAGAAAGGTACAATAAATTTAATAATTAAAAAAATCTTTTGGCCTACGAAATAGCGACAAGAAAATTGTCAAATCTTACGTAAGCATAAATAATCAGGGGTCTAAAATGATTAAAATTGTGCCTACTTAATATTTGACAGGCCCCTCTGTCCTCTTATGAGAAATATCAATCCCTTATATCTAAACAAAAATTAGCCTAAACAATATCACTGTGGATTACTGTGCTAATGTATAATTGTTCACTTGTTGTCAGAATTGTATTTTTTTAAGCATTTAATACCATTTTTTTTTCTATTTCAATCTGCAAAATAGATGTCTGCACTTTGACAGCCGTGAAAGGACCGTGCAGCGGCACTTTTGCCCAGTGGTATTATGACCAATCTCAGGATGAGTGCTACGAATTTTCGTTCAGTGGTTGCCAAGGGAATGCCAATCGGTTCAATGATAAAGAGAGCTGTCAACAGAGATGTAAAAAGGCTACTGTCACCACAGAAGTTTCCGTGACCGTAAGCGGTGAGTAGAAAAATATTAAAAAACAAATCCCGTTTGTGAGCAAAAAATGGCTGCTGTTTAAGAAAAATCTTAGGGTTTGTTTAAGGTCCTGAAAATTTATGTCGTGACATTTACTTTTTTGTAACAGTAGGCATTTTTTAGGTGGTAAGAAATCTCAACGATGACCCTCCGAACGTTTTTCTTATGGTTTCTTTGATTAATGAAAAAAAATTTTTTTTTCAAACTTCGTTAGCAATTTCTATTTGTTTATACCTTTTGAACTTTAAAATACTCAGTTTTATTGTTTTGAGAAAGTAGGGCATTAAAAGTGTACCCTTACTCTTAGTTTCTTAAAAGAAATTTGCTTTTCTACACGAAATGCAGCCCAGTATGTTTATAAATTTACATCTTATCCCATATATATATATATATATATATATATATATATATATACAGAGAGAGAGAGGGGGGGAAATTTGCTTTCTTGGTAGCAATTTTCCCTCTTTACAGGTGTGTTCTGTTGGGTGGACGTTTTTCCATATGTTTTCATAATGTCCAATCATTTCCTGCATATTGACGTTGCCAATTTTCGCTCGTAGAGAGACATAGTGCTGCTTACGTTAAAAAAAAAGTCCTCAAAGAAAAGAGGAAAAATTGTTACCAAGAAAGCAAATTTCACTCTTTCTCTCTCTCTCTCTCTCTCTGTGTGTGTGTGTGTGTGTGTATATATATATATATATACAGTGCTAGATTTCTAGAAATAGAGGTGCCGGAACGGTAACCTTCCAGGGTGTGTGGGGGGATTCCAAACTATTGATAAAGAGATGTACCTAAAGAGAGGTACCGGAACGCCGTTCCGGCGCGTTCCGCCTCAAATCTAGCCCTGTATATATATATATATATATATATATATATATATATATATATATATATATATATATATATATATATATATATATATATATAGATAGATAGATAGATAGATAGATAGATATAGAGAGAGAGGAGAGCGAAAATTGGCAACGTCAATAGGCAGGATATGATTGGACATTATGAAAACATACGGAAAAACGTCCACCCAACAGAACACACGTGTTTTCTGTCCCTTCCACATCTTTGCTCATCCATTCACCTCTGCACTGAAGTCAAACTTCAAAGTTGAAATCCCGCTAATGTTTAGCGTTTAATGGGGGTTATCACCGTAAAGAATCTCATTGTATGTAAGCTTTTTAGTTTAAAACGGAGGCTAATCTTGAATGGCATTTTGCTCCAAAATTAGTGAAACAAATCAAGGAATATAAAAACCTCAATTTATCAAATTTAATGAATAGTAAAGTGAGCTGAATTTGATTTTACACTAAGTCAGCCAAGCCAGGCAAATAGGCCGTTTGCCTATTTAGATATTCTTTTACTTTGGCTCCTAAGGAAGAAAGCTGAACTTGTCTTAGAAATTCGAGTTGAGCATCTTTTACTGTTTATCAAAGTGGTATATATATATATATATATATATATATATATATATATATATATATATATATATATATATATATATATATATATATATATATATAAATATATATATACACACACGTATATATATATATATATATATATATATAAATATATATAAATATATATATACACACACGTATATATATATATATATATAAATATATATATAATATATATAAATATATATATATATATATATATATATATATATATATATATATATATATATATATATATATATATATACACTCAAGAGCCAAAACATTATGACCACCTGTCAATAACGAGTTGGCCCACCTTTGGCGCGCAACACAGCTTCAACCCGCCTTGGCATGGATGCCACAAGTCCTTGGTAGATGGCCGGAGACAGATTGTACCAGATGTTTAAGCAACGGTCACGCAAATCCGAGATATTGCGAATTGGTGGTCTTTGAACTCTGAGCTGCCGTCCCATGACATCCCAAATGTGTTCTATCGGATTGAGATCCGGTGAGTTAGGCGGCCAGGACATTAACTGGAATTCAGCATCATGTTCCTGGAACCACTCCAACACTATTTTAGCCTTGTGACACGGGGCGTTGTCCTGTTGGAACATTCCATTTCCAGCTGGAAAAACAGAGGCCATGTAAGGGTGCAACCGGTCCGCAATGATGTTCAGATACCGTGTAGCATTCATGGTCTGCTCTACCACAACCACGGGTCCCAGAGACGCCCAAGAGAACGTCCCCCAAAGCATAATACCGCCACCTCCGGCCTGTGTATGACCTACTGTACATTGAGGGAGCAACAGTTCGCCTGGAAGACGGCGTATCCTGACACGACCATCGGCGTGATGAATGACAAACCGTGATTCATCTGACCAGGCAACTCTCTCCCACTGATCCATGGACCAGTCGCGATGTTCCCGGGCCCAGCGCAGGCGCAGTTAGCTATGACTCTTGGTCAGCAAAGGCACACGTGTGGGACGTTTGCTGCGTAGCCCCATATCCAACAGTGTCCGCTGAACAGTGTGCTGCGATACTATTCTACTTGGCCCTGCATTGTATTGGGCTGTCAGCTGAGCCACTGTCTGGCTCCGGTTTTGCTTCACCATGCGAGACAGTCTCCGACGACCTTTTTCTTTGATAGCGTGTGGACGTCCAACACCATGTCGTCTACTGCTGGTTTCACCGTCATTCATCCACTTTGCATAAGTACTAACAACTGTAGGTCGCGAACAACCCACGAGTCGTGCAGTTTCGGAAATACTTGTTCCGAGCCTTCGAGCCATTACAATCTGCCCTCTATCAAAGTCGCTTAGATCCGCAGCCTTTCCCATCACACACAGAAGTAAGTGAAAGAATGATTCTTCAGACTCTCCAGCAGCAGTTAAATACCACTTCCACCTGATAACGTGCCTTCCACGCCATCCAGGCGAATTCATTGCAAAATGTAGGGGTGGTCATAATGTTTTGGCTATTGAGTGTATATATATATATATATATATATATATATATATATATATATATATATATATATATATATATAATATATATATATAAATATATATAGTATATATATATATATATATATATATATATATATATATATATATATATATATATATATATATGCATTCTACTGGCCAAAAGTATTGCAAGTTTGAGAAATCTAACATTTTTTCAAGAATAAGCCCAAAAAACTAATATTTTTTAATGTCAATATGTTAAATTAGTTTAAAGACAAGATATGATTAAGTTATTGAACAAAAATAATTATTGAATTTTATAAAAAATAGCATACAGAAAATGTACAGGTTATCAGAAATCGGAATCCATTTTGGTTCTAATGAATAAAATGAAATAAATAATCAATTTCAAGGTCTTCTGAGCAGAAAAGATAATAAAAGAGTGCAAATGAATCGAAAAGCATTTAGTATGTTGTTGGGCCGCCTCTGGCTTTGATCACAGCAGCCACTTTTTTAGGCGTGGAATCCACAAGGTTTTGCAACACTTCTTTCGGTATTTCATGGTGCCAAATTTTTATTATTGTTTCCTGAAGCTCTCGTTTTGTTCTGGCACGATTTTGAGATACTTTTCTTCCAATTATACTCCATGAATTCTCATAAGGATTTAAATCTGGCGAGTTTCTTGGCCATGGGAGAACATTAATACCATGTTTTGCAAATTCAGCCTTAACCTAAAAAAAGGAATGTTTCGATTTAGAGTTCAGAATTGAAATCTAACGAAATTTAATTTAATTTTAAAGTTTTTCTTGCCTTTTTCGATGTATTGCAGGGTGCTGGGTCTTGCTGAAATACCCATTTCTGAACACTAATATACTGGCCACTCTTCATAGTTCCCTGTACAAAATGAAGTCGTCCAGTTGACTTATATGACATGCAGCCCCACACCATTTGACTTTCTGGGGGTTTTGCTGTACGAACCAGGCAGTCTGGACTCATGTTCTCTTTTGCTTTATGCCAAACGTGGGCAGGCTTGTCAGACATTAAAGAAACTCGACTTTCGTCGCTCGACAAAACTTGTCTCCATTTCGAAATACTCCAATTTTTGTGAACCTTGACCCAGTCCAATCGTTTTTTCCGCATTGCTTTGCTCAGAACTGGTGTTTTCCTAGGCAAATGTGCCTTGAAACCGGCTTCACGGAGCCTCCTGTGAACTGTTCTGAAACTGGCAATGACAAAAGTCGACTCACTCCATTCTCTTGCAAGTGTAGCAGAACTTGCAAACCTATTTTTTCGGCATAATCATGTCAATGAAGCATTAGCACGTTTCGAAGATAACCTCGGACGACCACTTCTAGGCTTCTTATCCACGGTTTCGTCTGTTTTAAATATCTTTATGAGGCGTGAAACAGTCGACTCACTGCAGCCGCACCGATGAGCAATCCTTACATTTGAAATACTTTCTTGATGCATTAAAATAATAGCCTGGCCTTCCGAAGAGTTACTTCACACATTTTAAAAGAAAAGCACGGTTTAATTTTAAAAGCAATGCGCAGCGGTACGCACTTCAGCAGCGCAACAAACCAAATGAAATTCTATGCAGTTGGCTCGTTTTTATAATAAACACCCGGGATGACCCAATCGTTGGTAAAGATTGCATCACAAAGTATGACACAATAGCTTGAAACTTCTCCACCACATTTGCCCTTAAAAAAATCAGTTTAATTGAAAAAATGTTATTTATTTATTTATTTATTTATTTATTTTTATTTTTTTTTTTTTGGGGGGGGGAGGCTTACTCTTGAAAAAATGTTAGGTTTCCCAAACTTGCAATACTTGGCCAGCAGTGTATATATATATATATATATATATATATATATATATATATATATATATATATATATATATATATATTTGTTTACCAGAGATAAATTGAGAGGGGCTTTGAAAAAATTTGATATTAAGGGATTTATTGATCCGTTGAGGATATCGTTGCACCAAGGTTTTGATACATATGTAGTGAAGGAGATAGCTCAGATAATTTTAATATCTGCTTAAAATGAATGTTGCGTCAATGTTTAAGACGGTATGTACACATTAAATCTGTAGACCGGAAGTCCCTTAGGGGTGAAAAGAGGGTACGAGCCTACCAGATGTAGCCTCTAGGGTTCTCGCTCAAAATTGTGGTGGACCTGGTTAGGTTTGATTCAGCCAGAGGGAAATTGTAACAACAACAACAACAACGACTACGTGCTCAATGAACTTTTAAGGTCGAAAACCATTGCACCTACGTTTTGCTTACTTTTTTTCTTGTGGGTCTATTCCAGATGCGTGCAGCTTACCGAAAGAACCAGGCCCCTGTCTGGGTTATTACCGCTCTTGGTACTACGATACCTCGGAGAACGCGTGCAAGTCTTTCATCTACGGAGGGTGCGACGGCAACGAGAACAGGTTCGAGAAGCGTCGAGAATGTGAACAACGCTGCGTGAAGAAGAAAATTTCAAAAGGTAGGTTTTCGTTGACACTGCATGTTTGCATGGACTTGCGATTCCTCACTGACCCGTAAGCACCAGCATAACTCCGCTACATATAACCTTATTATACTACATAAGGATCTCCACTTTAACATTACTATAGTTCCCTTGCATTGCTATAATCATGCTGTTAACCTCTAACAATTATTATACTGTTGGCATGGATGTTTGTAGCCGTTTGGAATCGACTCTAAACAGCGGGTGCCAGTCTAATTAGCCCTTGTGAAGTAAAAGTTGACCTCAACCAACCTAACATTTATTATTTTAGAAGACTCGGAAAATACTATTTTTAGTAACTGGGGCTGGATCGTTCTAGCATCATGACACAGATCTGACCCCATGCAAATTATATGCACATAGGAGGTTTGAGGTTAAAATAAATAAATTGCTAATTTCAAAAGCCGATGCAACTATACTACTGTTCGTGCTTTTTATCATGTTTTTTAACATCTAGGTATTTTCTTCTTTATGTTGGCAAAATTCCACCTCCATGGTTTTCTGTTGGGGAATGGCAACTCTCTCTCTCTCTTTGTGCCTGTTTGGCGCCATTGTTTGCACAGTGTGCGATTTATTTCTCGATTCCTAAACGAAGAAAATTGTATCGGCTCTTAAAATTCACGATTTAAGTATTTTGTTGCTAGTTTATTGTGAATTTATCGTAAGGTTTCTTTCAACTTCAATACATGATAATAGCATTCTCCCAAGATAAAAAAAACTGAATCAAATGTTAAGGCTGCTGTGCACTATCCCTACTGGATTCGCTCAACTCAACGTTAAGCTATGAAGAAAATATCAAGGATAATTTCTCCATAGTCGTCCAAGGATTGCCGACTTGGATTGAAAGATTTTTTTCTAAAATTGTTAAAGAAATTTTACGCCTTGAGGCATTTTTCTATTTTTCTTTTCTTTCTTTCGACCAATGGAGAAAATATCAAGGATAATTTCTCCATTGGTCGTCCAAGGATTGCCGACTTGGATTGAAAGATTTTTTTCTAAAATTGTTAGAGAAATTTTACGCCTTGAGGCATTTTTCTATTTTTCTTTTCTTTCTTTCGACCAATGGAGAAAATATCAAGGATAATTTCTCCATTGGTCGTCCAAGGATTGCCGACTTGGATTGAAAGATTTTTTTCTAAAATTGTTAGAGAAATTTTACGCCTTGAGGCATTTTTCTATTCTTCTTTTCTTTCTTTCGACCAATGGAGAAAATATCAATGATAATTTCTCCATTGGTCGTCCAATGATTGCCGACTTGGATTGAAAGATTTTTTTCTAAAATTGTTAGAGAAATTTTACGCCTTGAGGCATTTTTCTATTTTTATTTTCTTTCTTTCGACCAATGGAGAAAATATCAAGGATAATTTCTCCATTGGTCATCCAAGGATTGCCGACTTGGATTGAAAGATTTTTTTCTAAAATTGTTATCCGTAATAGAGAAAGAAATTTTACGCCTTGAGGCATTTTTCTTTTCTTTTTTCAATGCAAATATTATTTTAAAATTTAAATAATTCGGGGTAAAATGTGGTCTAGTGTGTTTTGAGCGCTCCTAAATTCCTTTGGTGGACGAAATTTATAAATAAATTCTGATGCAAGGTGCAGAAAAGTTCAGGCCATCTGAAAATACAAATTATATTGGATTGTCAGCATTTATGTAGTTCTAAATAGTAGACATATTTTCTCCATAATTTAACATGGAGGAGAGCGAATCCAATAGGGTTAGTACTCAGTAGCCTTAAGTCTAATTTATATAATATGCGTTTGTGTTTATTATCATGCAATTTTGCTTTATTAATAGACTTATTTTCTGCCGTTTTTTTAACACACACCCCCCTGAATATCATAGAAGGTTTTCAAGAGACTCAAATTTTGCTCTTAGTTTATAACACTTTTTATTATTAACTTAACTCTCAAAAATTTTAACCCTCGAAAAACAAAATCAAAATTCAGTTTGTATAACCGTCAAAACATTGTGGAACACCGGATACTTTGAGTCAATTTTCTTTGCGACACTCAGACCTTTTATACTGCCTCTGTAAGAAAAGTCTGTTCAAAAGATTAGCAGTTAAGGATTAAATACTAATAATTAATGTATTATTTGAGATACTCTTATTTCTGAAGAAGTTTCACAGTTATAAAAATTATAGGAGTACATGATAGAAATAGAATTTATAAAAATATTTATAAATGAAAATTAATTATTGATATTTTTTTTTATTAATTTTATTGCCTATTGCTAATTATCACTCTTAATTGTGGTCCTGATTCTGGTTAATTTCCTTAATTTTTAATTATCAGTTGTTGTTATTTATTTTAATTGCTATTTAATGATAAAATTCCTAGTCTGATTTTATGAAATATAGTTTTTGAAACTTTTATTTTTAACAAATTTCACAATAAAACAATAAAAAAATTGTAAAAAAAATAGCAAAAAAAATAGCAAAAGGATTATTTAAAATATTAATAAATTAATATTAATTATTGATATTTACTATTTTTAAAATTTTTTATCCATAATTTCCCTCTAATTTTCACTGTTAATTACCGTTATTATCATTATGTTACATATATATATATATATATATGTGTGTGTCATAAAATTCAAGTACTGCTCTTAAAAAGGACAATACTGTGCTAGATTAACTATTTGTTAAAATATTTGAAAATATTAAACAGACATGATACTATTTAAAAATATACAGTCCCATAGCAGGAAGAAAACGTGTCCTAGTCGTTTTACATCCGAGAGCTAGCTGCTCTTTTTCACATAGTAACCAACTCGTTCCATGGCAACAACCAATCAGATTACAGTAATGAAGGACACACTGAAAAATGCACACTCATCGCGCACACGTGCGTCAATTCCTGTGTTGCCAAAACCAGAACACAAGCAGATACAACAGATCACAGTGTAAATTATATATATATATATATATATATATATATAAGAGTTTATTTCATTCATTACTATCAGTAATAACTGACTAAAGGTTTCCAACTTGACTAAATGTGACATAGACCCCTTTTTTATCTTTTCCTCGTCACTTTATGACCTACAAATTTTAGAAAGAATTTGACTCAAGTAAACGGTTTTTCCGAATTCTCTCTCGTTGTCAGACGAATATTCTTTTCAAAGATATGTTGAAAAATTTTACAATGAAAATCTGCCCAAACAATGAAAGCCTTCTAAAATAAGTAAATACTAACTTAGTTTGCTTAGCATGTCGCATGCTTAGGTTGAGCCTTTCTATTCCAGAGCCCAAGCCGCGCCTGCCCGATGAACGTACCAAGCCTGCTAATGAAGGTATACTTTGCTCTTTTAACCTTATTATATATAAGGTGATTCACTCAAGAGAGGCCCCGATTATTCTGTAATTACTCTAGCTAGGGTGAAGCATTCTGAACGAAAAATCGTTCACTGTGCTGCTTAGTAGATGGCACATCACGTCACATATTTCTCAGATGCGGCGCGGCTTCATTTGTCGTGTTATATTCACTCGCAAAACACCCGTATATGGGTCGCCGAAAATCCCTTTGCCACTCACCAAACACCGTTCGGTGATCAAAAGTTGGTGTGTGGTGCACGATGTGTCGGTTGCGCATTTTAGGCCCTATTTACTTTGACACCGATGTGTACTTGGACAATTTCGAACAGTTCGTGAATCAACGGGATGGTCGTGAGTCAACGGAGGGTTACTTCCAGCTAGATGGAGCAGCGTGTCACGCATCGGCGAGAAGCGTGGCGGAAATTGAGTCTTTCATCGGCAACAGGGTGATTTCAAAGGGGTTTTAGCCACCGCGGTCGCCGGATCTGACACCACCAGACTTTCTTCCTTTGGGAAAACTCTATCGGAACAAGCATCGTACTGTGAAAGATTTACGGGGAAATATCCAACGTGAAATTACCGCTATTCACCCCGATATCCTTGCCAATACGTTCAGGAACATGGAGCACCGCGTCGAAATGTGTCTGGCAGAAAACGGAAATCACTTTCAACATCGCATGCAGTGCAGTCGATTAGACATATGTCAAAGTATGTAGCGTATTTTTTTAGTTCAGATTACTTCATCCTAGCAAGTTATTATAGAATTTCTTTTGACTGAATCACCCTATATTTGCCTGATTCTCAAGGTATTAATAATTGGATATGGCTGATGTATAAATATAATTAACAATGCTCTAATGCGATATACTTCGCTGGATTCAAGTGCTGTAAGTTTGACTAGATCTGCAACTTTGAGGCATGAAGTGGAGTGAAAAGATGACGTCCAGTACAACACGTGCCACGCGTTATCGAGATACGCGGAGAGATTGTCGACATAACCTTTGATTGGTTTTATTTATCTCGAGGTTATTGCGTTAAGCTTTGTGATTAGTTAAAATTTTTATAGCTGACTGTAGTATTAAAAATAGGTTGAGATGCATATTGCAGAATAGCAACTGGGAATTCGTCCTCTGGAATAGAAAATTGACATCAATAAAAGATAAATGAGGAATGACAACCCAAAATTATGAACCATGGAACCTATTTATTTTGAGGGAATATGAAAAATGGCTTAAGGCCTAAAAAAATACAGGATGTTTAGCATTCTATGCGCTTATGAAGACCGGTGGATGAGTCTTGAGTCCCCATGCGAACACCACAGTTTTCGAAGTCCAGTTCTCTCCTCTCATCTTAGGCATCCTGTCAAGCCCTTCTCTGGAGTCTTTTCGTCCAACGGGTCGGGAGAGATCTCTGTTGCAGGTGGTTGATGAGTTTCGCATCTGTCCACCAAATTTGGCGAAGAGCGCTCGCCAAGCGGCGATAAAAACTACGAAAACATAGCGACACAAAGGGAAGCGATTATGCCTGTGTATCTCGGGGAGGAGAAAAGTAGCCAAACTTGTAGCGTAATATACCAACCCTTTCTCCCCCTCCGAGGAAATTCACTGATAAGAAAGTGGGGTGCGTTCTTAGCGCTAAAAGTAGGTTTTGGGTGAATAAAACTGGGCAGTCAAGGGGCAGTATCCACATTTATGTGGTATGCACAGCTATTAGAGGAAAAATCCCATAAGAAAAAGATAATTTTAAAGGGTGGTACAAAACGTTACGACACTGGCTCTGCGCTCCACTTCGGAAGCAGTGTGAACGAGACTTTATCCTTTTATATATGAGCTCTAAGATATTCCATTCAAATTGAACTGACACAAAGAAAGTAAAATGATACCTAGTTAGCTAGAACAGTGGTGCGCAAACTGTAGGTCACGAAAGAAATGGGAGAGGCCGAGGATAGTTTGAAGTAAACTTACATCAAGTTGAATTATTTAATTAAAAAATGTGTTTTAAATTATGTATAATTACATGTTTTTAATTTGAACAGCACTTTCAAATATTTCACCAAATATTGAACAAATCTTATCTGATGTACAGACTCCCGTTTCTCATTAATTTTTTTTTTCTGTATTAGTTCTGTATAAATAAATGATATTAAGCTTGCATTTCTGAAATGCTATAACTTTTTAGAGTCGAAGGTGAGCAAGACATTTTTTAATTGTAATAATGCAAAGTAAATATGTACCCAAAATTTTTGAAATGGTTTGTCAAAAACTGCTTATTTCTTTTTTTCTACTTTTTTCATTAACATTTTCCGAATTAAATTTTTTTTGTTATTGCCAAAAGAATTTTGATTAAGGGTCGAGTTATCTTTCAAAAAGAAGTGGTTTGCGGTCGAAAAAAGTTTGCTCACCACTGAGCTAGAGGAAGAAAAGAACGCTAGATACGCTGGAATTTTGAAAGTTCAGTTTTAAACGTATACAAATACAGCTGGTGTAAACAACAGGATCGATTTTCAGTAGATCTATACGCCAAACAGTAATGGTGAAGTTTCAGATGTTAAATTTAACTCTAGACATACAAAGAAGTCTCGGATACGTCATGATTTCCTATGCCATTGTAAACATTGAAGCCTTTGGGACGCACGCAGGTTTAAGCTAACACAAATATTAAGATTAAAAATAAATAGTATTTTTGTTCACGTATTGAATTTCATTTAAATTTTTTTGACAAGGGTTTAAACTAATCGTTAGCAACTAATTACTGATCAGTGAGGATAAATAATTATCATTTTCGAAATAAATTTCTTTTTCTTTATATTTTTCTTGAAAACATTCTTTGTCAAATAAATTCTTTCCCTGAGAAATTTATTAAATAAATTATAAAGGTTAAACTATGCTAACCGTATCTTTTTTCTAGACCTATGCCAAGAAAGAAGAACCACCAACAACTCTACACCCCCCCACACACATATATATATATATATATATATATATATATATATATATATATATATATATATATATATATATATATATATATATATATATATATATATAAATATATATATATATATATATATATATATATATATATATATATATATATATATATATATATATATATATATATAAATATATATATATATATATATATATATATATATATATATATATATATATATATATATATATATATATATATAAATATATATATATATATATATATATAAATATATATATATATATATATATATATATATATATATATATATATATATATATATATATATATATATATATATAGACACATACAGTGGCCGGTGGGTGCATACCAAGAATACTTGTTCCAATCATAACTTGTTAACATTCAGCTGACGTTAGTGCAGCTCTTTCTGGTGTCATCACCAACAATCATATTTGGAAAAACTTATTCATATTTTTCACGCTTTGGGTTTGGATTTTCAAATGAAATTTAATATATAAAAAAGGAGATGATCCAAAAATGAATAATTTTAATTTTCGATTTAAAGCTGAGTATCAATCCTCATTTATATAATTCTACTTTATTTATAAATATTTCGTTGTTAGACGTCTGCCGTCTTCCCGTCGATGCCGGCCCATGCAATGATGAGCATCCGAGGTGGTTCTACGACGCACAGACCCAGAGCTGCCTGCCGTTCGTGTATGGCGGTTGCGAAGGCAACAAGAACAGGTTCAAGACAGCCGAAATCTGCTTAAGGTTCTGCTCTGGCATCAAAGGTAAAAAGCACCATGATACGAAGAGGTTTTCTTTGCAGTAGCACTTCGAATCATCGGGGGAACATAGCTGTTAGCAGTCAAAGTACTCGTTGAGGAAAAATCCATTGCTCACAGCCTCACTGGCGAGCTTATAAATGCAGTTTATAAGCATCGCTTGCACATTTAGACTTCAATAAGAGACTTACGACCTGTCCACATTCATTGTTGTTGTTGTTGTTGTTTCTTATGCCCCCCTGGTCGGAGGTATTCCAGACCAGGTCCATATAGACTTGCGGGCTGAGGGGTGCGCTCCGATTTATAATTGCACCACTATTGTCGTAATCCAATTTAACCAGTTGCCATCTCAATTTTGACCGAGCACCCCCAGGGGTGACATCTGGGGGCGTCATACCCTCTCCAACCCTTTCATAGAGGGATCATAGAGGGATTTTCCGGTCTGCGGATTTAACGTACCCCTATTTGGCCTAGACACAATTGCATTTAATGGCACTTGTCGGGATTCGATCCGAGCAACCTCAGTACCGAAAGCCGACGCGCTACCGATGGGCTACCTCTGGCCTGAACATCATAAATGAAATAGGAAAATGACATCAGATATTTTTTCATAGTTTTTCATTGAAGATCTTGCGTCCAGAAAACATATAACGGAGAGTTTCAAACTGCTATTTTTGATATATCTATGGCAAAAATCTTCCCATTGCCGGCATCAATAATACGAGGGGATATCAAAAAATAAGGTTACAAAGCCTGCAAGGAAACGGGTACATTTCATAAAACCAATACAGCCAACTGATAGTACTGTGACAGCATGATAGGTACTGTAGGTAGGTAGGCTATTCTCTGAGACCCTTTTTTTGAAAATTACTAAATTCATGACCAAGAAAGACAGAGTCCTAATTGTAAATGATAAGGCCAAAACTTAAAACAAAAACTTAACAATATTTAATAACAAAGAAATTTAACATTAAACAAATACAGCATAATTACGTAAATGAAGTTGAACTTAAGTGCAGATTTAGCAGCGCGCGCTTCGAGACCCAGTTAGTCTCAAAACAGAAGCTTAAAAAAACCACGTCCTGGACGGCTGTCACATGAGGGATCTCTCGGAAATAACAGTCTCGCATATATAACTCTGCTTGAAAACTTCGATAGCGGCCGTCTTCTTAGAAATTGTTTTCCAGGGCGGGGCCGGCAGATTAGCGGGTGACAGTTCTTCTTATCGTCGAATACTTTATTACGCTCCAGTGTCAAACTCGCATAGAGCTATTGCTAAGAAAAGACAGTTTTACGATCAGATGGGAGACGCTTCTGTTTATCAACCAGATTTTCCCACATCTTGCTTGAGAACCCGATATGCCTGGGCTTAACTTTCAGGCTAAAAATTTTGGTGGCATTTGTTGGTATCGTTTTTTAACCCGCTCGGAATCCACATATGTGTTCCTTCGATGGGATCTGGAAAATGGTATTCCGAAACATGCAGCTGTGTGACGTGTACCCTGTGAGGTCTTGGGAAAAATAACCCCATATTTTCATTACGCTACAGTACATACATTAGGTTATTTTTCGACGTAGTCTCCATATCGGTTTAGGCACTTGTCGTTTCGTGGGATGAGTTTGAATATTCCCTCCTGGTAAAAATTATGTTCTTGCGTGTTCAGCCACGTTGTGGCCAAGTGTTTCACCTCCTCGTCTGAAGCGAATCGTCGGCCTCCTAGGTCCTCCTTAAAGTGGGGAAAGAGATGGAAGTCGCTTGGAGCGAGGTCCGGGCTGTAGGAATGGTGGTCGATGGTGTCCCAGCGAAATTTCTTCAACAGCGTGGTGGTCCTCTGGGCTGTATGAGGTCGCGCGTTGTCGTGAAGGAAGATGCTGCCGGTGAATTTCAGCCTCGCTTACATGTTTCGCCCACAGAAATCGAATAATTGAGCGGATTTCTTCACGAGACCAGTTTTCTAAACGAGTCGCCATTTCTGTTAACCTTCAGCAAGCGCCTTTCAACTAGTTAACCTTCAACTCACCACAGTTAGCGACCGCATGTATTAGAATTACCGCACACAACTAATATCTGTATAACAGACGAAACTTCAGGAATATCGACCTTGTAACCTTAGTTTTTGATTACCCCTCGTAGTATATAGTGAAGTTATCATCAAAATTCGAACGAAAACTTGTAAAAGAACTTGTAGATCGGAAACTTGTAGTCCAGTCCAAGAACATTATTCCTTTTTGGTTTCTAACATATAAGTAGTTTCTATGGCAACTAAAACGCTGTCTCTTTGTGGCACGTAAATTCACTGTAATCTTACTCTCCGGCCACGAGGGAAATTCTGCGGGTATAGTGAATTACTAATGCACTTTTATCACTTGGAATCTAACAACTTTTTTCATCTCTTAGTCAAATCTGGAAGAGAGGAGGTCCCGTATGTGACGTTGTCAACCACTACCACCACGACGACAGTCGCGCCAACAGAATGTCCGCCGTCCAACTGTGCCGAGATTCAGTGCCCGTACGGCATAGAGGAAACGTTCGACGGCAGTGATTGCTCCTCTTGCAGGTGCTCTAATCCGTGCGAGGTAAGCATCTCCAGTAGGTTTTTCGTGTTCAGCACTCCGACCTCGAAAACAATAGTCTTGTATGTTTACTGTAGTGATGGGATATTACTCAGAATTAATTACCCAGTTATAAGATGTCATTGGAATTTTTCCATAGTAAAGAATCCATTATCTTGGAGGAATATTTATTAAGTAAACTGGTTTGTAAAGCGTTGGAACTGTAATTCACTCGGCGATTTTTTCTCCAATTACACTTTTTAAAAATTTGTTGTTTCGATGAATACCATCCGTAAGGAAGCACATCTGCTAGGTTTTCATGGTCGTACTACCGCCCATAAGCCTTTGATCACAAAGTCCAACCGCCCTGCTTGGTTAATGTGGTGTAAAGCACGTCGAAAGTGAACCGTAGATCAGTGGAAACGGGTTCTCTGGAGCGGCGAATCAAGGTTCACCCTCTACCGTTCGGATGGCAGCGTCTCGGTCTCGCGTCTTCCTGGAGAACGTCTCCTTCCAGAATGCATTGTATCCACAGTAAAATTCTGCGGAATTATGGTCTGGGGGTGTTTCTTCTGGTATGGACTGGGACCCTTGGTCCCAATTCATGGTAAGCTCAACGCCGATGCCTACTGCACTATTTTGGATGACACTGGGCTTCCCACGTTGGGGCAGTTTTACGGGTTGAACCTATGTTACTTCCAGGACGACAACGCTAGCTGTCATGTTGCGAGGTCCACCATGAATTCGCAGAAATTCATGGTGGACCATGAATTGGTATGGAGACAAGAGGTTTAACTGAATGGACTGACCTGCCAAGAGCCCAGACCTGAACCCTATCGAGAACCTCTGGGACGATTTGGATCGCCGAATTAAGGGGTTCAACAACCATCTAAAATCGGTGAAGGAACTTACATGTTTTCTCCAAGCCCTGTGGAAAATACCACTTGCCGTCATACAAGGACGTTTGGAAAGCATGCCCCGGAGAGTTGAGGCTGTAATTGCGTGAAGGCTCTACCAACTATTGAGTATGAATAAATTTTGTTTTTCTTTTCTATCACAGGTGTCCAAATTCTTATTGGTAGATAGTGTATTAATATTCTTTTAATTATATATATATATATATATATATATATATATATATATATATATATATATATATATATATACAGTCGAATCCCGTTATAGCGAACTTGGTATATAACAAACGAAAATTTTGGTCCCGCCGTTTTCCTATTGTATTTAATGCTAAATTATCCTTTTATAGCGAACCTCCGAAATCTTACGAATCGGCTATAACGAACATTTGTTTCAGTCGACGACTGAATTTTTTTTAATTTTTAAACTTTTTATGAATTTCGAAGATTCAGCGAATGTTGAAGAAGCAAAGAATGCTGAAGAAGAAGATGGTGAAGATTTACATATAGCGATGTGGATAGAAAAGCACAAAATTTCATCATTCTCAGTTTGTGGCGTGCAATTGTTTGAAACATGTGATGATATTCAACATTACATGTGAAAATCTGACTGATGAAGATATTGTGAAAGAAATTAAAATGAATCATTCTGAAATCGAAGATTCAACATCTGATGCTGATGAAGAGGAGCACATAAATGACGAAATCTCCACCATCACAGATGCTACAGCAGCGATGAGTGCAATTATTAAGTTTTTGTCAACACAAATAGTGGAAGAAAGAGTGTTGGAGTCATTTGATGTATTGGACAAAGAAATTCATAAAATGTTTTTGAAATCGGCATCACGTCAGCAGAAGATTACCGATCATTTCTGTATCAAAACAGTGAGCAACTATTAAAGATAAAATCAATTTATTTCCATTTGTCTTCATTTTTAGTTAATTTAATTTGTATTGTGTCAGTTTAATGTAATCGATTTTAGTCAATTTAATTCATTAATGATCTTTTTTAATAGATTTTATCATTCTTTCAGTACATCATTATTGAATAGACATAGCAACTAATGAGTTATACATTTTGTGAACATTTTTGTATATATATATATATATAATAAATTAAACTCTTCCAGGTTCACAGTTGTCCTGAAGGAAGTCGTTGTGCAATAGACGTGGTGCGAACATCTAGAGACGCCATACGCACAGAACCAGTTTGCAGAAGAGGTACTACTAATTAAATTCTGAGTGTGATATATATGAATGAATGCGAGTTCTAGAGACAGCATTACTGAACTGCTTAATAAAAGAAAACAAAATAAAAAAAAATTTTTGATAACGTTCCCGCTACAAAATTGGAGAATGGCTTTAAAGTTTGTAGGTAGTTACGAATAAATATATACCTTAGTTTCTGTGTTCTTTAAATAACTATAAATGAATGCTTCCTTGAATAGTGCAATTTGCCCATTAGCGTTTTGCTAAAATCACTGAACAATAAAATGTAAAGAAATTTTCTCAACTTTGAACGCACAAAATTTTATTGAATGAATTGCTGTCTAGATAAATTTTTACTGGATGAATCTATAATGACTGTTAAAAGTACAATCTTTGCCCAAGTAGGTCTCTCGGTGACTAAAACACAGACCAAGTCCAGGGTATGGCCAGAAGATTAAGGTAATAGTGAAGCTGTCTCCTTACAGCTACTTGTTCCGATTTGCATATCTCTAGGTCAAGGGTCGACAGCGCGGTGCCCGCCGTTCAAATATCTAAATTATAGATATTTGAATAACAACCGCTAATAGTTATAATGAATAATTTTAGTACAAAAAACTTAAAATTCGTAAAACCGTAAAAATCAAAAACTGAGCAGCCTGCTCTCTCGACAGCGTCCTTCTCCCCTCGCTGTGAGTCAGCTTCTTTTTCTTGCTCTCAAATTGAAATGTCTTGGCGAGTCGACATATGCTTGTGAATCTTTGTTTTCCATTATGAAATTACTTAAAATCAAACTACCGATCAAACCTAAAAGACACTCATTTGGACCAATGCCTGAGAACTAGGAATTCAACTTACGTGCCTTGTTACAAAGAGTTGGTCGCTGATTTGCAATGCCAAATATCGCATTAATTATCAATTTTAAGATTGTTTTGTTTAAATTACCCCCTCCTCTTCATTCAGCGGTGCCCGCCGAACTCTCGCATTTCTGAACTATGCCCTCCTAGTACAAAAAGGTTGCCGACCCCTGATCTAGGTCACTGGCATATTCATCGGTCAGTAGAATGTGAAAAAAAAAATCACGGCACAGTCATTGAATGATTTTAAAATTTGAGGAATATTAAGAGTAAATATATGCCACTGTTTTCTTATTGCATTCAGTGAACTTCCATTTTGCCACGCTTATTCTCGGTTGCTTTTTTCCAGTACAAAAGCCAGGCATTTGCCCGTCGACTACGGTGAGCTCTGGACCCAGAGACTGTGAGCTCAGATGCAGAGATGATGCCGACTGCCGTGGAGAACACAAATGTTGCAACAATGGCTGCGCGTTCACTTGTATGCCACCAGCAGGTAACGAAAACTTTTCAGGGACAAAACATTATGAGTTCTTTGCAGAAAGATTGCGACTAGTTTTAAAGTTGTATCTTAACACACTGCGTGCAGGTGACGGAATAGTTCGTGTTTACGTTTACTACTTTTGTCGGGCAACGGAAAATTCCGTGTTAAGGCAG
Source organism: Dolomedes plantarius (assembly GCA_907164885.2). Taxonomy (NCBI): domain Eukaryota; kingdom Metazoa; phylum Arthropoda; class Arachnida; order Araneae; family Dolomedidae; genus Dolomedes; species Dolomedes plantarius. The sequence continues at coordinate 54,987,195 of OU015502.1, read as the reverse complement.
CTAGGTAGTGGACCATTTGTATCCGCTCAGCTCAATGTTAATAAGTATGGAAAAATTTTATTAAATACATTATTTTTAAAACTGTATCCCGTAATAGCACAGTTAAAAAAAAAATAATAATAATAAAAAAAAAAAAATATATATATATATATATATATATATATATATATATATATATATATATATATATATATATATACATATACATACACACACACACACACACACACACACAAACACACACATATATATATATATATATATACAGTGATTTCCGCTTATAAGAATCACGTTTGTTATTACTATTTTTGATTCTTATAAGCGGTTGATTCCTATAGCCGAAATTTAGGTTTTTGGACAGGCACACACACACACACCTATACATACATATATTAAATAATTTACCATAAAATACTCTTTAATTTACGTTAATTATCTTTTATTAAAATTATTTTTTATAATTTTAAAAATACAACTTAAGTTTTAGACCTATAAGTAGATACACATGATTATAGTAAGAGAAGAAAAAATCCAATATTTGTTACAACATACCTGCTTAACAGTTTTAACATTTCAACTACAGGAAGAGGGCAAGAAAAAATTTTCTATGGTAGTTTGACGCAGTGAAGTTTTCAGGCAGCTGTTTATACCGCTTTCAATGCCAATAGTTTCATACGAAGATTCACGTTCTAGCTTACGTTTCACGGTTTGATAACGTGCTGAATCTACTAATGTCACGTTTTCCTAATTGATAGTGGACACTTCGCCGAAAATTTGTGTGTTTCAGGGTCCAGGAAGCCACAAACAGGATGTGGAGGTTGGGAAAAAAGAGTCCCCATTTTTGTTTGTCAAAGGAGAAAAGTGAAATCAGACCCGGACGGGTAAAGATGCCCCTGGGTCAAGCTAATAGGACAGTGTTCGGCTAAATCGTTTAAGGGGAAACTATTGTTATGTCTAACAAAGAAAGGGATGAATTTTATGACTTTATTCCATCCCATCTTATCAATCTTTCTTTAAAAAAAACAGTAAGAACTTCGTGCCTTTTGAGGGTTTAAGTGGCTTTTTTGGAAAAATGAAAGGAAAGCAAAGCGTGTAAACTGATTCTTAAAACCGGTGGATGGATTCTTTAAAGCGAAAATTTTAACATGGAAATAATACATTTGTTTCTGTTTTCGCGATATTGATTCTTATAAACGGTTGATTCTTATAGCCACAGATCACTAAAAGCGGTGGTTACTGTATATATATATATATATATATATATATATATATATATATATATATATATATATATATATATATATATATATATATATATATATATAAATATATATTGCAGTACTATCTTATTCAGTTTAGATTTAATTTCGTTAACCCAAGAAAATTATATGCTTTTAAAACACAGTACACTCCATTTTTACTCCGGATAGTTCAAATAAGAAAATATTTTACGTGTTTCTTTAAAAAAATTAAGAAAAAAGTACCCGAGTAAAAATTTTATTTCTCCGTTGCGGGGAAGAGTTCAAAGAAAACATCTAAATATGAGTCGAATATCGTAGGAAAAATTTTCTCCCGGTTTACGTTAAGGAGAGCGAGTCCGACATGGATGCTACGCAACAGCCTTAACTTTGTGCATTTTCTGGAAGTCGGGACAATTTCATGCGCTTTTAAAACTAGCTCATTTATATGAGACGCATTCCCAAACAGTTATTACTTTATGTAAATTATTTTATGCTTTTAGGTTGAATTAAAACTATATTTATCATGAGATGATGCTAACAAACTAAAAATTGCTGATAATGGCGAGCATAAATCAAAAAATGTTTATTAAATTTCGATGACAAATTTAGATGTTCTAGGGCTGTCAGTGGACTTCACGAAATCGTCCTAAAATAGCCCGCGGCACGTTAGTTGAGCCCTGCAAAATACCCCTACTATAAAGTGCTAAAAGAATGTGGGAAAAATTGTAACTGAGAGTGTAACGACTTTTAACGTAGGATTACATTCCTCCATAACGGTCCTGCGGAAAGGAAAATTTCAGATGCTAAAACCGTCCGTCCGCCGTCGCGAGTTATAATTTTGGCAGCGTGCCAAACTCAGTCTGTATCGCTTCGACAAGCAGTAAACAGTTAAACAGAAAAGTACCAAAATGCGTTAAAATTTTGACATACATATATGTATATATATACATACGTACATATATATATAGATACATATATACATAACACAGAAACCCGGTGGCGTAATGGTTTAAAGCGTCAAGCTGACATCCCACAAGTCCAGGGTTCGACCCTGCGACTGGGCAAGGTCAACTCAGCCTTTCATCCCTTCAGAGGGTCGATAAAATGAGGACCAAGCATGCTTAGGAACTAAACTCCAGGGGTCCCACGTTATGTTGACCACCTGACTGAGACATGCTGTATGGCACCCCAAGCCCCAAGGTCAAGAAAGCGGAGATGGGTACCGCCGGCCCTGGTCCACATCGGACTGTTGCGCCGTGAGTTTAGTTTATATACATAACACATACATGCATATGCACATACGAGTAGAAAAGAGGTAAGCAACGATAGGTAATCCTACGTTAATAACCCGCGGTAGTTTCGTTGGAAAAGACTACCTGAAATTTTTTTGTTACGTTTTTTTTTTTTTGGGGGGGGGGGGGGGGGGTCTAAGGGAAAGTGATAACACTCGTATATCAGGGAGGTTACTTGAAATTTAATTCTCTGGTATACGTTCCAGGACACAGAGGTTTATGACAATGCTCACTATAGTGGGACAACCAAAAGAGACGTGATCCTGGAAAATCCCATGGATCTTCACATGAACTTTGAAGAAATTAAGCAGATAATACAGTTTATGAATATAGTGTTCATATATCGTCGAGTAACAAGAGATAATGTACTTAATGTAATGTGGTGTTAATGTACGAGTATTATAAGTCCACGTAACGTGCATTTTAAAATTTTCTCTTTTTTGTTTGACATATGACTGAAGACTACGAGCACTCGAGGGTAGTATGAATCTTCAGTACTCGGGTACTGAAGATTACTCGTATTAATAAGAAATTTGACTTTCAGCACGATGCATTGATCTAAATATAGGCGATCATGCGGAATATGAGTCAAATTTTGCAAAATAGTGCATCATCGTTCATACGCTTGAATGTGAAATAAAATTTATTAAATGATTACTCTAACATTAACCACAGTGTAATTTTTTTAATAATATGCATGTATCTGACTTTTTATCTATACTAATTCCAGCTTTTTGACTTTAATTAAATGCTAACAAATGCATGATCTAACTCTAAGCTGATGTATTTTTCCTCTTTCTAGATGAATCCTTTGTAGAAGCAAAACAACCAGGTAGTTCATATAATCAAATATTATTTTTAAAAACCTTAAGTTGTGGTCGGTAAAGTCATGCAATGTGTAAAACAATAGCTGTTTTGTGTAAATAAGTTTAACTGAAATAGCAATTGTTTTGCGCAAATGCAATACAGTTTTGTGCTCAGTTGAAAGTTAAAGTTTGAAAGCTTAAGCAAGTAGGTATTTTTGTTAGTTAAAGCTCGGCCTTCCCCTGCAAATCTCCTTTAATGTCAGTATAACAAAACTAAATTCGTGTAAGGACGTGCTAAAATCGTCTTTGTCACATTTCTTTAAAATAAAATATCCCGGAACGATTTCTTATAAAGTAAATGATTATGAAAATTGTCATAATTGACAACTTAATGCAATTTACAGTGTACACATTAAAAACTTAAAATATTCTATAATTTTACAGAATATAGTTGCTAGAATAGACGCTTGAGACTGAATTTTTCAAAAATTCTGGGTATCGCCAAACAGCTATAAATTATTCCCGCAGTAGCTCATAGCCAAACATTCATGTTGGACAAGGCTACAGACTAACAAACGAGGAAAACATTACACATTTGCGTGAGGCTGCACTCTCGAAACACCTGTAACCTTTTCTCTTTTCAAGCTCTGAAATAAATCTGAAAAACAATTTCCCACAACGTAAAATCAACCAGAACGATTTCTTAAGCAGATCTTTTGCTGAACCATTCTGTACAGATACTTGCGCATTCAAGCTTAAATGACACAAAGAGTAGTAAAAGTACGTTCGATTCAATCTCATCAACGCCTCAGACGTATATACGATGCTTCAGACACGCCCTTGAATCTAATTTGTGATTCGTCAGCATTTACCATGTTGGCGTAGGACTATTTAATACTTTGACCCAGTTGCGAAATGTTAACCACAATAAACAATGTACGTTGTTGTTTATGATTGCTTGGTTTCAAGGAATATTTAAACTGTCTGTCCGTAAACATATCAGTATAAACCACTAAAGTATAGTCAGAATTAAATGGTTCAAATACTTGATCTTAGCCCAAATATCTGCTTAAATTAACTAGGTGACTGTTTTTTTTTTTGCATGGAGGCTGAAATGCGTTATACTAAAAAATTGCATGGCTTTCTTTGAATTCGTTTGAAAATAATAATTTAAAAATATAGAGCAGTGTTGAATTTAATGTGGAATCTAAAACATGTAAGTTGTAGTAGATGTTTTACTTACTTACGGCTGTTTTACATTTATAATGGAATTTTTTAACCAATCACAGAGCTCAATAAGTTTGCATTAAGTTCGTGATTAGCTTGAAACTTTACACTGTCGAATACGCTAACGCATAAATGTATAAATCCGTTATCCCGCTGTCAGCACTGTCGTAATTGAGTGTTAAATGTTAGGTTTGACAGCGGTACAGTTACATTATACAGAAATAAATCTTGATTGATTACTCAGGTTTCTGGAGAATCGCATGGTGTAGTTAGCCAATTAAATGGAGATTCTGCAATTCTCCGATGGAAGAGACAACAAAGACTTGTCTACTTTATTTACTGAGTTGGAGGCCTTAAAATTACCCCTCAGTAAAATTTTGTACCTTCTTTATGCCAACATGTGAATATTTTCTCAGAATTCTTACCTTTATATCCACTGCTTTTAATTCTTACAGTGTTGTGCAATAGGGCGCCTTAATGGAAACAGATCAATGTGATCGAAGGATTAATAGACTTTTAAAGATACCATACCATAATTTACATGGAAAAGAAATAACTTTTCATGCAGATCGCATGTTACAATGGAAAGTTACCATTTTGAATTATGTATTTTAAATGTTTCTGCAGGGAAACCTTCGACATCAGCTTAATGCTTTGGTAGAATATCACTGTTTAAATTAATTTTTTGTGGGCTGATATTGTCTTAAAATAAATTTTTGAGCATGTGTTTCTATATAGGGAAATGCTTACATCGAAAATGATGGCGTTAGACATTGAAACATTTCTTTTTTGTGCTGATAATATTATAACATTAATATAGTGTTTCTACCAGGATCAAAGTTTATGATTTCTTGAATTGTTGATCATGCGGGATAAAATTTTGCGGACCATATACAATTTATGGTTTTCTGTACATTGTTATATGTAATTGAAACCAGACTTGATTTTAAGTCCTTGAAGGTCTGCTTTACCGTTTAGAGTGACCTTAATTGTGATAAATAATATAAATTTAAATAGAAAATATGTTCATCTACAGTACTGCTTTAAATCTTATCTAAGTTTTAATAGTAAGTTTTTTTTATTGGTATTTAATACTCTATAATATATTTGCTAAAGTTTTATTTTTGTGGTTAGCCAAATCATAAATGTTAAAAAAAAAATCTGAATATAACTAGTTACTCAAGATATCTTTTCTGAATATTCTTTAAAATCGAAAATTACCTTTTCAAAAATTGAGAGAGAAAAGCAACCTGCTATGCAATTTCGCAAGTATTTGAAACCTGGTAGATAACACTATAGTAATAAGCTTTAAATAATATTTATTCCTGCTAACAATCTTTACTAACTTGTTTTACAAAATAACATAACTTCAAAATTTCAGACCTATTTATCTCAAACTCTTTTATAACCCCATTTCTAACCCGCATGATGCATGTCATTGCAACTGCATGTATGTTCTCTGCTTCCTTCTTTGTGTGCAGAACCTGCAACCATCCTGCCCGGCGTAAATGTGACCAGAGGCGAGATAGGGCAGCCGGCCGAACTGCCTTGCAACGCCAGGGGCTGGCCGAAACCCACGGTCACGTGGTGGCGGGACACCACCATGCTGCCCCTCTCCAGCCGCAGATACGAGCAGATGCCCGACTACGCGCTGCTCATACGGTCTGTCGTGTACGAGGACAGGGGCGATTACTCGTGCCATGCCCACAACGGCATAGGATCGGGTGCGACGTACAAAATAACGCTGATCATTGATTTGTCGCCGGACGCGGCCTCAAGAGGAGATGAAAACGACGTGAACTCGAGGGAATCCGAACCAGCGTCTCCCTCGTATCCTGTCAACCCGGCTCAAGATGGTAATGTTACTTTTAAGGGGCATATGGGATGTAGTGACTGAAGTTTGCAATTTAAGGGGACTGGGACGTCTTCGACAACTAAGAAGTTGGAAGTTTGGGCTATTCTTTTAAAGCCCATATCTTATACAAATATGCATGTATCATTATGATTTTTTTTATGTTAATTTAGTAAGACCTTTATGAATATTTTAAGATAAAAAAAAATTTATTTTTGGATTGAAAAGTAAATTTCAAATAACAATATAAACAAAAATATTTTTCCCCCTGAAATTTTTGAGGTATTCACTTTGTAACACTTTTTCAAAAATTTAGTGAAAATCTTACCTTGAAATCTTGTGTGATGATTATACACAGTTTATTTTATATAGTGAACCCATTTAAGTCTTTGTTACACTTTTTTAAAAAATTTTAAAAAATTTTAAATTTCACTTATCAGAAATTTGCATATTTTTGTCATACATTTTCACCATTTACAAAAATATCTTAAGGTTTAAAAATAAAAAATAGGTCATATTGATACAACAGCACTTATTCTATTGACTTTTAAAATTTCAGAGATGTACTTGCAACAGATTTTGCAGAAAGTGTACCATTACATGAAAAAATCATATTTTGAGAAAAACGCAAAAAACACTTTCCCATTACATGGGATTTAAATGTATGTTTACATTTTTAAGTTGCTAATAATTGTTGCTAGAGTGTCAAAAAGTACATAAATTATATATTTTTGTAATCTGTAGAATCTGCTCTATTTTTTAAGCCACAAATTCAAAAATAAATTTTTTGAAGGTATTTGACGTCCCAGTCCCCTTAAGCGTTTAAAGATATACCGGGTGCGTCATAATTTGGTGCAAAGTTCAAAAATTCTTAATAAAAGAAGTAATGCTCGGAAAATTTTTCTGTTTGCGCCAATAGGATCAGGGGGACATTGGATTTTTTTTTTCCATGTAAGAAAAAAATGTTTCCAAAAGTAACCGAAAGAGGGCGCTCACATGTCATACTGAGATGTTTTATGCAAATCAGGCTATCAATAAAACAACTGGCTGGAAATGGATCCGTCATTCGAAGCCAGCATCATGCCGGCTTCGAATGGCTGGTGTTATGTCAAGGCGTTCCTGTTGGAATCTTTCACTGAAGACCGAGTGATAAGTGGCGGTTGTAAGGTTCAGTGGCCCTCACGATCACCAGACTTGGCCCCGGCAGATATTTGGTTGTGGGGATACTTAAAGTCTCGTTTGTACCGAAGCTCCCCAACCACTTTGGTGGCACTGAAAAATGCCATTCGACAGACAGTTGCTGCCGCCGATGGCGACATGCTAAACATATTCCCACAATGGGCGTAGTGACGCGCCTCACTTGCCAATTGCCTTATGCTGTGGTAATGTTGAACATCTGTTACTTTAAAATAAATGCACAGTTTCATTTTACTGTGATCTGTTTGATTTTCTGTTTGTGTTTGCCTGATTTGCATAAAACGTCTCAGTATGACGTGTGAGCTCCCTCTTTCGGTTTCTTCTGGAAACTTTTTTTTTACATGGAAAAAAAAATCCAATATCCCTCTAATCCTATTGGCGCAAACAGAAATTTTTTTTCCGAGCATTACTTCTTTTATTACGAATTTTTGAACTCTGGACGAATTTATGACGTACCCGGTAGATCTGCGGTGGTCACATATGAGGCCAAAGAAATCCGCAATCCAGTTTTTTTTTTATTTTATAAACAGCCGTACGTAGATACACAAATTAATTTTTTTTTTAATTTAATGTAATTGCATATTTTGAGAAATCACATATACGAACACATATAAAAAATATAATTATGAAAAAGAAAATAATTATTTCAAAATTTTAGTAATAAAATTCAAATGTAATAAAAATAAAATATAGCAAAAGTAAAATATAATAAAAATATATTTATCAATAAACCGTATAATTACATCTAACGACAATCTTTGGTCAAATTTTTAAAATTTGTCGTAAAATTAGTTTAATCTGTCCGCAGAAATTCTGTAAGATGTTGATTGGTCAACTGTGAACAATGTTTCCACTTCACGAACTTCATTGTGGAGTACAAATATTTGGTTTAGGGGGAAAAAATAAAACAAATTTCAATGGGAGCTGCACTTAACGAAGAGCCGCATTTGCCCGTCGTTGATATAGATGTTAGAAGCCATGATCATGTAAAAGGATATATGGGATGTAGTGACTGAACTTTGCAATTTAATCGTTTAAAGATATATATGTTAGAAACTGACATCATGTGAATGGGAAATATAAGGAATATGTGGGATTGTGGAATGTCGTAGCTGAAGTTTGCAACTGAAGCATTCAACAATATAAACGTTAGAAACCAACATCTTGTGAAGGGCAAATATATGGGATATGTCGGATGTCATGACAAAAGTTTGCAGTTTAAGCATTTAACGATATAAATATTACAAACTAGCATCGTGTAATGCGAGACGATGTAAGGGATGTGTGGGATGTCGTCACTAAAGTTTGCAGTATAAGCGATTAGCAATATGAATGTTTAAAACCAACATCATGTAAAGGGAGATATAAGGGTGTGCGGAATGCCGTGACTAGAGTTTGCAATTTAAGCTTTTAACGATATAAATGTTAGAAACCAACATCATGTAAAGGGGAAAATGTAAGGGATATGTGGGATGCCATCACTGGAGTTTGTAATTTTAGCATTTAACAATATGTGTTAAAATCAAACATTATGAAAAGAGAAATTTAAAGGATATGTGAGATGTCACGACTCAGGGTGGTAATTTATGCGTTTGACAATATGAATGTTAAAAACCAACATCATATGAAGGGAGATATAAGGGGTATGAGGTATGTCGTGACTGAAGTTTGCAATTTAAGTGCTTAACAGTATAAATGTTAGAAGCCAACATCAGGGAGAGATTAACTTGTTTGTGTTGGACCAAGAAGTCTCTACACACCTGAAATTTAATGTCCTGTCCGGAATCGGTAGATCGTTAGTTTGGCTTAACACATACCCTCACGTATACAGCTTATATTTGGTAGAACCTCGGTTCGGTATGAGAACATGTTGAGGACCTGGGCCCGTCTCGGTCCTGCTTAGCTCTCCAAGAGTGTGTTGAGAAAAGTAAAATCAGATATTGGAAGTCATTGCTCTGTTATGAGTGTAGTGTAACGCATTTATTATTACTTTGTCATTATTGTAATATTATTGTCAGCATTATTATGAGCATGAGAAAAACTTAATTTTAGCAGTTTATATTCTTATGAAGGAGTGTAGTTCATTTATTATGTTATTATGCTAGTTTTAGAATGAATACGAATGTAGGGAAAAGCTGATTTTAGAAATCAGTACTTTGTTATATAAATGCACATATTAATTTGTCATTATTATTATAATATAATTGTCAGTATTATTATGAACATGAGAAAAACTAATTAGAGCATTTTATATTCTTATGAAGGAGTGTAGTTCATTTATTATATTATTATGTTAGTTTTAGAATAAATACGAATATAAGGAAAAGCTGATTTTAGAAATCAGTACTTTGTTATATATAAATGCACATATTACTTTATCATTATTATACTAATAGTATTGTTGATCTTATAACGAGTATTAAGCACATTTCTACTTTGGTTTTAACTCTAGATATCTCAAAAAATCCACTAGAAAGTTCTTTAAAATTTGGAAAAACATGAATTAAAAGTAAAAAAAATATTGTTGAACTTTAAAAAAATATGTCTGCAGTCATGGAAAAGGTAAATTTCCTCTGTACTTTTTGCATAAATTTAAAGAATTATTTTTAAATTTAAGCCGCCGACATGGTGCAGTGGTTAGCGTTCTGAGCTGCCATGCAGTGGGCTTGGGTTCAAATCCCGAATAAGGCTTGGTTGTTTCCGTATCTTCCCCACATAGAGAGCAATGCTGGCTCACCTATATGGTGCTCTCATAATAAAGTAGCCAGTAAATAGCGGTGAATAACAAAAGGTAAATGTCTTACAACAAGGGCCTCCGCATTAGACAATTTTTTTTTTAATTTAAAGAATTTTATTTTTATAATTCAAAGAATTATACTTTGTACAACAGCTTGTAAAAATACTTTAGCTTCCGTGTTCTAAACTCAGTCGTAAAGGACTGGTAGTTGCGGTAAGATGAGTTTTTTCTTCCCAACCCCATGAAATAATAATAATAAAACAATTTTGATGGGGAAAGCCTCAGCAAAATCATACCCCGTGCACCCCAATTCTAGCTGTAAGTGATCTTAAGTGATGACCCGACTTTTAAAGTCGGGTTTTTAAATCTAGCTTCCTCTGAATCGCTAAAACAGCAATAGTTTTCGTTTACGAGACTTAATCCGTTTTTCAGTGCCCGTCTCAGCCGCTGTGAGCCTCGTCACCAACAATCCGACGTCTGGATCACCCTTACAAGTGGACTGCAAGACGGAGGGACCGCCGGAAACAAAAATAGCGTGGCTGTTTGGAGAGAGCCAGATCATAGTGGACGACAGGCGAAGGATCCTGTCGAATCACACACTATTCATCACCAAGGCAGACGTCAGCGACACCGGGGAGTATCGATGCACTGCACAGTACCATAACAACGTAGCTACCTCCTCCGTTTACGTGGAAGTGAAAGGTGAGTCAAAGCACCAATGAATCATTCGCGAGTCCTTAATTTCCTAAGGCGAAATTACTCTGCCGTATTTTGTTGCGGTATCTGTATATACCTTCTGACAGAGTTTTTGGTAATATTTCGAATTTATTAGTTTTTGGTATTATTTCGAATTTATTTTACCTATACTTTATAGTAGAATAAGATGTGTGCATCAACATACATAAATGTAATACCTGTAATTTATAATAGTTCCTGGCTTTCTTTTTTTTTGTAGTAAGAAAAGAGAATATTTTTTTATGGTGAAATTACCTTTCACTATATTTGTTGTTGTTGTGGCTTATGCCCCTTGACTGACAGTATATCAGATCAAGTCCATAGAGGCTAATGGGCAGAAGGGTGCTGCTCCGGATTTGAAAAGCACCACAAGGGTCAGAGTCCGACTCGAGAAAAGGGCCGGTTCCGTAATTTTGAACCGAATTAAATGACGAGACCAGTACACTTGACCCCGCACCTCCAGCGGTAAATTTTGAGAACTTGGAGGACATTGCAGCCACGGCAGATTTTTCGTGCACCAGCCGCCATTAGCGTACACGGCGGGGGATTTGTCAGCGACCGGCATCGAACCAGAGACGTTCGGATCACTGACTCACTGCGTTTGCCAACTGGGCCACCGCGTCCTACTATATTTGGTTATATAATGTAAGATATACTCTATATATCGTCCGATGTGATATTTTTTTCAAATATATACTATGATTTTTTAAAGTAGATAAGGAAAAACCAACATCGGAGCCCCAAATTTTATCAACGGTACGAGTTGACGATTCCCTGCCTTACATATATACCTGCTGATTTTAAATTTTGATAATTAATTTTGTTTTCCAGAAGTGCAAACTGAATCGGCATGTGTCGACAACCCCCAGTTCAAGAACTGTAATTTAATTGTCAAAGCCAACTACTGCAACAACAAGTACTATGGAAAATACTGCTGCGCGTCTTGCCTGAAAGCTGGCCAGTTACAAGACATGCCTCAAGTGTGATACGGTGGTCGAAACTTTGATGGTAACACGGCAGCATTTCGAAATGCTCATATTTCAGGTTTTAAATGACAAACTTTGTGTTCCTTTGGTATTTTCACAAACTGACCAGCTCTGGATTCTGCCGAATTTATCGAACTTGAATAGGAAAATATATTTTAGAAATGTATACCTATGGAAGCTCTGTGTCTATTGTGACTATTTCGTGTATTTTACATTACTTGAAAAATATGAATTATTGGTTTATATGAAATTTCTAAAGGAAGTACCTAGAAAATTGTCCTGTTGTCCTCAGTTTAAAAGTCAATCCAGATATTTTTTCCTTGGTTTAAATGTATATTTTTGATAAGGAACACCCATATTTGATAAAAGATCCCAACATTTTTATACCTCTAAAACTACTTCAGGATGTTGATTAATTTGTAAAGCTCAAAATTTTACATAAATGCAGGAAAGTAACTTTAAAAAAAAAAAAAGAGAAATCCAGGCATAAACTTTTATTCCGAAGTACCACGTTATACATCTAGTTTTTTTTTTTTTTGTATAGATTAAAATTTTACTTTTATGCAGGAAAATCCTTTTTTTAAAAAAAAAATTCGAGACATAAATGTTTATTTCTAAGTACTACGTTATAAATTTAGGTTTTCAATATACATTAAAATTTTACATTTATGCAGGAAATTCACTTAAAAGAAATTCCAGACATAAATATTTATTTCAGAAGTAAAAAGCTATACGTTTCGTTTTTTAGTATACATTAAAATTTTGCATTTATGTCTGAAAATCCCTTTAAAAAAATGAAATTCCAGACATAAATATTTATTCCGAAGTACCACGTTATACATTTCGATTTTTAGTACACATTAAAATTTTACATTTATGCAGTAAAATCCCTTTTTTAAAAATAGAAATTCCAGGTATAAATATTTATTCCGAATTACAACGTTATACATTTAGATTTTCAGTATATATTGAAATTTTACTTCAGTGCAAGAAAATCCCTTTTTAAAAAAACTGATATTTCAGACATAAATATTTATTACGAAATACCACATTATACGCTTAATGGATGTACATTTTTTTTCTTGATGAAGAAAAAAAATTAAATTTTCTGAATTTTCACTTTCAAAGAAGATATTGGAACTTGCAAGTGTCTATTTAGAGAGATGGATCGAATGGAATTCATAGTGAAAAACAATCATTAAATAAAAAATTTTTGGAGATTGTAAATACAAATCACCTATTGATAACTTTCCACTAATGTAATAAAAATAATATAAGTAGTCAAACAATCGATCTTAAAACACGTTTTTCTTAAACCTAGAAGGTAAAATATTAGCATCTTCACAACAAAGTGAAAATCCCCATAATGAAAATGACCCAAATCAAAATTATTTGTTTTTAATATATTTTTTACATTAAACATTTATTTTCAAGTAAGTATGTCAAAGGTCTGGAAACTTTAGAAAACAATTAAAATAACCTTTGAACTGAAACACAAGCATTTATCATGAAATCAACTTCTCAATAAATACACGTTCCTTTATAACCCAATTCATCAGTGAAAGAAAGACAAAGGCACCTATGTAAAACATAATACGTCTCATCCATCATATATTTTGGTATATGTGTTATCCATGTACATTGTAAACCTTCAGAAAAAAATATAAATGTGCCTTACACATTCAAAACAAAGTGAAGTCTTTAATTTGATAAATACTAGCTTGAACGAGTACAAACATTTTTGCAACAAACATTTGTGCTAGTCTCAATAACGTAATGTTGTATATTTTGTATGTTCCAATTAAATGTTGTACATTTGTTTTATAGAGAAAACTACTTTATGAATAAAATTCTTAAGTAAGAAGAATCAAAGGTTGTTGTCATTTCACTGTCTTTTAACTGTGTATTCTAAAGTGAGAGTGTGTGCGAGAAAAAAATTAAGTATGCGCCTTATTATAAAAAAAATAACCATCTGAGCTCATGGAGATTTTGAGAGGTTATTCTAATTTGTAGCTGTGTTAGATTAGAGGCTGCTTTGGAAGTGGGCGGGGCAACACTTTCAGCACTGGTTGTGGAAGTGTAGGGGGATATTATGAACCCTAGGTAGACCAGTGAAGCTAGTATATTTTTTTTATTAAATGTTACGTGTCTGACAGCAAGCAGATGGACGGATGAAAATCAGGCAGGTATGACGCCAGCCCGACGGATAATATCAATTTCCAAAATTCGAGTAATAGCTCGTACATCTGCATTTTTGAGTGTGTTATACAAAATAGGCAGCAATATTAATAAATAAATTGGTTTAGTATCGAATCTATAATTTATCAAACCAGTTACATTAAAAAATATCTTCAAAATACAATTGTCAGTTTGAGTTTCATTAAGGAGCTAACAGACCCATAGTCGTGGCGTGCATCTAACTTTTTTTTTTTTTTTTGGGGGGGGGGGGGGGGGGGGAACGAATTGAGTTCAGTTAGGGCCCTCCTCAGCGCATTGACTGCCGGGCGGTCCTTAAAATATGAAATATTATTATTTTTTTAGCTTCAATAACAATAAAATTGATGTTTGAATAGTATTCAAAAGTTATAGAATGAAAAGTTATGCAAAAATAAATATAATATAAATAAAATAAGAAAAAAATATAGCATCGAATTTTTGTTATGGATCATATCATTGTTAAAAACTATGCTAAGGCTAAATACATAATCGGAATATTCAGTTTCACAGTTTGAAAAAGCAGGAATAAACCAACTTTCTTAAAATTTTTCAACAATTTTCCGATTTTAACTGAACTTCTATTAACGTTTTAAGTAATTTCAAGTTAAGTTGGGGGGGGGGGAGCATGTGCTCCCCCGACGCTACGCCTATGGACAGACCAACAGACAGGAAGCCCTTATTGCCAAGTTGTACATAGTGAAGACAATATTAAATGAAGAAAGAAGCCATATATTAAAGGCAGATAACTCTGCAAGTTGGCGTGAAGATATACGGATAGTAGATCTGGTACAGCGTAATTGTTTGAGAGGCATAACATACACTGAAAAAAAACCCAGAGAAGGAGACAACCTCCCCTAAGGAAAAGGGTTATATTCTTAGGAATGATAGAGCTTATTCGACGATTCAAACGTCGGGAAGGAATGCAGAGCGTTTCTATCACAATAACTAAACTGATGACAATAAAGTAGTCTAAACTGATGACAATAAAGTAGCCTGGGAAAAGTTACGCGAGCACTTTAGATCAGACTACCGTGCAAGAGCGATTGGGCTTTTGGAGGAATTCTTAAATTGTTGAACGGGTGAAGATAAAGGAATAGACTTTTATACCGCTCGTCCGAAGAAAATAGTAGATGAAGGAGGTTTGCATCTACTACAGGAATCCCAATCATTTCAGCGCAGTCGATTTCTACCACAAGAGTTTACAGGTATTATACCTGAAGGCGGGTCGAGATCCAACATATCCAAAAATAAACGAAAGGGTCCAGGAAATTTCAAGTAACACAGTCCAAGTTTAATAAAATTGCAGAGTGTGAGAGCTTAAAAATACACTGATATATTTTACATTATGTACAAATAGAAACTTAATTTTAAGAGCAGCATGTTGCTCCTTGTCAGGTGAGAGTCAAAGGTCCGAGTGACAAACTCTAGGACGTTACAAAGTTCCTTCTCATGTGCTCAAAGCGCCCTCAATATGGGTGGGTCCAAACAGTACCTTTATTTTTCGTTCGGATTATTCAGAGTTTAAATTTAACAAAGTAGTTAGGTAACGGAAGTAGTAGTAATGGAAAAATTTGATTTAAAGCATAGTCGTGAAGACACAGCACTAAAGACTAGCCAGGGCGATGTTAAGTTACAGTAGTAGGAAACCATTTGTAAATATGAAAGCTAAAACAAAAGTGAGAAAATGTTACCATTGTAGAAAACTTGGTTATGTGATAACAGAATGTAGAAACGTTAATACAACGAGCAGAATCAGTAGGAATATAACTCGGGGGAAATTTGAAACTAGTTTTGTAAAGAAGCTTGTACCAGTGAGGGTAATGTAAGCCAGACTCCTGGGTTTTCGACACGGCAACCTCCCCCCCCCCCTCCTCTTTTTATGGAAGTAAGAAATTATACTCAAAATTAAGCCAGTTAATATTATAATCATGTCACTCACCTTAGCTGGAGTTTCTTGTAAAATTAAAGGTATTAAAACTGTAAATATGTCTCTTATAACAAATGAATAAAAACAGGAAAATTGAATTGAAAAATGTTAGGTATTTACCACACTTTGAGAAGGATCGTATTGGCTTGTCCGATATTTGACAAAAGATTTGGTACGAAGCAGGGGCATGATTTGTAGGGAGCAGAGGTAAAATAGAACCTTTTTTTAAAGGAGTGGGATGAAACTATTCAGTGTAAATAAAGTTAATGTGCAGTACTATTGTTTCCCAACCTACTCTCCCAAGAAATAAAAAGTGTGACCATAACTTTTCAACATCAAGCAAAAATGATCTAAAACCTTGGCACCACAAATTTTGTCTCATCAACTTTAAATGTGGAGTGAAAACCGCCAAAGATAAGACTTTTATACCGCATCAAGAGTGTGAGAGGTTATCCAGAGTTTAGATCGGAAGATTGTGACGATTTGCAAAATTGTTAGATCAAAAAGTCTTTTCAATCAACAACTGAAGTGAGGTTCTCTAATCCTCCAGAACTTACGCATAGATATGTTAGGACCCCTACCAACCTCGCTTCCAGAAAAGGGCTGAACATTCTCTTAATTCTAAAGTTGTGAACATTCGCACGGATAGTCGTTTACAATTTAGTCACTCTGAGTTCAGCAATTTTTAAAGGAATGAGATGCTGAAGCGGTGAGGACGAATGTCTATACGCCAGAACAGATAGTAGTGAGCGAGAGATTTAATTATACACTACTGGGTGCAATCAAAACTACGTTGAAAGGCAGATCGATGATTCGGTGAGGGAGTCCTTTGTAAAAGGTTTCACTATACTCGACCAATGAAGTTTCGATTCGACGTGCCTGTAAAATACTATTAAAAGCCCTTCAACCCTTTAGCAGTTTCCTTTTCTTTGAAGAAGGAACGTTGCCCAGGGAGTATCACTTGGGGGCAGGCTGTTTGACACTCCCCTTAGGGGAGGGGGTCGGGGCTTACCTTGAGATCATTGGTTTTTGAAATAGTTTCTCAAAATTTGCTCATTTCGTTTTTCTATGCTTTTGTTATAATTTTTTCAAATAATAAAAAAAAATTTTCTTTGCCAATAAATTTTCACTGGGGTCATGTGATTTTTATCCCTAAAGAAAATGGGTCGCGGACGAAAAATGTTTGCGCATCACAGAGATAAGATATCATTGATTCTAACATGAAAGGTACGATTAATAAGGTAAGAGGAGATAATTTTAATAAGTTTTTTTTTGGGGGGGACGGGGAGGAGTGTAGTTAATGAGCTTATGGATGAGACCATCTCTCCTGATTCGGTCGAAAGCGCGTGCCACGTCCAGAAAAAGAGCAGCAGAGGACATCTATACATGTTGTATATAATTTAAGTTGTGCTGTGCATGGCGCGCAGTGGAATAGGGACTTTTGAATGATGACACAATTCGTATAGAAAAAAATCCTTTAATGATTTATGCGATGATCATATGTACAGATTAGACATAATAGCGATCCAACTATTCATAAAGAAGTAATTTACATGGTTCACGAAAAGATACTCTCTCCTCACCTCTAACCGAGAGTGGGAGATTAACAGATGCCATAGACTGACTCGTGGCACAACAGTCTGGTGTGGACCAAGACTGGTCTCCGCTTTCTTGACCGTGGGCTTGGGATGCCATACGTATATGTCTCGGTCAGGTGGTCAACCTGACGCAGGATCCCCAGAGTTAGTTCCCAAGCATGCTTGGTCCTCATTTTATCGACCCACTCAAGGGATGAAAGGCTGAGTCGACCTTGTCCAGTCGCAGGATCGAACTCTGGACCTATGGTGTGGCAGCTTGAAGCTTTTAACCACTACACCACCGGGCGTCTTCATTATGTGATAACATATACAATATTATTAAAAATATTAATAGCAATTTCAAGGAGTTTGAAAAAAGAAACTGGAAATATTATTCAAATTAAATGTGAAAAAAACACCGAATCGTAAAATATTTTTTCGGTCATAATAAGAACGAGGGGCCTGCGGCGGCCTTGTGACACAGCGCGCTGGCTTTCGGTGCTGAGGGTGCTCGGATCGAATCTCGGCGTCGCGCCACTAAAATGCCTTTGCTTGGGTCGTGCCTTCATAGGGGGTAATGCTGGTCCGCCTATATGGTGCCCCCCCCCCCATAATAAAATGGCCAGCAAATCTGCGGTGTATTATAGGCGAATGACTTCATAAGTGCCTCCGCATTGGAAAAAAAAGACGTACACACCCTTTTCCTAAAGTCAGAGTAATTTTAGGATTATTTTAACATTACCAAAGAGGAATGCCGAAGGAGAGCGTTCATTTTCCGCACTGAAACTGGCAAAAGATTATTGCCGCAGTAGTCTTTCGGAACAAAAGCTTAACGCACCGACAATCTATATATGTAAAACAGTTCCGTAACTGACTGACTGACAGACATATAACGCACAGACCAAACCGTTGGACCTAAGGGGCTGAAATTTTGCATGGCGATTCTTCTTATAGTGTAGGGGTGCACTAAGAAAGATTTTTAAAAAATTCTTAGATTTTTTTAAATTAAATTATTTTAGCTGTTTTAGTAACTTTTTTTAAGTTTGCATTTAAAATAATAATTTGAGGGTTATAAAATTTATATCACGAGAAAGATCATAAAAATTCCTTTAAAATGAAATCTTTTTCGAATCTTTCTCCATTTTCTGATATTTGGTGAATTCTTAAGGATTAATTTTTAGAATATAATTTATTAAATGCTGATCACGTGATTTCTTTTTCTGGTACTTTAAATTGATTTATCGTCACGTGCAAAATACCGAAACAGACAAAAAAAAAATTTTCTTCTTGCTAATGCAGCAGACGATTGGACATTATCCAAAAAAATATTAAAATACAGTAAAAGATATGTTCCTCAAACTGCACTATATTAACTGTACTGTATTCTTTAGTATGTTCTATTAGATTTAATTTGAATATTTTCTTTTGCATTATTTTGTCTATAAAAATATCCCTTACGATTTTTTATCAATATTTTTTTGCATCAATTGCATGCATTGATCGTTGTATTTATTATATATATATATATATATATATATATATATATATATATATATATATATATATATATATATATATTTATTTATTTTTTGGCATTAATTGCATACATTGACCGTTGTATTTAATTTGAATGTACTCCGTAGCAAAGTACGGGTTTTCAGCTAGTACTGTATATAGAAAAGGACGATATTCTAAAAATTATTTGTTACGAGGATACTATAAATAAATTTACAAACGTCAAAATCAGAAAACAAAAATTTTAAATTTCTTAAAATAATTTAATGTTGATTTTTAAAAATTTTAATCTCAATATATAAAAGAGCTCGTCTGTTTGTTTGTCCGCTATAGAATCATAGACTGTTTCACCCACCGAGACCAAATTCGGCACAATTAATGTTTAGGACCCGAGAAACTTAAATCAGGAAAAACGAAATTTGGGGCTCAATTAGTTTTTTAAAATTAATTTTTTAATGATTTTTGTGCCTCTAAGAGGTGCGCGACCACCTGTGGAGCCCCTTCACCACAACCAGCTGCGTTAAGAGAGATGGTTTGGGGGGTGAAGGGGGGGTCAAATTCCAATGCGCGAGAGGAAGAGGGTTGGGAATGAATGACCTTTGGCCCTGGCTCCCCAAATAAACACAACCAGATGAACATGAAGAGCGGGGGTGCAGCCCAGTATTTTTTTGATGGAATGCATGAAAAATTTTATATCTATATATCTACCCGGGCAACGCCGGGCAATAATGATAGTTATATATAATATTTAATAATTTCAAACCAATAATATAAGTTAAAACAACTTCAAAAGCTGATTTTTTCCCTTCGCCACAAGAACCAACAATATCAGGCTCATACACTGCTTGCCTCTTTTAGAGCCAACAACATCAAACTCTGAAGTAGTATTATCATCTTAACATCACTCCTCTTACATCATTAAAAAAGCGAGAAACATGATATTATCGTCCCTATTCGTAAAGCCGACAACCCTCCCCCCCTCCTCCCAGATAGCTATCGACCCATTAGTTTATTGAACACCCTCGGAAAAATTACTGAAAAATTTTTAGCTATCGAAATAAATAAACATACGGATACCAACAATATTAAAATCCCGTATCAATTCGGTTTTCGAAAATCTCTTTCTGCTCCACATCATTCCTACCGTATTACGGAAATCTAAAATTAATAAAACTTATTGGTATCCGTATTGGTAAAACATGACGGCTGGGTAGCAAGTAAATGTACTAATGCACAAATTATACTCAACACATCATTGCGAAATGTTGAAAATCATAATATTAAGAAGAGATAAATACAGGGTGGTCATAAAGAAACTTTGCCGATATATGGGCCTCTAGCGGCTGTTCCGTTCAAGCGACCGAGATGAGATTTCAGATATAGTTATTCAGAGGTATGAGCTCGAGATTCTGTGAACGGCAACAAAGTGGCGCTCACGGTTACGGCTATAGGTACAGAAACTTGAAATTTTCGAATGGCAACGCCCACTTTTTCCCGTCGCAAACTGCTCAGCGCATGTGAAAACCCTAAAGAGCGTTGAAATGGTACGTGTATCACAAAAAACGGACGCGTAATGCACGCACATTGTTTTTTCTGATGCCTCCTTTATTTTCCGCCCTTGCATTTAGAATCCGGCGTAATCCAAGCTCTCTTACTTGATTGCGATCGTCTAATATCATATAAAGGAGGAGATTTTCAGAAGCGGCAAACTATGCATTTCTTTGAATGACAGGGTCAATTACATTTTTAAGTGTCTGATTGAGGTAACGTGAATAGCTTACAAGTTTCCACAAGTGCTTCGATCCACGGATACAAGATGGTTTCACCTTTATGTTAAACCAAATTGGTGCATAAACTTTCAAAATGTAATCAGTATTCGGAGATTTTTTGCAGGAAATTCTGTTCCCACATACAAGCGAATTATTCGGTTTGCTAATGTAAGCCATCGCGAATGACAAAATTTTCCTATTTTTCTCATGGACAAATCAGAAGAGCACTTTCCAACAGAGATTGCATTATGCATTTCTAACAAATATTTTGGGTCCACACTTAAATCATCTTTAATTTCTAGTAATGGAATGTTATTTTCAATAGGTGAAAATTCAATCACTGGAAGTTCATGGTAGTTTTCTAGTTGTTTACCTATTTCTCCTCCAAATTCATTTGGACCTTTAGTTTTTCCATCTAGGAAACAAAATAGGTGACGTAGGGACAGTTCATTTAAATTATTGACTTCAACAACATTCCATGTCACACACAAGTAGTAGAAAGGATTGTTAAATTAGTTACCGTGTCATCCTTGTCCGTTCGTGGTACTTCTGCAAGAGATGCATTGATAAAAACAAAAATACATTCTCAAAAGATAATGCCAAAATTTGAAACAATAAAACAATTCAATGTGTCAGTGAAATAAGTAATGGAAACCATGTATGATTACTATGGACTTTTGAAAAGCATGAATATTTTTTTCAAAGTAACGTTTTGCCTTTATAGACATTACATTAATATTTTTCTAAATAAGTGTGATTTGCTTATTTTAACTAAGCTCCGTCAATTAAAAATTGTTTTTCTTTCATTCCAATGTGTATTATAAGAATATGCTACTGTAAAATTAATATGATGAAAATCGCGAAATTCCACAAAATCAGTTGTTCTGTTATGGCATTTAAAAATTAGAAATACCTAGAATATGCGAGTTTTCTGTCAAAATATCATATTT
This sequence comes from Dolomedes plantarius, assembly GCA_907164885.2. Taxonomy (NCBI): domain Eukaryota; kingdom Metazoa; phylum Arthropoda; class Arachnida; order Araneae; family Dolomedidae; genus Dolomedes; species Dolomedes plantarius. The sequence goes on along the minus strand of OU015502.1, from coordinate 54,965,167 downwards.
TGAATATTTTATTTACAGGAAATATACATTATTTTAATATACTATAAAAAAATTAACAAAAAATACAAATATAATCACTTTTTCATAAAAATATCCATTTTGATGCCTTTTCCGGCACTTTGCGGAAAATATTTTAGTAGAGCAAAAAGATTTTATATTCTTAATTTTAATTTTAAAAGACAACTTTTGAAAACTAGAGCATATTGAAATTCCGAAATTTTTTTTTTTGTTCCACCGTGATATCCGAGTGTCTTTTAAGTGCCTCGTCCTTAAGTGCCTTTATGTGTACTATTTTTATGAAGTAAAACGTATTATATAATCAGTTTAGCAGGTCTCCTGACTAAAAAGAATGTTTAAATTACATATTTTGCTACTTTTTTGTACTACAAGTGTATTCAATTTCAAAATAATTGCGAAATTTGTCAAAAATTTAATAAAAACCAAAAGTTTGCCCTTCTTGCGCTAACTGAAAACATGCACCAATTACGCTAATATTTAATTTCCGTCTTTATTTTGTTAAAAGGCAACTTTTGAAAACTAGATCATATTGAAATTTAAAAAAAAAAAGTTTTTTTCGTTCCACCCTACTGAACACATCATTCTTAGACAACAAAAATGAGGAGTGTTCTCTTCACTGGTGAGTCCAGATTCAGTACACAGAGTGATTCTAGACGAACCTTCACTTGGAGACATCCTGGGACCCTCTATCATTCCTCAACGTAAGGGAAATAGACCCTTTTGGTGGTAAGGGAATTCTTGTCTCCGGCGGTATCGTGTTAGGCAGTCGTACACCGCTGCATGGTGCGGGCAGCACAACGCTATAGGGATGAGATCCTTGAAGCACATGTGAGGTTGCTTCGGGGGCTGCTGGTCCGAGCATCTTTTTTATGCACGATAATGCGAGGCCAAACAGAACTCACTTTGTCGAAGATTTTTGGGAACAATCCTATAGCATAGTGGTCCGCAAACTGTGGGTCGTGAAAAAAATAGAGCGGTTGCGGATAGTCTGAAGAAAATTGAAGGGCTTATTACGAAAATTGCGTGTTGCCTATATAACGTGGCGATATTCGCCTTACCTTTTTTTCTTGTCACTTAATAACATGCTATTGAGGTGTCAGCTTTTTAAACATCGAGGTGGTATTCAGCTTGTCGGCTATTGCAAATATGACGTAATAGTTTTTTTTCTCTTACGTATTTGCCATATGCTTTTTTTAGAGGACCAGGTTTGGCCGTCTGTAACTCTATGCCGTGTCTTGTTATGCAAATATTTAAATGGTATATATAAAGGACAGTTTGTTAATGTCTCAGTCAATCAGTCTGTGGTATCTGTTAATCTACCACTCTCGGTTAGAGGTGTGGAGATATCTTTTCGTGAGCCATGTGTATTATTTTCGTTATGAGCAGTTGGCTCACTTTTATGTCTTATATTTAGTTTGTTCATCTGTACATATGATCTTCGCATCAATAATTAAATGATTTTAACTTATTACGATTTTTGTCATCATTGAAATGTCCCTATTTCACAGCGCGCCCTGCCCAGCACTGCTATCAGTGAGTAATTAATTTTTAATCTTGGAATTAACGATCTTGGAAGCAATGCACATGATAACATCTTCATGGAAAGAAGTTTCTTCATCCACAATAAATATCTGCTTTCGTGCTGCTGGGATTCACAAAGAACTTCTAGTGGAACTGCAAAGTACGGATGTAGAAATTAACGAATGACATTGCCGCTGAAGAATGGAGAAGTCTTGTTGAAGATGAGGATGCTTCAATTCAAGATTTCTACAATTGTGATGAATCTGTTTTAACAACAGATTACAGAAATGTAGAACAAATTTATGAAGATATAGTGAACGAAAACACAGTGTTAGACGAAGAAGGTGAAGTTGAAGATACGGAAAACGTGAGACTGCCACCGTCTTACACAGATGCAACTTCTGCTCTAGATGTTCTCCGACGCTATATTACGTTGAATATGGAAGATGACAAATTTAACATTTTAGAAAACCTGGAAAAGAGAATAACGAAAGCAAGGCGAAAAATGAAGCAATCAACACTTTTTGACTTTTTAAAACCTAATTTATTGTATTGTTTGTATTCTTTTTTCAATATAATTCAAAATAACGTTTTGTGCATAAAATAATAATGATAATAAAAATAACTTTTTTAAAAACGCCAATATAAAAAGAAATATGCTGACAGTCCTAAGCCTATAAAGTGGGAAGGGAAATGTTATTTATTAACAAATTCTGTTTACGGGCGATGTCTACTTAAGGACGATTTTTCGCGGTCCCTTGAAAGTCGTTAAACAGAGAGCCAACAGTATATCATTTCGTCAATTTCCTTTATTATACCGAATATCCACCTCTTGTCACATTTCGTTTGCATGGGTTGTTTCAAAAACATTCATTTAAATCTTTTACAAACACAGAAGTTTTATCCCCTAACGTGTGTATGTTCGAAATGATATTCTTACAGTTTAGAAATTTCTAGAGAAAGGATTTTCCTTTACACCACGTCGTTTCTGTAAAATAAGTTTTCTAACTTATGCCTTCCCATCCTTATGGATTTTAGATACACTCGTGTTTTCGCGTGCAAGATTAAATTTAATTTGAGCAAGATACAAAATTTATCGCATATGTTAGCTGCCCAGCAACTTGCTAAACAAATTCATAAAACTTGCTTTAAATACCAATCGAACTTCGCCTTATAATGTGAAACGTCCCTTCCAAAGGTTTCCTCCGATTATCGGTACCACTCAGAGTGAGAACAGATGATTACAAGTCCTGTCCATATATTGCAAGACTCAATAAGGAGTCAATTATTCGATAGACGAGACTTGGTGTAATTTATAAATTTTAAACATTTTTCAAGAGCCGAGTTCAATATTAAAATTATATATTTCATACATAAAAATCTAAGACGATATCTAATGTAAAAGTACAGTTAGATGATCCATGCATTATATATTACCCACAAAAAACCCTTCTAATAAAATAGTAAAAATTAAATCAATTCAAAATAATTAAAAAAGAGACAAAAGAAAAAAAATTAATCCAGTCTCGATATGAAACCATAAAATATTTCTTTCCTCGTTTATAGAACACAGTAGATGTAGAAAAGAACAGTTAAATCTTGTAAATCATAATTAAATACTAGGACACTAACACAAAAACCAGAAGAATTGCATAAATGACATTTCATAACACCCTTTCCTGCAGTATAAACAGGTATGATGACAGGTTTTTCTTACTTCAACCATTTTGGTGGGTCAAGTATCCCTCAAGGATCGTAGGTCATGACCGATATCGAATTGATATGTTTAAAATAATTTAATGTCATAACACAATTAATTCCAAAATATAATTATGTGCGACATCTCTTCTAGATAAACACAATCAAACCTGAGTTTGAATTCCATTTTCGGACATTTTCACCACGGGACAAAAATATTTCTTTGCGCCAAAAAATCCCGTTTCATACGATAGTACAGTTTGTTACATCCCTGAATGGGTAGAGATACGTTTTTCATGTGTTCTCAAGCCATAGACCTATCTCTCATACAGTGAGTTTCATCTACAGATGAAAGGGTTTCTCTCTTTAGATTACCCTCTGCAAAAAAATTTTCCTCGCATACAGTGCAATCGAAAGTTTTCTCTTTTGTATGGTTACGGAGATGCGCTTTTAAAGCACACTGGAAGGAAAATCTTTTATCTCACACAGCCAGGACGAAAGATTTCGCTTCTGTGTAGGTACGAAAGGATTCTCTCCTGTGTGGACGCAGATATATCTTTTAAAATTACCCTGATGAAAAAATCTTTTCTCTCATACAGTGCAGGAGAAAGGTTTCTCTCCTCTGTGGGTTCTAAGATGTGATATTAAATTACTCTGTTGAGAAAATCTTTTCTCACATACTGTGCATGCGAAAGGTTTCTCTCCTGTGTGGATGCTAAGATGTGCTTTTAAATGACTCTGTTGAGAAAATCTTTTCTTACATACAATGCATGCGAAAGGTTTCTCCCCTGTGTGGGTGCGGAGATGTATCTTTAAATGACACCGTTGAGAAAATCCTTTCTCACATACTGTGCAGGCGAAAGGTTTCTCTCCCGTATAGGTGCGGAGATGTATTTCTAAATCCTCCTGTTGAGAAAATCTGTTCTCACATACAATGCGAGCGAAAGGTTTCACTCCCGTGTGGGCGCGGAGGTGTGTGTTTAAATGACCATGTTGAGAAAATTTTTTATCACATACTGTGCAAGCGAAAGGTTTCTCTCCCGTGTGGGTGCGGAAATGTATTTTTAAATCATTCTGTCGAGAAAATCTTTTATAACATACAGAGCATGCGAAAGGTTTCTCTCCTGTGCGGGCGCTGAGATGTGTCTTTAAATGATTATGTCGTGAAAATCTTTTCCCACATAATATGCATACGAAAGGTTTCTCGCCCGTGTGGATGCGGAGATGTGTTTTTAAATTAGCCTTTCGAGAAAATCTTTTCTCACATCTTGTGCAGGCGTAAGGTTTCTCTCCCGTGTGGATGCGAAGATGTATTTTTAACTGACCCTGTTGAGAAAATCTTGTCTCACATACGGTGCATGCAAAAGGTTTCTCTCCCGTGTGGATGCGAAGATGATTTTTAAAAGTATTCTGTTGAGAAAATCTTTTCTCACATACAGTGCATGCAAAAGGTTTCTCTCCCGTGTGGATGCGGAGATGTGTTTTTAAATGACCCTGTTGAGAAAATCTTTTCTCACATACCTTACATGCAAAAGGTTTCTCTCCCGTGTGGGAGCGTAGATGTGCTTTAAATTTACTCTGTGCAGAAAATCTCTTCTCGCATACAGTGCACGTGAAAGGTTCTGTATGGGTACAGCGAGGATTATCAATGTGGTATGAATGTTGCATATTTAGCGGGGCCAACAGTGAAAATATTCCATCAGAAATTACATTTGAAAATTTCTTCTGTGCGCAGGGAAATCTGTGGACAGGAACTTTTTACATTCAGACTAGGTCTACACGTGTCACATGGAGTGCATTAATTTTCGGCTTCAGCAGGGTTCTGCTCACAGGGATGGCATTTATAGTCTATGCATAATGCAAATATACGGCATTTGTTGTTCTGGCGTGCCGACGTTCCTTTACACAATGATTAGAAAACTGTAACTGCCAGCAATACGTCGAATTTCTGATTTTACGGACACCACTAACATTTTAGTTTCGCACCTCACAATCTGTACCGAGAACCTGCAAAGAGAGAAATGAATTTGAACGAGATATATTAACACTGTACCATCAAGCTTTTTTATTAACGTGAAATCAATAATAGCAATACATAAGTTTGTGTCTGCTAGGAAATGATATATATATATATATATATATATATATATATATATAGGGTGAATCTTTTTGAACTGACACTACTCAGAGCCATCTGTATCAGCGCGATGTATCAGCTGGAATTCCACCAAAATTGATAGAGGGTCTAAGGACGACATGGGAAAGTTTCCGTGAAAAAAAATTTGTTCCATAAGTCCAAGGAAATTTTAAGCTTCCCAGGTGTTGAGCTACAGACTCTCCACTGGAAATCAAATTTCTCAAATTATCTGCTGTCAAGTGAGATGGTATTGGTGGTTCCATCAACTTACATTCCTGCCAATCAATAAGGTCTATATATGAAACTGCCTCGAAGTTGAGTGACGGAATGTTGTAGTGTCTGATTCCTTCCTTTCTCATAAAATCCTACTTAGTCCAATTTCTCGAATGGGCTGTTTGTCGTCTGTGATCATTGACAAGATTATTGCTTCCGGGTGGCCGAAATAGCTATTTCTCTGGATAATAGGATTGACCACAGTCTTTGATTCGTTCTTAAGATAGCGCGAGACGTTTATTGTCTTCCACAAATTTCGTGGACCATCCGTGCAATATGGTTTTAATTTGACCGTAAACCACATAAGTGCGTACACTTTCATGATGAACTCCGCCCAAGTTTGAAGGTTCTGAAGATCTAATGTATAAACGCATTATTGGTTTTGCATTTGTTAGCCAACGTGCATGAGACATTTTCCCAGGGTGCTTTTGTGACAAACTTCATGAGCAGTTTCCATTTGTGACAAATATCCCAAAATTATCGCTGGTCTGTGCTAATATCCTTTATGTCGATTTTAGGAAATTCGCTCGAAATGACTTTAAATCTCACAACTAGGAGGTTTTCACAATTTGCCAATGCTTTCCCAATAGGACCAGAAATGCATTAAGGCCACTCGTTCCACCATCCAAATGCCGGAGCCACCAACCACTAAATGTCGGAGTGGCAACTCATTTGCTTGTAACTGGCAGAAAAACCAGTGCAAGGGTTTCCCAATGGCTTCTTCAAAACGGCGAATTACACCGGTTTTTTAGCCAGTATTAACGACTGTTCCATCGCACCCTATTGCTACTAGTTGATGAATGTCAGTATTCTTATTCTCCTTGAATTGCAGCATCATTTGAGAAATGCTCAAAGTTGATGACGAAGTTAAAGCTATGTGTCCAAGGTACTTGCTTCCAGGTTCCTTAATCAGTGTAACGTGTTCTTCCAGGACTGTTTTCTGGTACATCTTTACCCTACGCTCTTTTGCATTAGAGTTTTGTTCTTCCTTCCGTAAAAATAAAGTCCCTTCAGTGGTTCCAGCTGTGTTTCATTTCCTTGCTGATATTCTATCCGAAATTTTTTTCCTATCTCTTCTTATTTTATGCCTATCAATTACATTTAATGTGTCTGTTTCGGTAATCATCCCCAAATCTTCCAAAACAGCTCTTGCAATGATGGCTCCAGCCCGATCCGAAACTCCAGTCCTGTCGCAAGCTATAGCTACTGCTGGGTATCAGCTTGATCGTGACGTCTTTTCCCTTCAGATTGAGTCATCCTGGCTGTGGAATCAACATCCTGGATAAATTATCATTAAAGTGTACGCACCTATGTGGTTTACAGTCAAATTAAATCCATATTTCACGGATCGTCCACGAAATTTGTGGAAGACAATAAACGTCTCGCGCTACCTTAAAAACGAATCAGTCTGTGGTCGATCCCATTATCCACAGAAATGGCTATTTTGGACCACCCGGAAGCAATACTCTTGTCAATAATCACAGACGACAGACAGCCCATTCGAGAACTTGGACTACGTAGGATTTTATGAGCAAGAAAGGAAAAAAAGGAAGGAATCAGACACTACAACATTCCGTCTCTCAACTTCAAGGCAGTTTCATATATAGACCTTATTGATTGTCAGAAATGTAATTTGATGGAATCCCCAATACCATCTCACTTGACAGAAGATGATTTGAGAAATTTGATTTCCAGTGGAGAGTCTGTAGCTCAACACCTGGGAAGCTTAAAATTTCTTTGCCACGCCCAAAGTGTTGAACGTTTCGTGAAACTGGTAACAGAGGTTTCTGTGGCTGTGTGTGGAGAAAATAAGCGTGACGATTTAGTTAGAACCCGAACAGAGTCGAGAAAAGCTATGCCATTATTTGAAACCAAACGCGAGTACCGAGTAAAACCGGAATAACTGCAAGGGCAAAGGGGTCAAGTGCACATGATTGGGTAGGTACGGGTGGAACTCGCAATGGAGCCACCTCCCCGTGGTGAGTTCTGGTTTTTCTGAATTTAATTTCAGAATAAAGCGGAGAGCTGCATACAAAACAATAGATATACACATTTTTAACTATATGGTAAAAAACTGCTAAAAATCGCGGTTAAAATGGAAACTGAAGTTTTTTCCAAACCTTTGCATACGGGACCTACCCACAAGTACCCAACTTTTCCTCACTAGGGCAAAAACAAAATCGAAAACTTTTTTTTTACTCTCCGCCCTACTGTATGTATATATATATATATATATATATATATATATATATATATATAACACTAATATGCAAGGGTTTTTTGTTGTTTTGAAATGAATAGGTGTATCTGAATGAATTTTTTTGTACAGATTCCGAAAATGACCTTCAAAATTCCGTATCACGTCACGTTTTTACACAAATGACGGAAATGTGAAAATAAATAAACGGTATTTTGTAATGACATTGTTATAGGGCAACGTTCGTAACGCGTGAAAATGTTCTCTGGAGGGGCGGAATGATTGTTTAAGGAACAGATAAACATCAATATCTCGCTGACAATAGAAATGCAACAGTTTCATCTGTATGACGTCACGATTAACGCTACATATATGGCTGTTATACGACAGGAAAAAAAGAGGCAAAATATTGCGCCTTTCGTGAAAAATGCTTATTTTCAATACTTCGGCATTAAACCGTTGCCCATACCAGAACCAGTAAGCATAACATTGTGGATCCCAATATCCCATCTGCCATAAGACCAGTGCCCCATAGTGAATCCATCCCTGTGCCATCCCCGTCCAATATCAAGCCCCCAACAGACACCGATTCAAACGATGTTTCAAGTGAGCAGATGTACAAACCGGACATCATGGAGGATGAAACCCCAGTGCCATTTACAGAGCATGAACTGAATGATTTGGTTCGCGATCTGAATTTACCTAAAGACGCAGCAGAGCTTTTAGGATTAAGACTTCATGAAAAGAATTTACTGTGCCCTAATACGACACTCTCCTGGTATAGGCACCGAGAAGCAGAATTGGTTCCGTTTTTTGCTGAGGAAAGTTGTTTGATATATTGTCGAGACATTCCGGCAGTCATAAAATACTTCAACATCAATTACAATCCAGGACAGTGGAGGTTGTTCATAGATGCCAGCAAATCCAGTTTAAAAGGTGTTTTATTACACAATACTAACATCTATCCATCCATTCCAGTAGCACATTCTGTGACTTTGAAAGAGACATATGAGGACCTTAAATTACTGCTTGAAAGTGTGCAATACAAATCTCATAAATAGTCTTTGTACGGGGATTTCAAGGTGATTGGAATATTGCTCGGCCAACAAGGAGGCTACACAAAATTTCCTTGTTTTTGTGTGAATGGGACTCCAGAGCAAGGGCAGAACATTGGGTTCGGCAGCAGTGGCCAGTCAGAAGTACATGCACACCTGGCGAAAAAACATTGTTTCAATTCCATTGGTTGATCCCTCGAAAATACTGTTGCCACCTTTACACATCAAACTTGGAAGAAATTCGTGACAGCTTTAAGCAGGGATAGTAAATGCTTTCAGTATCTGTGTGGTAAGATTGCATCAATCACGACTGAAAAAATTAAAGCTGGCATTTTTGTAGGCCCTCAAATACGAAAATTAATGGCAGACAGCAAATTCGAGAAAACCATGTGCGAGTGCGAATTGCGAGCATGGACTGCAATCAGAAATGTGGTACACAACTTTCTGGGGAACACGAAGGCTTCAAATTGCACTACTTTAGTTGAGGAGTTGCTGGAATCTTATAAACTGCTTGGTTGCAAAATGAGAGTCAAAGTTCACTTTCTTCATGCAATTACTTTGCAAACAATCTTAGCGATTTTTCGGAAGAACATGGCGAGCGCTTCCATCAGGATATTAAAGTGATGGAAAAGAGATACCAAGGAAAGTGGACTGTACATATGATGGCCGACTATTGTTGGATGTCGAACAGAGATTGTACGGTCGCACACCGAAGAGAATGCAAAAAAGGAAGTTTGAAGGGGAGCCCAATGGTCAATGTTAGGTATATTTGCTTTTGAATATGTAATGATGTTTACCTGTTCCTTAAACAATCATTCCGCCCCTCCATCGAACATTTTCACACGTTACAAACGTTCCCATATAGCAATGTCTTTAAATTTTTTTTTTTTTAATTTTCACATTTCCATCATTTATGACAAAACCTGACGTGATACGGAATTTTGAAGGTCATTTTCGGAATCTGCGCAAAAAATCCATTCAGATACACATATTCATTTCAAAACAACAGAAAAAAAGTTAAAAAATTGCAGATCAGTGTAATCTAAGGTGTTAAAAATTATGTTCTGGACTAATAAAACTACAGCGCATTTTAAATTTATCGCAGTTAGGGCACGAGGTTCCTTAGCCATCCTTATTCTTTTGTCCTGGTAGATCATAAGGACACGCAGAGATTTTATATGCTTCGGTTAGTAAGGATCAAAATAAAACTAATGATATCGGCCCGATCAATAACACAGGCCTGCAACCAAAAAAGTGTTTAGAAACGAATAGCTGATACTGGTAGATTTTTGGACGCTGATTTCAGGAAAAATAGTAAAAAAATTCCATGACGTACCATTTTTCAAAAACTTTAAAATTAAAAAAATTGAAAATTTTTATTTTTGTAGCCACCAATCGATTGTGTTAATTTAGGAAGGGGATGAGCATATAATGTCATAAGTCGTCATTACTGGAGAAAACTGGAGATTTTTCTGTCTCTGGTGCGGAAAAAACCGAAAAAAAGAAACAATCTAAAGAATCTGCCGGACTCTTAGGTTCTAGGCTAAAGCAAAAGAATTTATTGGCTCCTGGTACTTCTTTCGCATGGTTCAGAAAAAGAGAAACAGATTTTGTTCCATACTTTTCTCGAGATAGTGGCTTGGTTTACTGTAGCAATGTCCCTGGATTGATGGAGGATTTTAATATACAGTATGACGTGAACGAGTGGAGGCTCTTTATTGACTCCTCAAAAAGAAGCCTCAAAGCAGTGCTTCTGCCTAATGGCAGCAAGTATGCTTCAGTGCCATTAGGACATTCTGTGTACCTGAAAGAATCTTACGAGAATTTAGCTTTATTCTCACCCATTTGAAATATAAAGAACATTGATGGATGATATGCGGCGATCTAAAAGTGCTTTCCATGCTTCTTGAACAACAAGCAGGAAACACCAAGTACCCTTGCTTCTTGTGTGAATGGGACAGTCGGGATAAAAAGAATCATTGGATCAAAAAGGAGTGGTAGCAAAGGAAAGCATTAACACCTGGAATCATAAAATGTAGTAAAGGAAAGTTTGGTTGATCCAAGGAAAGTCCCGTTGCCTCCACTTCACATCAAGCTTGGCTTGATGAAACAATTTGTTAAAGCTCTATCAAAAGAAGGAGAGTGCTTTGAATACCTAGGCAACAATTTTCCAGGACTGTCGGAAGCAAAAATAAAGGAAGGTGTTTTCGTAAGTCCAGATATTCGGAGTGTTTGAAAGTAAAATGCTTTCGAGGGAACGTTAAGGACCCCAACTATAAATCCTATCGTGGAAAACATGTTAATGAAATTCAAAGACTTGGGTTGTTCAATGAGTTTGAAAGTGCATTTTTTAAATTCGCATTTGGACTACTTTCCCTTTTTGGTGCAGTTAGTGATCTTAGTGCAATTAGTGGAGAACAGGGTTAAAGATTTCACCAAGATTTCAAAGAGATGGAGCTTAGATAACAAGGTAGATGGAAAGTCAATATGATGGGGACTACTGTTGGATGCTACACAGAGAAGTTCCGCGTACTGACTACAACATACTAAGTGTCAAAACGAGCTTTCAGGAAAAAAGGAAAAGAAAGCATTAAGAATGTATTAAATAATGGTAACCATTAAATGTTCTAATTAATATAATTTCTAATTAATATATATTTAGCAAATCATTTCCAATTGCTTGATATATTAATTCATCCGTAAATAAAACACTTAAAAATATTTTGAAAAGACCTTCTTCTCCCCAGAATATGTACAGTAGGCTGTCTTGTCTATATATTCAAGCACATTTTGTGAAAAATCCTTACGTGATTGAGAAAAATGGATGTCATATTTGAAATCAGCACACCAAATAATATAAAATTCAGTCATTACATTGCAAACACTTTTCTATGACTCAAATTTTGCATGCCTGTGTAATGGATAAGCAATATTGATTCTTTTTTCTTTATATTTATTTTAGTTGTCGGTAATTCAAAATAATTTCATCATAAATTATTGAGTTTAAAGCTCCCAGAAATTCCAGCGATTTACATATGATTAAAGAGCTCGATTAGCATCATATTAAAAAGTTCATAAATCTAATATAATATATAAATTTATTTTAGGAAATAACAAAGAATATGTGGATTATGGTTTTGCCTAGTTCTGATAGTTTGGTGGCGACAGATATTTTTCACCACGCTCTCCACATTTTAATTTGTATGTTTGAGTACATAATACATTAGAATTGATAATAGTATAAATTCAAATATCTTTCTGTTCATCTACTGTACAATAAGTACTTTTATGTTATTCTTCAAATAATCTTAATCAAACATTTCTAAAGCTATCTGTGGACCTCTTGTAGTCTATGAGATGTACGTCAGGTGTCTTTAATGATTTAGTTATACATTTCTAAGGGTTTTTTTTTCCTAATGTGAATCTATTTTCCAGAATGCAAAAAAATTTCAATAGGGAGTGCTGGGTGATTGCTGCTAATTAGTGTAATATAATGAAAGAAATTTTTGAAAAATATTGGTAAATTGGTAAATATTGGCTTTGCTGTTTATCCAAATTATAATTATTCAAATTCCTTCAAATTAGTGGTAACGTCACTTGACAAACCTGGCGTTGTGGCCTGCAGAAAAACACTCGACTGTGATATAAACAAGCAACCACAATTCACAGCAGCTGTCACTTCCCGTCTTTTCCACACCTTGCTATTGCCGGCAGTTTACCTGGCTGCATTCTTAGCCTGTCAGCATAGGTTTATTGTTGTGTTATAATATTGGTATTCTTTATAAAATTGGTATATATTGGTTTGTTATAATATTGGTAATTTCTTTATATTCAATTGTATATATAGCGGATGTTAAGCCAAAGACCCTTAGCAAAGTCTATGTCGAGAGAGAAATACTTGTAATTTATAAGAATCTTTAAAATTAAACATTTTAAAGAAAATGATTTTGAGATTAAACATTTTTCTAATACTGATATGCATACATCCACTCAGCTAGATATGTAAGCATAAACGGTAGTAGTACATAATAAATGTACTGTAAATAAATATGCATGCCTATAAAAATATGCACTGGGACCAAAAATGTGAATTGGGGTCTTATCTTTCAAACATGCTTCAAACTTGTCGATAATAATTAAAGAGTTTCGCTATAAATCTAGAAAACTTAAAAATTAAAATAGATAAATTAAGAATAATTCGAATTGTATTCTGATTATCTTGAGTTACCTTTACACTGGACAATAAAATAAATAAAACTATTGCGTGATTCAGAGAATACTCGAAAACTATTTTGTTCTTACAGGTTTCTGATAACATTTTCCACTTTGCGTATAAGGTCAAATTATTTCAAGATATCCACATAGACTGGAATTCTTTTCGGCAGAACTCGACACAATACAGTTCAGTACTACATGAAAACAGATGAAGATTAAGCTATACCTATTATAACACTTCTTGGTTAGAAAAAATTCCACCTACCTCTTCATTAACAATGAGATAGAAAAGCAATTGTCAATATAAATAATTTTTCATAATAGAGCATGAAATATTTTATTTTTCAGTCATAAATGTATACACTGAGAGAAACAGTGGAAGTTCAATACCACATTTAACAAAACAGTGATTAAAGAAACATATATGCATAGTATACAAAACAATAATACACAAATTAAAATTTTTTAAAGGGTAAGTAAATTAGAAACAAAATGTACAGTCATATAAAATTCTCTATATGATGAAATATAAATTGTTTTATTCATATAGAAACACTTTACGGTTTTTTTATAAATTACTTCCCATAAACAATTTTTCCTTTCCCTCCTTCCAAATTAAGTAAATTTCACACATTATATAAAATAAATTTAAATCCATAGAAGTAATACACTTGACAGAAAAAAAGAAAAAGTAATTCTCTATTATGTACACATAAGCTCAGGTGAGGACACTGGCAAAACATTTATTGTCTTTAATTTGAGCAAATGTAACAAAAAGAAAAAGATATTTCTTAGCAAATGAGTTATTGCTACTTTCAAAATAAACTGTACAGCAAAATTATTTTATATAAATCTCATTGGAGTATAAAATATTTAGATACTGGTAGAAGGCAGTTCAATTATGGATTGTTGAGTTTATACCAGAATGCAAAAAAAAAAAAAAATCAGAAAACTCCCGATATCTGTGGTGTAGGGTTTGGATTAGGAGCATTTGGAGCTATTAATACATAACTACCTGTGGTGCTGTGGTTTTGCTGTTTATCCAAATTAGAATTATTCAAATTCACTCCTTAAAATTAGTGGTGACAAATTTGATGTTGCGGCCAGCGGAAAAACTCTTGACTGTGATATAAACAAGCAACCAAAAAAGGACAGTAGCTCCGTCCCTTCCCATCTTTTTCTCACCTTGCTGTTGCTGGTAGTTTACCTGGCTGCATTCTTAGCCAGTCAGCATAAGTTTATTGTTATGTTATAATTTCTTTAATAAGCAGTAAAAAATGTAATTTTTGTTTTTAATCTCGTTAACAAATAAACAAGATGGAGTCAGATTACAGTTTGTGTTTTCTTGAACACTTGAATACATACAAAAATAGGATCTGGGGGCCACTACATACCCATTTCTAGAAGTAGAGAGTTACAATCAATAACACTGGTGATTACATCAATGATTACAAGAGGCTAATTATTATATGTCTTCACAGAAATGGAATTTATGAGGAGTACTGCACAGACCGGATTACTAAGAGGTGCCAGAAGAGGAGGAGGTGGATTTTAGTCACCTATGACTTTACAGGCACATATATTGATACACTCCTTCATTTTTTCGTCAAAGAATTTAAAGCAATTATATTTAAATTTTATTAACTTGTATTCATTTATAAACTTCAAGTTTCATTTAAAAGCTTCTGATAAAATTCAGAGCTACTTTCAGGTCTTTGAACAAAATCATCACTTAAAACTAGGTCAGGAGATATAAAAGTGATAAAATGGGGTGAAAGAAAATGCCACACAACACCATGAATATGCTAACATATATTTGCATTAAGTTCTGAACACAACTGCATATATACTTATGAAAACAAATGTCACATCCTGACAATTTTTAATTACAATGTTCAGGACATGTTAAATTTTGAAGCAGGTACTAGAAGTAATTTGGAATTATCTGATTTCCTGACAAACAATTACTTTATTATTATGTTTAATTTTCTTTTGCCTTGGATTTTTACATCTCTAAGGCCTTCTGTCATCTGTATTTATTCCTACAGAACTAAGCGAGAAATAATTCTCACATATTAGTGAGAAGCGAGAGTAGATTTATAATATTATCAAAAATCTAAAACTAGAAATCCACTTAAAATAACTGTATGCTTTCCCTGCCCCCGCATTTTCACTGCTATGCATATAAAGCATCTTGCACATCTGCAGTTTACAGCTTCTTTGTAGAAGAAACTGAAGAATTGAAGGGAGAAAAATGCCAAAATTAGCATTATGGAATAAAATCTCACCACAACGGTACAAATATCGTACTTCAGTCATATTTTTTAACAACAGATTTGGTGAATCAGAAATCATTGTATTTAGAGTTCAAAGAAATGTGGAGGCAATGTAATAAAGTTTTTTCAGGCTATAAATTTTTTGCTTATTCTTGTAGCAAGTTAAGAGCAATTAAAACCAAAAGCTGAAAATTGAACATCTTCGGCACAGATTCTCTTGTGAAAAGAGACCTGTAAATTTTGAAAGTTTCTGAAAAACTCCTTTAAATAGTTGAAGGGTTTAATAAAGCTAAATACCTAGTGAACCAAATGATCATTCAATTAAATAACATGCAATGTGAAAGATACCCATAATTTTTATCCCCTTGAGTAGATTTATCTGTCTATATCGAAATAATAAATTCTGGCTACTTGTCAGTGTTCTCTGAATAAATTTTTAATAAGACTGTGCAAAAAAACTCACCACAGTTCACCACCAAATTAAAATATCATTAATCAGAAGACAACCTTAGGAACACTATGAATGAAAGGATAGATAATATGTAAGGAATTAAGTATGAAAGGCAGAGATGGATTGAATCAGATTGGATTTATTGGAAGCAATTGGACCCCATGCTAGTACAGAGCCCCATACAAAGAAAAATTTAAAATGTCTGAAAGGAAGTACTGTGATCATTTAGAAACCTTCTAGAGTACCTGAAAAAATATAGCCAATTTGATAACGAACAAGTTTTAGTCAGAGCCACAGAGCTTGCAACTGATTTAGAAGTCCCTCTAGAATTTCGGGAAACACATTTATGAACATGAAAAAGGATATTTCATTATGAGTATGCAGATGACCAATAAGTGACTGGAAAGAAATATTTGAGGTACATTGTTTTTAACAAATACTGTATAAAGCTAAACAGACTAGCCAAGTTAATTCGAGATGATTCCATAGAATGAACATGAGGAACATGCATTGGTACTAGAAATTGCCTTGACAGATATAAAAATGGGATTCAGAATAATGACCTAATGAAGTCTATAAAAGATGTAGACGTAGATATCTATATGCTGGTCAAAGAAATGGAAGTATTAAAACCTATTGTTTTGGAAACCCTATGAAAATTCTACAGTTGCTACAAATGACAGCTACTGGCTTTTCAAATGCTTTTATGTCATTAAGAATATTTTTAACAATTCATGTAACTCTAAAATTGGGAAAAAGACGCCTTTTTAGATTAAAATTAATTAAAACATACCTGAGGTTAACAATATCACAGCAGAGACTCAACAGTCTTGCAATACTGTCTATAGAGCAAATAGAAACAAGGAAATTAAAATTTCATTAATTTATAAATAACCTTGCTGATAAAAAATCTAGCAAAATTTGAATTGTAAATAACTTTTTTATGTGAATAAAATATATATAGTCTAGCTACTTTTTTCTTTTCTTTCTTATAAATGTACATGAAAAAGGGAAATATGACCACCGTTCTATATGCATACTTTCCTACGGAAAAATAAAAAGTTAGCCTACGTTTTCCTATTTTTTACAGTTATCTTTTACATAAATGGTTTAACAATCCTCTAATGCCTGTTTTAACTTTTTTTCATCTAGAATTATAATTCAAGTGATGCATATGTACTCAGAGCATAAGTATAGAACAGTGGTTCCCAACCTTTTTCAGCTGGCGACCCACTTTTCCTTATCAGAATACCTCCATGGTCCATCAGTCCATGGTGGAGTAAAAAACCTCATTTGTATCGTATCCCTTCCTTATGTATAGATAATTTACCATCAAATATTGCAAATATATATACATATATATATTTATATATATATATATATGCCTTTTTGAAGATACATTTTGATTATTGATAAACAATTTGTGTTCTGATTTGAAAATGGTTGACAAAATATAAGCACTTTGTAGCAAAACAGTTATTTATTTAACAATAGATGTATGTTTGCAATATATGCAACAAATGGTTTCATACTCACTAACAAGTGTTCCTAGGTGAAGATAAAAACTACAATTACAAAAGTACACAAAGACCATTTTAATTTTTCAGGCAAAACAAGTCATACAGCTTTGATATAATTACAGTTAAGAAAATTGTTATCACAATCTATCAATATGTAAAATTGCTGTTTTTAAGTAAGTTTCGATTTTTCTTATCTTTTTTTATGGTTTATTCGATGGTTTCTGATAGTTTTAGGATCGAGTCGCGACCCACCAGTTGGGAACCGCTGATATAGAACATATTTCTCGGGCACTGAGAAAAATAAAGAGCACCAGAATTTTCAAAATGGTATTTTTGACAATTATACTGCATTTATCTTATATTCAATAAATATTTTTTACCCTTAGGTGGAGAGGACGGGGATATATAAATACTAAACAACAAACATCAATTTCACTAACATTGATCTTATGGACAGAAACTATATATATTAAAAAATTACTGAAGAAATAAACAGCAAGAGAGCAGTTATAAGTTCTGCCAATATAAAATAATCCACTGAGTATAAAGAATATGCAGGTAAGAGAGCAGATAATTTAAATCTAGTTGTAAACTGACACAAGCACAATTTTTGCAATATTTTTTTTTTCAAATATCATATCAAGACCATCATAAATATCAGTTAATAAGGAATTCGTAAATCTTCAAATGTTTATAACAAAAAAATCTTTAGAATATATGGCACAGAGAAAATTGGGAATTTGTATATGTATAATGATAATAATAATAATTGTGTACAGTTATGAAGTATGGTAAATTAATTAATCTTTGCTTTAATAAGAATTTCAATTTTAGATATCAAGTATTACTTTTAAATCATCCTCTTTGAAATACATTGATTTCAAACTTTAAACAAGCATATCATAATGAATGAAAAACCTAAAGTGTTTAATAGTTATACGTATTGTATTAGCATTTCGCTTCACTCACAATAAAATAGCGTAAAACGTAGATATCATATATTATATTTCGAACATCTAAACAACAACCAATTCTTTCAGTACAGAAAAGTGTCAGTTTCATACAATACAGAAAAAAATACCTGCAAATTATACTTACTTAATAGCTGTTTATTTTTCTACCATCATTTGTAATGTTATTTCAGTCTGTAATCGATATAAAATTTGCGAAGGTTTATAGTCAAGGGCATTACTGCATACACTTTTAATTACTATGATAAAAAGGAATTGAATGCAACATGAACGGACCAAAAACAGACCAACTGAAGACAGTGGTGTCTAGATTCATATGCCAGGACAGCCATCTCGGACTTTCCTCCGTTTAGACGCAGTTAAGCGATATCGTTGCCACTGATCCGACAAATAATGGTAGTCACTTACCTGTGATTAATAACTGTTATTTGCTACCAAAGTCAAAATCCGGGTATTGCGATCCCATCCAAGATGGTGATGTGTGCGAACGTGTGTCCGAGCGCTCTCTCCGAGAGTATTCCTACTAACTTCTATTCTGTCCCAACGCTTGTACTTCCACCTTTCGGGGAAACGCTAAGGACCTTGAGTGATATTTCTGCGATGGCCCTCGAGGAGATATATGGAATCCTGGCTGGAATCTCCTTGTTTGACTACAACTACAGGATGTTGAATCTCAACATTTCCAAGATAGTGGACTGCGATGAGGTCACGGTTGCCGAAGCAGATGCTAAGAAAAAATATAATCAGGTACATACACTGTACTTCCCTTTCTAGGTGGAGTACAATTCGCGTCCGAGCGTATAGTCTCCCCCTGGTAATTCCGGGAACTATGTGCCCTCTTCTGCGGTTCCTCTTGAGGCGACAGCTAATGGAGAGACTCTGTCGACAGACAAAAAGCACTGCCTAGCGCACCAAAACAGGTCTATGGTGCCAAGCGATTAGCCCCGGATTGGCCGTACGTGTTGACAAAGGAGCTCGAACTGACGAGGAGGGTTTTCGCTGTCCGAGCAAATATAACATATCGAAGACAAACAGGTTTAGAATCAAACAATCGGATCCTCTAAACATAATTATGAAAGACAATGTCTCTGTGGACGCTTCGCTAGATAATAATGAGATGGACACCTCAGTCCTTGAAAACCAAACAAATAACGATGATAGTTCCAAACCCGATGGTCAGCCGGCGAAAAGGGAGAGAATGCCTCCTCCTTTTCTCATCATCCCAAAAGAAACTTGGAATTTCAAGCTAAATGCCATCAGTGCATTCGCACCTTCGGTACACAGCAAGATGTTGTGGAAATACACTCATGTCCATAAATTAAGGATAATTCAGAATCACACAGAAATCGAACTCTAAAGTAAAATTTTCACCTGTAGAATTATCACACACATCTTCAAGAATAATATGCAAATTACAGGAAGCCACCAGATGACGCATATAGTACGTCCCAATGACGAGAGTGTAAGACAGTGGTATATAAGGAATGGTGGCAAAGAAGTAAAATTGTTCACAAGCGTTCTGTAAGCCGCTCAGTGCCATAACCGAATAGTTACTACACAGAAGACGCACGTGATGATTTTTTACGTGGTAGAATTATCGGCCGCCAAGAATGTGGGCGTACTCAGATGGAAGTATCTGAGGAACTTGAAATTACCCAAAGTGTCATCGCTAGGCTTTGGCATCATTCAAGATGATGGAAATATCAGTAGACGTTACAGTACAGGTCGCCTCCGAGTTACAACGCCGAATGAAGACCGGCATTTGGCAGTAACTACCAAAAGAAGCAGACGGAGCACAGCATTCGACCTGTCTCGTGAGATATCTGTAGCCACGGGTACCACGATTTCAAGGCAAACCGTGTATAGACGTTTGGAAAATATTGGTCTATATACTCGCAGGCCTATCAGATGTGTTCCGCTCACGGCAACTCACTGTAGGCAGTGATTAGCCTGGAGTTGAGAACGTGCAATGTGGACATCGTCACAGTAGGCTTGTGTGATGTTTTCCGTCGAGTCCAGGCTTAGCTTGCAGTCTGAATCACGTCGGACTTTCATATGGAGAACGCCAGGTACCCGTTACCACCAAGACATTATTGAACGACACCGTTAAGGTGGTGCAGGATTGCTCGTTTGGGGTGGAATTATAATGGGCTTCAGAACAGATCTGCATGTTCAAATCGGAACCATGAACGGTAACATTTATCGGGACATCATTCTGGAACAACATGTACTGCAGACCTCCCTTCAGAAGAGACCTGTAACTGGTTTTAAGGTTGCTGCCTCGGGAAGGTCGATTCTCGAAATGAGGGGTCGGGGATAATCAACACCCCAATACCATTTCCTGCGAAAAGTATTTATAGCTCTTTAGGCATTAAGAAAGTTATGAAGGTTTTAACTAGTTAGGCTTTAAGAAAATCATCGTATGTTTTGATTTCTATTTTCATGTAATCAACGTATTTTGAAACTTTTAACCCTGTATCGAAATACTCACTATTTCACGAAGTAATGTGAGGGAGTTTCAGAAATCCTCAATAAAATTTAGAGTCATGTTTACTTTTATAAATACGGGATCATACAAAAAATTATTATTATAGATGCAGATTTCTGGGTATTTGGGATTTTGCAATTGTTAGTTTTTTTTCTTTCGCTACAGGAGACGCGATCTGTTTCGGTAATTTTGTTTTCATTTAAAATAATAAGTGTGGCCAGTTATACTAAAAATTAATGCAAATATAAAACAAATGGGTTTTCAGAAACCGATGATAGCACGAATAAATGATAAAAATGACACTACTGAAGTGTGGTTTTTAATTATAGATTTTTTTCATTGCATGTATTGTACAGAGTTGATTACTATGAGAGTTTCGGCAAATTCAGTTTTTGATTTATGTAAGGCATTTCTTACATATCTTATTTTTTGCACAATTTTGTTTTTATTTGGGATATAAGTGGTCAGATCTAGAAATGAGGGATTAAACATAAAACGATTATGTAAGATCTTAAGTTATGGAAAAATTTTTGAAGCCAGGTTTAATTTACAGAACAAAAATATCTACAAATAAATATTTCGAGATTTTTTTTTCAGCAAAATCATTCGTGATTTGATCAAGTTTTAATATCCTCATGCTCTATAGAAATTATTGCAAGACAATTTAGTCTCTATTGCGATATTGTTGGTCTCAGGTATGTTTTAATTTAATCTAGAAAAGCTGCTGCTCCCGGTCCCTGTTTGGAAAGCCAGCACCTCTGTCATTCGTAGCGAGGAATTTTAGAATTTTTATGGGTGAAGAAATTTAACTACTATATTCTACTAGAAACTAAACAAAGGAGTGAGAAATCTTCAAAACGAAAGTGGTGCAAAGTTTAAATCATCTTTACATATTTTTTAATGAATTTAATATATTTACATATTTACAAGAAGATAATAATAGGCTGGAAAGCCTCTACATTAACTAAATTCGAAAGAATAGACATATTATGGGATCTTAATCCCTTTCAAAGAAATCTACATTCTAACAACTGATTCAACACTCTATCAAAAAACAAGAACAACGAATTCTAAACATTTGAGAATAAAATCAAACCGATGGGCTTACAGCGCCATCTCATGACATATTATTTCTCTACACACTCCCCACCTGAACTCTGATAGGAGTTCATCTACTCCAATACAATCATAAACAAAAAATTCCCATTTCTAAAAAGCAAAATTTCTAATCAATCAGATTTTTCAAAAATACAGTGCAAAAAAGAGAGAATAAACAATAGGTTAATACTTGAATTAAATCACATCAATATCAACAATACTTTTCAATATCTAGAGTATATAATAGGCATAAAGTTCTATCTAAAATAAAATAGGAAAGCGTTTAACAAATTAAAAGGTAATAGGAATTATTATTAAAATAAATCCAAATATAAAGAAAATTATTATTAAACAATTCAAATAGTGAAGTTTGAAACTTCAAACTTAAAAGAATAATAAACGTTAGAGTTCAATATAGTTCAAGAGGATATAAGTGTTGTGCAGTTCGTTTCAAAGTCCCATTTCCAGTTTTTAATTCATAAGATCGAACTTTACCGTCACGTCCAGGAACGGCTTTAATGATTTTACCTAGTTTCCATAACAGTTTGTTTTTGCTATCTCCTTGAATCAGTACAACATCTCCTAATTTTAGTTCGGGTTGAAAGTCAGGATTTTTTAAAGAATGGGCGGTTCTAAGGTCTAACAAATATTGCTGTTTCCATTTACTCCACAACTGTTTTAACAGCAATTCTTGATAGCGTTTTCTTTTTAAGAGAGTCTTTCTTGTTGTTTCGATACCGATGATTTCAGCGAAAGTCAAAGGGTACGTAGGATCAGTTCGTCCAAAGTTCAGGAAACACATTGGAGTCAAGGGTTGTGGCTCATCATTTTCATTATAAACGTAGCTCAAAGGTCGTGAATTAAGAACAGTTTCTACCTCGACGAGTAGAGTAGACATTTCTTCGAAGGTCAACAACGCTTTTCCTATAACTTTTCTCAAACAGTTTTTGACGGATCTTACGAGTCTTTCATAAAACCCTCCCCACCATGCGGCTCGCTCGATGATAAACTTCCACTGAGTTCTCTCTTTGGCAATGAAATTTTTAAACACATCATCTTCTAAAATTCTAGAAAAGTTCTCAACTTCTTTTTTAGCCTTCTTGAAGGTTTTTGCGTTATCAGAATAAATGATTTTACAGTTTCCCCTTCTACTCAAAAATCTGCGAAATGCAAGTAAAAATGATTCTGTCGACATGTTTGAAACTAGTTCCAGGTGTATAGCTCGGGTTACAGCACATGTGAATAATGTGATGTATGATTTTTGAGTATCCTTTGAATTCTTTACGTAAACCGGTCCAGCAAAATCAACTCCACAAACAGCAAATGGGGGTGATTCAAGGATTCTGTCTTTAGGTAAGGGCGCTGTCATCTGGTCTGCAGGTTTGGCTGAATATTTTTGGCAAATTAAACAACTTTTTATAGTCTTTTTGACTAACTGACGTCCTTTCGGGACCCAGAAGCGAGATCTAACTTTAGCCAAAGTTGCAGCAGTCCCTCCATGCATTGTCTTCTCGTGTTGTTTACGTACAATTAAATAGGTCAATCTAGAATTTTTAGGCAGAATTATTGGATGCTTATTACCTAGTGTAAAGTCAGAAAATTCTAATCTTCCTCCTAATCTCATGATTCCCTTTTCATCAATATATGGGACAAAGTTGTACAGAGGGGAGTTCTTGTCAATCGGTTTACCTTCTATTAAGGATTTATATTCTTCGGCAAAAAACGTTTTTTGTTCAGACCGAATCCAGAAATTTTCGGCTTCTAATAGTTCTTCTGTTTTTAGAGTTCCCTCAACACTACTACATTTTCTCAATTTTGAAACGAAGCGTTTTATCCAAGCGGTGACCCTCAACAGTTTCTCTAAATTACTATATTTTGATAAGTCAAAGAGGTCATCAATATTTACGGTAGTACATTCAAGCTGATGTACATCAGTAGATTTTTTCCGATATTCAAGTTTGGTTTCGTCAATTGTGTCTGTAAGGTCTAATTTTGGCCAAAGATCAGGAGAGAGCTGAAGCCACCGTGGACCTTGGGTCCAAATGGGTTCATTCGTTAATTTAGATATTTTCGTTCCCCGAGATACGAGATCTGCAGGATTGTCCACCCCTGGACAGTAATGCCAATTTTGAGGCGGGGTCAATTTTTGAATTTCCTCGACACGATTCTTTACGAAGGGTTTGAAAGTTGCCGGTTGTTTTCTGATCCAAAAATAAACAATTGTCGAGTCTGTCCAAAAAAAGCAAGGTATATTTAACTTTATCGATTTCAAAATATTGTTACTTAACTTTGCTGACAATAGTGCTCCCATCAACTCCAATCTAGGCAAAGTGAGAGCTTTTAGTGGAGCTACCCTATTTTTAGAAGCAACGAAGGCAGTTTTAATTTCATTATTGTTTGTTGTGAAACGTAAGTAGGCAACTGTACCATAGGCTTTCGTGCTTGCGTCTGAGAAACAATGTAATTCGATATTTTGGACATCAAAGTTCGAGAATTTGAAAAAGTAATGACGAGGGATAGAAAATTCGGCCATTTGAGGAATCTCCTCACACCAGTTTCTCCATTGGGAGGTTAAATCTTCTGGCAGTGGTTCATCCCAATCTATACGCGATGACCAGATCCTTTGTATCAAACACTTTATTCTAACAGTGAAGGGTCCTAAAATTCCTAGAGGGTCGAAAATCCGACCCAACACCTGTAGGATAAATCTTTTTGTTTCTATAGGTTTAGACAAAAATGACAATAGACTTCGAACATCAAAATACAACAGATCGTTAGAATTATCCCACGCCATACCTAGGACTTTAAATGGGAGATTTTCTTTATCAAAAGTTTCGGGATCTTCATCTGAAACGATACCTTCCTTTATCCACAGTTCATGTAATTCTTTCGAGTTAGTACGAAACTTATGCAAATGCATACTAGCTTCTTTGAAAATTTTGATCGATTCTAGAGTCGTAGTCAAAGCTTCTCTGACTGTCAGCTGACTTCCGATTGCGTCATCTACGTAAATATTGTCATCTAAAAGGTCCACAGTTGTAGGATAGACTTCTCTATATTTTTTCAGGTGGTATCTAATAGTCGCTGCCAACAGAAACGGAGAACAGTTCATCCCAAATAACACTCGAGTAAATCTATATATATTAGGGGGGATGGTTTCATCAGAGGGAATTTCGGAGAATAGAAATCTAGTTACATCTCGGTCTCTTTCATCTATGAGAATTTGTAGAAAGGCCTGTCTGATGTCTGCAGTGAATGCAATAGGATTATATCTAAACCTTAATAGGATGTCGAATATCTCAGGGTACAAATTGGGTCCTACATGAAGACAGTCATTTAAAGAATTCGAGCCTGGGGGATGCGATGACGCATCAAAAACAATACGTAATTTGCTCGTGGTTCGATTCTCGCGTATAACTTCCCTATGTGGCAAGTAAAATGTAACGTTTTCTTCACCTTGAACATCTGTTACTCGTTCTATGATATTTTGATTTAAGTAATCTTGTATTACATTTTGATATTCAAAAAATAGATCTGGATTTCTTTTAAACCGTTTTCTAAGTCGATCGAACCTTTGTTCTGCGATTTCCCAGTTATCATTCAAATCTGAAGTGTCATGTTTCCAAGGTAATCTAACTTTGTAGCGAGAATTTTCGTATGTTATATTGGATTCGAAATGTTTAAGTGCTTCATTTTCGGTTGAATCTAAATTTTCTTTTTCACTAATAAGTCCTGAATTTTCTAGACTCCAAAATTTTGTTATTTGTTTAGAAATTAGATCTTCCCCTACAATAACATTGAATGATAGAGAGACTTCATTCTGACTCTCCCTTCCTTGTAAACACCAACCGAAAATAGTCTCTACTGCGACAAGATTTTTATTCAAACGCTTAATGTGTCCCATGACAATATCATAATAATAGTCTGCTCCGATTAAAATGCCAATTGATTCTTCACTATCGAGGGAATCTGCGAGTATCAAATTCTTTAGTTGTCGAATTTGTCTAATTTCTTCTAATCTAGGAGTCGGAACGTTTGAGCCTGAAATTTGATCCGTTACTAATAATTCAACTTCTATTCTAGAGTCAGAAGAACTTTTATGTTCCAAACTCAATTTAACCACGTCATAATTTCTTTGAATAGGTGTGGTGTTCCCAAAGGTGTAAACAGTTAATTTTTCTTTCCTAGTTACTTCGAGATTTAATTTGTTAGCTAATTCGCGTGTGACGAAACTTTTCATGCTACCCGTATCAAGAAGGAGCCTGGCAAACATTTTTTCTTTTCCTGCTTTAATTTTTATCGTGCAGGTCTGCAGAAGTATCACATTGTTAACATGCGAAACGGCGGAAACAATTTTTTCACTTCGTGGTTCAACTTGTGTTTCAATTTTTGAAATTGAAGAAACCTCACATTTATCAGCTTCCGAATTTTTGACTGCCGTGTTTGATTTAAAACATATACCTTCATAGTGTTTGCCCCCACAGATCCTACAAGCCTTTGTTTGTCGATAAGGGCAAAATGCAATTTTATGTTTCAAAGACGTGCACAAAAAACATCTATTGCTCTGCTTTAAAATGTCTCTTTTTTCATTTACTGTAAACACTCCGCAGTTTTCCGATAAGTGTTCCTGAGAACAAAAAATACACTTCCGGTTTGGTAATGTTGTCGCAATAAATTCATGTGTGGTAACCGACGGTTTTTGTTTTGAATATTTGTTAAAGTCTTTTCTTTTAACATTAGAATTCCACGTATACTTTGAGTCAAATTTGTTATATGTGTTCTTGGATTCCAGAAGTTGTTTTGATTTGTGAGAAAGCGACAAACAGGAGATTTTTTCCCGGGATTCTATCTCAGTCCGTAAAAATTTGAGAAAATTGTCTAAATTAAAAGTTCGACTATCTATATTAGTACGATGGAACTCCAAAGCAATATCGTTGGGAATGGTTTTCAACAAAACCGGAATTAACATGTTAGAATAGGATTCTTGTTTTACATCGAGAGAGGAAAGACTTCTAATTTGAACATTTATTGTGTCATACAATTTTCTTAATTTTGTTACATCATTCGAGTTTTGTACAGGGTTTAAATTCAAGAGATTTGACATATGCATATTGATTATCAACTGGCTTTGACCAAATCTATTGGTAAGAATCTCTACAGCCGAATCATAATTGGATTCTGAAATCGAAAATCCATCAATAGAACTTGCTGCATTTCCACCTAAATACGATTTTAAATAGTTGAACTTCTCTACTTTTGAAAGCGTTGTATTTTCATGAATTGTAATTTTAAATGAATTCCAAAAGTTGCTCCATTCATTACAATCGCCATAAAACTTTTGTATCGACATTTTGGGTAATTTAACATTACTTTCAGATTCTTTTTCTTTTTTACTTCCGATTTCTGAATGCGAGTCGCTAGAAATATTTAAGTTCAATTTTTGAGATTCGACGTTCTTGAAATAACGTTTGATTTTTGATTTCGTTATTATTATTGTATCACTATATTCCATGGAAGTTACAATATCTAATTCTAATTTACCATCCTCATTTTTAATCAAACTTTGGATTTTTTCATCTAAATCCCGAATTTCTATCTCTTTCGAACTTAAAAGTTCAAAACAATCATCCAATCCTGATTTATCCTGGTCTTCAATCAATTTATCAACATTTTTAACGATATTCGTGATGGAAGAACGTAAAGTAGCTCTTCTTTTGTTTAACGCCTTGACATCCATAATAAATAAAGTATCAAAAACTTTACCTTTGGCAGTTTTCGCATAAAATGCTATCCAATTGCTTGAAATAATCACGAACACACAACGATTACTAAATATTTTTACTCTATACTAAACTATTAGGTTCGCGAGACCGATGCACCATGAAGAAATTTAACTACTATATTCTACTAGAAACTAAACAAAGGAGTGAGAAATCTTCAAAACGAAAGTGGTGCAAAGTTTAAATCATCTTTACATATTTTTTAATGAATTTAATATATTTACATATTTACAAGAAGATAATAATAGGCTGGAAAGCCTCTACATTAACTAAATTCGAAAGAATAGACATATTATGGGATCTTAATCCCTTTCAAAGAAATCTACATTCTAACAACTGATTCAACACTCTATCAAAAAACAAGAACAACGAATTCTAAACATTTGAGAATAAAATCAAACCGATGGGCTTACAGCGCCATCTCATGACATATTATTTCTCTACAATGGGTTTCAGAAATATTAAGATGGAAGAATGTTTTAATGCTTCCATTTCTTTAACCAGCATATCGAGATACACAGCTGCATATTTTATACACTTCGTTTGGTCGTTATTCTGAAAATTTTTTACATCTGTTAACTCAATTTTCCTTTAGACATATTTTTAATTTTCCTAATCTAATAGGTCCAATCGGCTTAAAGCCGGTCCTGCCCTTTAAAGTGTTATGATGACTGCACTAATGACCTCTTCTAATGAAAAATCACATGCAACTTATTTTTCAATACTTTATGAAATTTTCCCATTTTCTAGGGAAATATTTCGTCAAACTCTAATTTCGTCCCCTGTGAAATATCTTCTCATAACTTGGTTTTTATTAGCTATATTTTTGCCCATTTTTAAAATTAAATGAAAACGTGAAAGCTGTTTTGCTTAGTTGCAAGTTTATAACTTGTAAAATAGACATAAGAAATAAGCGTTTAAACATTTCAGATTATACAGCAAATCACGGCAGTTAATATTCCAATAGGTATAGTGTTGAAAATTTCCTTTCACTTGTTAACTGCAGATGTGTATAACTCCCCACTTGTCTCTGGTAAAGATTGCCTTTTCTTAGGGTAAACCATTACCCATCGGCAGAAAGAAACACCTCTTCGACTCTTCCTTGGAGCAAATACCATTATTTGGCGATAATTTGATACTCAGCATGTCTACGCGCTGTGCGGACTGTACTTCATCACATGGGAGACATACAATGTATTAACCATCATACCAACCATGTATTATTAAGTTTTTGTAAAGGGGATATTTTTTACAATTGCTCCAGGGAGCAAAAATCGTACTTTTTATGAGTGGTATCATACATACACCATCTTTTTTGTTCTTTATCTTTTGTTTAATAAATGGGCTTTATAAATAAGTCACGTTTGTTTTGTTTTTGAATCTTTATTTGCCGGAGCTGGCATTATCCTTAATTTATGAACATGAGTGTACATCAAACTCTCAGTAGCTACTGCTGAAAAGTACAAATCACTGAATAATTTCCTGCTCTCGGACAAAGTTAAATGTAGGTCTTATCTCCTGGATGAAGAGAAACCATTTAAAGTAGGAATCAGAGGGATATCTGCTTTCGCCTCCCCTGAATTAATTAAAAAAAGAGATCGAAAACTATAAATTTCTCGATATAAAGAACACTCCGATGTTCAAAGGGCCCAAAACCAAACGGGTACCCATGTCGTTGTTTTCGTCCAAGTATTAAAAACCGAGAACGTAACGAGAATTTATACCATTACATATGTCTTAGGTATGGAGATGATAATCGAAAAATATAGGGGCCAAAAAGGGCGAGTCAATGTTTCCGGTGCTAGGGCTTTTGGCATAGTCAGGTCGCTTGCAGACTGCCACCCCGTTGCGTCAGATGCGATATGGAAAAGCCATCTGATGATTGTCCGGTGAAGGACACTATCCAGACATGCATCCGTTGTAACTGCAATGCTCCTCATCCTACGAGTTACAGGAATTGCCCGAACTTTCCAAAGCCTAAAAATTCTAAAAATAGGACTAAACCAGCTAAGAACGTTCACGAGCACGAAGATAGATCCGGGATTTAGAAACTCGCGTACCTCTGAACCCACCCTTGGGAAAAGTCAAAATGTGGAACCGCCTAAAAATTCGAAATCCAGCTGAAGCTATTTAGGGTGCCGAGTTTATCAAAAATCTCTTAGGATTCGAGGCGAGTCATGCCCGCGCTTCTATTCTCCGGGCCTTTAGGAAGGCCTTGCCCGCCCTCCGGACCGCTTCTACCAGAGTGGACTGGGTCTTCTTCCTTTATGAGAGCCTTGTTGTGCTCTCCTCATAGGGCTTGCCCGCCACGTTGTTTCTTCGTTTGTTGGTTTCTTGTTCACGGATAAAAGCTCCTGTAATTTCTCCGTTGGCATCTGGAACGCAAACGCAGGTGTGGTCGAGGATTGCCGAACTCAGGCAGTTCTCTGTTGAACGCCATTCGGGCTTCGGGCTTGTGCCCTTTAGAACTTAGTGATAAGAAAGCTCCACCTAGGCCACAACAGCAAACCAGATATGGTCGTGTCGCGCAGCCAGTGCAGCGACTTGGTGTGGACCCTGAGAATCTTCGTTGAGCATGTCGTACGTCCTGCCCTGCTCAAAGTGGGGAGGGTGTTGCGTCACCATGGATTTTAATGTTGCGTCACCATGGACTTTAGAACTAAAGCGATGGCAACAGATGGCATTTATGAAAAACTGATTGCTTGGCAACGAGCAAAAAAGAATTTTGTTATGTGTGTAGAATTAGTTGAATAATGCTCGTCTTGTGTTGTGTTCGTGTTCTTGTAAAATAAAATGATAAAAGGAACAGCGTGACATGCTTTTTCCCTCTGACAGTAGGCTATGCATACGATTTTAGGAAATTTAAAAGAACGGATCTAGATCGGCAAAGTGGCAGTCGAGAAGCACTATATAGGTAAGATACCTTGTCTCTAGTTGCTACGTTACACTGGCGATTGCCAAGTTTAGGGACTCTCTCTTGACTGCTTCCACTAGGACTTCCAAACCACGCAGCTCCCAACCTAATTGCTACAAACTTCCGGAGCCCATTCGGGACCTGATCAGAAAAAAGGAATTATCTTAGACGTGACTGGCAATGTTTGCGGGATCTTACTCTCAAAACCCAACTTAATCGTCTTCAATCCCGTATACGGCACGAGTTTAGGATCCACTATAGAACTCGATGGAATGACTGTATTGAATCTCTCACTGCTGCGGATAATCCATTTGGAGGGCAACCTCTTTAATTCGTAGGAGACGTAAGCATATCTCGGCACTCAACAGCCCTAACGTAATAGCTATTTCGAAAAATGATAAAGCTGAGATTCTGGCTAATAGCATCGCTAGCCAGTTTACCTCTAACCAGGATATACAGGACACCCGTTGCCTCATGCTAGCACTTCAATAGATCACGTTCAGATCACTGGCCCGCTTACCTTGCCAAGTGGGCCATCGCGCCCGTGTATGTATGAAAATAAAAAATATATGTATGTACATATACAAAAAAAATTGTTTGAAACTCGACTTACGACCAAATCAACTTATGACCAATGTCTCGGTTCCTATCTCGGTCTTAAGTCGAGGAATATCTGTAAAACCTTTAAGCATTTTTTACTGTTACAGCAATATTTCAACGTCATTCGAGTGATTCACTAAGCTCTAAAATTTTAGTACTTGAAAAGTAATAAGGGAATTTTTAAGGCCATAAGTCGAAAGTCATTATACTTTCCTCACCTTCTACGAAAAATATTAAAAATAAATAAAAAAAAACTCCCTGAACCTCCAAAATCTCTATAATCTAAATAAAAATCTGAAAAACATGCCTCCACTTACCTCTATTTTATAACATAGTTCAAAAGAATACTCCATTTCCTATAAAATAAATTGTTAAAGACAATGAACAATTTTTATGGGTTTGCAGTAAACAGTGACCGTCAAGCTCAATGATACCATTTATTATCCCTCACTAGGATCGTTTGCAGAAATTCTTCATTTTGACTGGGGGCCCGTTCCAAAGATTCGAAGTTATAACATAGAATCCTATTTTTTTATGGCTGGTTATTCAATATTTTATGTATGGAGTAAAGATAAATTTTGCTAAGAAAATTCTTATGACTGTATGTGCATTAATATTAGTATACATGAAGCTAAGCACAACATCTGCAAATATTTATTACAGAGGAACCCTGTTGTACTTCTCTTTCAAACTGAGACGCATTACGAGCTAGGCGAAGACAATATGACGCTTAAGCGTCTCGGAAACGTTACAAAATGGCAAGACATCGAAGCAAAAGGCGATAAAAATACAGAAAAGTCAAACTCATCTTAGAAACTCAGATATAAGCATTATCAGACTTTGATTTTATTCCTTCCGATGACTAAGTACATTCTAAACCGAACTTTGTATTACTTAAGACTGTACTTGGAATATCACTTTGATACTGGCAAAGTCAAAAAGATATCTACGATCTTTTCACACTCACGTTAATAAACCAAAGAGTTTTTTGTGGAAACAGCTGCTGAGATCAGTAGAGGTTCAAGCAATTGGAGGATCCCAAACGCAACGTAGTTTCGAGAAATGTATCTCTTTTTGAGGCTGCTAACTTTCGGAGGCCCCTAACAATCCTAGGTCCCAAGCATGCGCTTCTTGCATCTGTGTTATGATCCGCCACTGCCTAAGATACAAACTATACCCTACCTAAACAAGCAATTTGGTAAAAATACCAAGCCGTCATGGAAGCTATGAAATTAATAAGACCACAGCAAAATAAGAAGTAAAAAACCTGGATTCGTTTAGAAATCTAAAATTTATAGAAGCATTTTTTTGGTTTTTTTTCTTGCCCCAAACGAATAACATCCTTATTAACACCCTCAAAAATAAATCCGTATTTTGAGGTACCGTGCTTCATCTCTGCATTATTCGTCATTAGGCAGTTTTTGATCAGGTCTTGCTAATCAAATTAAAGATATGAACTAAACATTATTACTGCCTATTTATAAATACAGCATTGGCCAAAAATTGCTTTATCTTAACGTTCAAAATACAGAATCAATATCCATCACAAATATAGGGAAATGACATGCTTTTAAACTCTTTTGAATCAGCCTGTGTGAAAATAAAGCTAAAGCACAGTTCAAAATCAACATTTTTTTTGCTTTCTAATTTCAACATTTTCGTAATCCCAGTTTTACAAACATAACTGCTCAATCCTTTTCTGTTCAAATAATCAATCATTAGTCAGATATGGTCTTTACATTCATTATACATGGAAAAATATGTATATATATATATATATGTCGAGCGTAAGACTACGCCCGCTATATTAAATGATGTTGCAGTCCGTGGTAGTCCGGTGGCGTAAAAGAAGGCAGTCCAACTCGAGAAAATCACATTAATCCAGTTTAATCAGGTTTATTTCTTCTTCCAGCAACCACTATTCCAAGTAGCGCATATTTGAGCACTCGCCATTTACATTTTGGGGAACCCGGCGAACACACGTCAGTCCTCAACAAATTTCTCTCTCGCTCTGACGAAACTGCTATTGTCTTTAGCCATCTATCACCATCGCGCATGCGTGTGACGTCTACACCGAAGATGAGGCATATGCGGAGCCAGTGGCGCCGGAAGAGTCAAATATAGAGGGGGGCAAAGTAAAATAAATTAAAACTTTTACACCTTTATTATTAAAAATACATATATACGGTTATAAAAAATAAACTTTTATATTATTTTTCTAATCGGAGAAAAGTAATGAGAGATTTTTTCTGTTTTGAGAAAATCTATTAATTACTTTTTCAATAAATGTCTTTATTTTTACTCACAGATTCTCTGTGAACGCTAAGCATACAGAGACCAGAAAGTTTCTCTTGAGACATAGTTGATCTCAACCAGGTTTTTACCCGTCGGAGCGTACAAAAAGATCTTTCAATTGTTGTTGTGGTAGGAGGTAAGGCTAAAAATATTTGTAACGCTTTTTTGATGCAAGGAAAGAACTGGCAATGTTTATCTATTAATTCAACAACCTCGAGATCAGTCTCAGTATTGTTACTTTTGACTTTTGAAACCCACATTTCTTTCCTCACAATTCAAATTTAGAATTTCATACAGTTTTGAGATGAACGTGAATTTTCTATGAATGTTTCATTTTAGCAAACTAAAGGTTTCTGCCTGTATTATTAGTTGCGGGTGAAAATAGACAAAGAAAATGCACTATCCGTCTCTTGGGAAAATCGGAATTCAATGGATTGTATAATTGAATCCAGACATGGAGTAAATAAAGAAATTCGAAAATAATTTTCAGCACTATCAGTAGAGTAGTTAGCCCTTTGCATTTGCGTTGCAGCTATTCTAGGTATTTTAATATCAATGTCAAATTTTCTTCCATCCAATATACATTTTTGAAATATATCTTTAAAGTAATTCTCTGCATCAGCCCTGTGATCTTTCAGAATAGATAAAAGTAATTGAATATGTTTCTTCGTCGATAAAAGGTTTATTGTTTTTGCTTGTAAAATATTGCAAACAGGCTCCAGTTTGACACTATAGTGTGAAATAATATGCAAACACACAATAAATTTAGGAGTGGAAATTGCACATAACAACTGGTTGGATTTCGATCGTGTATCTCCATTTATTTCCATCGTATATGATAAATGTTCTAGGGCGTTTCTTATTTCCTCAAAATGTTCCGAAAATATTCTATTAGACTTATACTTGGCAGACCATCTAGTTTCACAAAATAAGGGAATTTTGGGTACATATTTTCTCCGATATAGACTTTCGCCGAAAAAATTAATGACTTTTTTTATAGTAGCTATTCAATTTTATACATCCTGGATTTTATTTAAGTCGTTGACCACCAAGTTAAGTCGGTGTGAAGCACAATGAAAAAAGAGAGCTTTGTTATATTTCTCACGAATTATTTTCTGCACTCCGTTTTCGCGGCCTGCCATTGTTGCACAACCATCAAATACTAATTCTACTACCTTTTGCATACTTAAGCCATAATTTTCACAAGTTTGTAATATTGCTGATGATATACCTTCTGCATTCATGGAACTAAGTTCAGTAAATCCCAAGAATTCCTCACGTACTGAATTAGTATTTTTATCCACGAATCTTACTCCTATCGAGAGCTGCTCAACACCAGAAATATCAGCAGATTCATCAGCTAACAATGAAAAACCTTCACTGGCGTTCACTTCTGTAATAATTTCTTCTCGAATAATATCAACACAAATCTTAATTAATTCATTCTGAGTCTTTTCCAAATGATCTTTTAATACTTAATCTCCGCTCTCGACTCTAAAATTTAGGAGATCATCAAAATTTCCAGTGGTTTTACCACGGAGAGGTAAATCGTGGGTACCACAAAAAATTATAGTGGAAATGATTGGCAAAAGTTTTTCTCGATTAGACTTAACTTGTTCTCGTTCATAGCTACTGAGCTGTTCCGTGACACAAGTACTTTTACCCTCCATAACATGTCGAAAGTTTACAACTTTAATTGTCGATGAACGATGCCACTCCGAACACATATGTTCTTTTGCATTTTCATGGATGTCTTTGTAATTCTTCAAAGGTTTTACAATGAAAGATCCAAAACACCCTCTTCTTAAATTCGGTCGAAATGTAACACAAGTTTTACAAATTTCCCCCTTAAGTTTACTGGAATAAGCTAACCAATCGTAATTTTGTAACCATTCGTGACAAAAAACTCTTTTTCCATCTGAGTCCTTTTTAAAATTGTAACTTGAATCGGGAACAAAATGTCGAGTCAATAACGCATATCTTGTTTCATCGGAAATAGAAGCATGCTTTTCAATAAAATCTCCTATATCTAAAGGATGAATATGAACAGTACGAATTTCACCAACACCAGATAATGACGTAGTATTCGATTCATGATCAACATCAGAATGTAATGACCCAAAACCTTCACTCACTACTGCTAAGCTAGTAACTATGTTAGTAGATGTACTAGGTTCTACTTCTAATGGTTCAAGAAGCTTCGATTTGTAATTACTGTCAGTTTTTTTTCTTAAAAAAATTTCTTATATCCATGATTTCTAAAAATAAAATATCTATTGATATTTTAGTATGTCCAGCAATAAAAATAAAACATGATTTCATAAAATAGGAAAAATCGTTAAGCAGAATAGTAGAAAACTCCTAGGTTTTATTTCACTCTAATCCTTTGCCAGAAAACAACAATTGAAAAATGAACTTAAAAAAATGATACAAATCATCTACTTTGAAATTCTACGTAATTAAACTACTGTAAATATTTTTCATTGTATTTTGAACAACAACACCTATTATCCATATAATCCATCCTCAGCAGCCTTACCTACAGCGCGAATAGAATCGTCTGTACTATGCCAACCGTGGTTCTTCGTACTGTGGTCTGACAGTACCTAACTCTGGACAATCGACTGTTCTTTCAACGTCAGGGTGCAATCTTTTTCCCCTTTCAGCGCGACGCATCCGGTTGTTTTGTACATTAAAAATGTTCAAACCGATCTCCCCCCATGGGCAGGTTTTCTGACCTTTCTTTGCGGCCACTCCTTCTCTGCTGAAAACGAAGCCCCAACATGACAACAAAAAACCGTTATTCAATGTCTATTGCCATCCATCACAACATTGTACCCCTTTCAGAGGCTCGACCGTGCAGGCCAGCCCCTGCACAATGCCGGCGAAATCCGCACAAAGTCCCCTTGCTGACGCTGCACCTTCTATTGTTCAACTGTCTCGTGGGGCACGTTCTGGACGTTACACCTTACAATTCAAATTTGTAGCGTAGCACTTATGAAATGTCTTAAAGGCCCTATCACACGTCAACGTATACGCGTTTCAAATGCATCGAATTCAAGATTCCCTTTCGCGATGCAAAAACATTGTGTAGGGTTGCTTTTGAATCGCAAAAGCAAATGTCTGGCATTGGCGTTTAAACGCACTTGCGTACATGAAATTGGCGATTAATCGCTCCTGCGTATATGGAATGACGTTTATCGCGCTTGCGTTAACGAGTGTGAGGTTGCAATTTTGCATTGTTTTGTTAGGCTTTATGATTTTAAATGAAAATTCTAATATTTTAAGAGCGCTAGCTAGGTAGAAACAAAAAATTCAATTTTCTAGGCAAAGGGGGGGGGCAAGTGCCCTCCCTTGCCCCCCCCCCTTTCCGGCGCCACTGTGCGGAGCCACAAGCTGTCACTCAAAACCAACGAAAAACCCGGGGATTCCCCTTTTTCTCTCAGTGCGTTTCGGACTAAGATATAAGAATAATGGCGAATTACGCCACAAAAATAATTTGATTCCTAAGCCCCCTTTAATTTTAAATTAATCATTCCTTTCCCAATTATTTCCTCATATATATATATATATATATATATATGTGACATTATAAGTTGAATCTTGACATTATAAGTTGAATCTCGTCTATTTCTATAATTCGGGTCCCACATCTGTTAAGAGAGGACCCTTTCTCTCAGGAATAGCCCACCCAAAAGCAAGTGAACATCTGCAAATTCCAGTGGGGAAAATAACACAATAAATTCTTTTCAGTTGATAGGATTATTAGCCATGCCGCCCAGAAGGAGTAACCAAACCCCATCTCTAGTCATCTAAAATCCGCAGTTCACAATATCTCAGAGATAATGGCTGCAGGTGCCAGAGATAAAGGATCAAAAGTGTCAAACAATATCATAAAGATAAAGCGCACCCAATGTGCCTCTTATAGTAGTATACCACCCACGAAAAACATCTGTGTTCATGTAAACAGTCGCTGACTTTGGTACAGCCCCTGACTAAGAGAGCAGGCAGTCTGCGATTGTCTGTCTTTGTAAGCACTTGTATGTTCCGCGTCATGCTAGAAGGACGCTCTGATATCCGCTCCCAACTATTCTGAATAAAAGGACTGCAATTTTATAGAACTTTGCCTCGTCGTTTCTAATTATTATTGAATGTGTTATGGAATCAGGGGGTGAAATGTCACAAGTCGACAGGATTGCTACTTTTCGAAGGAAACCTAATGGATTTTAATAAGAAGAAATCAAATTGATTAAATGGACTTATATGCATTTTTAAAGCAATAGAAGACAAGAAGGACAAACATGGCGGACGAGCCTTGCTTCCCAATTCCCCACACCGAACCGAGCAGGGTATCATGTGTCACCCACGTTAGAGAATGCGGTGATAGCTCACTGATAATATAGTTGAAAGACAGTTTCGTTTTTTAAAAGATGGAAGTTCTGAAGAGAACAAGAAAAGCTCAGAGGGGCTCTGTTTCTCGACTAATTAAACAATTCGAAGAAATTCAACAACAGCCAGGATATAAAAGTAAATTACATGCACTAAAGGGTCAACTGGAAATGAAGCGGAAAGAATTATATGATTTGGATAAAAACGTTGCAGACATGATAACGGAAGAAGGAGAACTAGATACGGATATGGAAAGCTCAGAGACCTATCAAACTAAAATACTTGAAACCATACATAGGATTATTGAAAGAACACAAGAGAAGGAAGTCCTGGAAGACAAATCAACTGACAATCTCTCTACTAAAGATACGAAACCCATCACCGCAAAATTGCCAAAAATAGAACTAAAAAAATTTCACGGAGACATAACCACTTGGATGTCGTTTTGGCAAACATTTGAATCCACCATCAACAACCGGAAAGAATTATCCCGAGTGGAAAAATTGAATTATTTAATCTCTCTTTTGGATGGAGAGGCAGCCAAAACAATAGCCGGATTCGCAGTGACAGCTGAAAACTACCCGGATATAATACAAATATTAAAGAAGAGATACGAGAATACCGATAGAACTATTGATTACCACATTCAAAAAATATTAGCCATCCGCCCGATAAAAGATTCCAACGACCTTCCCGCCCTGAGAACAAGCATCACGGAATTATATACACACCTACGCAGCTTAAAGAACTTAGAAGTGAACCAGGACAATGAAGTAATAAATGCAAAGATCAGGACTATTTTCCCGGAGGAAATTCTCCTATTATACGAGAGAAGCAAAGGGCAGAAAAATCGAAAAACCGAAGAAATGCTGGATTTTATAGATGAGGAACTAAGAATTCGAGAAAATCTAAAACCTCCGACGTTCCTGAACCCAACTGCTGAGGTTTTTAAACCAAAGAATGTTTTGACGCAAAACTGGAAGAAGCCACCTCGTTATTCCCCGAGAGCTGAAGAAAATGGAACGAGACCTTGGAGTCAGACTACACCTAACAACTACACACCTAATAACTACTCATCCCCACGACCGCCACAATTAAATAGATTATCAACTCGAGATAATACACAAAGGTTATGTTACAGATGCGGAAAGGCCGGACATTTGGCGAGGATGTGCAGATCCACCTGACATCTAATGACACCTCCCAGGCAACGGACAGTCAACCACCATAGTGATGATAACGGACAATTCTTAAAGACTATGTTGCGAGTATCAAACAGTAAGAACTTTCCGTGTTTATTGGATACAGGTTCAAATGTGACAATCATGCCAAAATCTTGGCTACCTGGACTTACCTATAAAGAAAGACCCATGGAACCGCAAACAGTGCAACAAACGCAAGGTAAGATTGTTATTGTTAAAATTATCAGTGTAGAAGCTACGATAGGTGATCTAACCAAAACTATTGAAGTGTATGTTATAGATACCCATTTGAATTACATCTTATTATCTTTGCCACATATGAAATTATTTAACTTGAATATTAAATTAAGTGATTGTAGTGTATATCAGGATAATCTAGATATTACTCTTAACAAATTATCGAGTTGTTATCATAATGTTTCATATCATCTCAATTCTAATATAAAAAATAAGAATAATAATAACAATGAGAGTCAGGAGGATGTCGAGAGTACCATATTCATAGAGACGAAATATTTTTATAATTCTAATAAAATTGTAGATAACCAATATAACCCAAGTAAGGGAGTAACTAAAAATTCTAATGATATGATTTGTGCTAAAAAGTATTATAGTTCTGTTATAAGTGAGTGTGATGATATATGTAAGTCGAGTAAATTGATAAATGAATATCCTGATGAAAATAACTGTGCGAAATTTTATTATGGTCGTATTGAAAATAATTGTGATGATATATGTAAGTCGAGTAAATTGATAAATGAATATCCTGATGATAATAACTGTACTAAATTATATTATGGTCGTATTGAAAATAATTGTGATGATATAATGCTAACGAATGGCAATGGAGAACATGAGCACCCAAAAACGTCTATGCAAATCAGGAAGACACTTGATTTGACTGAAGACTCTAAGACTCAGAATGCCATTCAGGATAAATTACCTGAATTTGCTAACATGAATCTATCGTCGGAGCTCATTCCTCTATTGTCATCGTTTATTGGTATTTTTGCTAAAAGTAAATATGATATTGGGAGAGTAAATATGGAGCCTGCTAGAATTATTACCACATCAGAATTACCTATAGCTTTGAGGCCCTATAGAGCGTCGCAAAAAGACAATTTAGAAATTAAGACCCAAATCGACGAATTGTTAAAACATAAAATAATCAAACCCTCACATGGACCTTACAGTAGCCCCGTCACCCTGGCCCACAAGAGAGGAGAAGGAAAAACCCGACTATGTATAGATTTCCGAAAACTAAATGAGATATGTAAAACGGACAGAGAGCCAATACCCCGAATTGATCACCTTTTGGACCAATTGAGTACAGCTAGGATATTTTCCTCACTAGATATTGCTTCAGCCTACTGGCACATTCCTTTAGAGGAGGGGAGTCAAGAAAAATTAGCCTTCACCTGCAACTATGGGTTATATCAATTTCAGGTATTGCCTTATGGGTTTAAAAATTCTCCCGCGATTTTTCAAAGAACCATGCGACATATATTAAACAAACATAGAGTTAACTTCGCACTGAACTACTTTGATGATTTAATCATTTTCTCAAATACTATGGAAGAACATTTAGAGCATCTCCGAGCAATATTCCAGATCTGTGTCCAAGAAAATCTTAAATTAAAGTTATCAAAGTGCCAATTAGCGCAAAAGAAAATATCCTTTTTAGGATATGAGATTGGAGAGGGTACGATGTCGCCAAATAATTCAAACATAGAAACTATCAAGAAATTAATTCCACCAAAAAACGTAAAACAACTCCAAGGATTTTTAGGGAGTGTCAATGTATACAACAAATTTATCAAAAATTACGCTAAATTGAGAAAACCCCTAAATGAGTTATTAAAAAAGAACGTTAAATGGGACTGGAACGACGAACGTCAACAAGCGTACGAAACACTTAAAATGTCACTAATTTCCAAACCGATTCTAACCATACATAATCCAAATTACCCTTGTAAGTTATTTGTGGATGCTTCAGGAGAGGGGATAGGATGTGTCCTAAAACAGGAGTACCCTGATGGAACACTACACCCTGTAGCATATCATTCACGAGGTTTAAGACCATACGAAAAGAACTACAGTGCTTCGGAACTTGAATGTCTCGCGATTGTTGACTCTGTTGAGAAATTTCACTGCTATCTGCACGGAACTAGATTCACCATTTTCACGGACCATGCCGCCTTAGTATGGCTGAAATCCATTAAACACTTAACAGGAAGATTATTCCGCTGGTCCCTAAAGTTATCAATGTACGACTACGACATAAAATATAAGAAGGGTTCGACCAATCACGAAGCAGATTTTTTGAGTAGACAGCCGATTTCCCACTTTGTCCAACAACAAATCAATTTGATAACATTAGACGAAATAGAAGAACACCAACAGGCAGACAATACCCATAATCCGAGATTTCAGAAAAGAGATAATGTAGTGACTATCCAGAAAAAGGGTTTGACAAAAATATTTATTCCTACTTCATTACGGTTGAAATTATTGACAGCAGCACATCTTCAATTTGGCCATCCTGGGATCCAAAAAAATGATACAAATATTGTCACCTATTTATTATTGGGATACTATTATTATTGACATAGCGAATTATGTAAAATATTGTGAAATATGTCAGCTAAACAAAAAATCACATCAAAAGAGATTTGGATTATTACAGGCTTTACCTCCCGCAAAGCTACCGTTCGAATTAATGTCTATTGACACTATCGGAGGTCTAGGATATTATAATTCAAGGAAAAAATATCTACATTGTGTAATGGACCATAGCACAAGATACATCTGGACATTCGCAAGTACCACCTCAACTACAGACACATACATTAATTGCTTAAAACAAATTTTTCAGATTAACAAACCAAAGAAATTATTAAGTGACAGAAACGCCGCATTCACATCAACCATGGACATTCGCAAGTACCACCTCAACTACAGACACATACATTAATTGCTTAAAACAAATTTTTCAGATTAACAAACCAAAGAAATTATTAAGTGACAGAAACGCCGCATTCACATCAACCAAGTTTAAACACTTCTTAAAAAACCATAATATATCACAAAT
Source organism: Dolomedes plantarius (assembly GCA_907164885.2). Lineage (NCBI taxonomy): Eukaryota > Metazoa > Arthropoda > Arachnida > Araneae > Dolomedidae > Dolomedes > Dolomedes plantarius. The sequence goes on along the minus strand of OU015502.1, from coordinate 54,922,978 downwards.
TTTGACCGCCTCTCATAGGCCTGAAAGCAATGGGAAACAGGAGAGAGTAGGAGCCACCATTATGCAAAGAATGCGCTGTAAAATTAATGAGGATACACAGAAAACACCCTGGCCGAAAGTTCTAGAACAGGTTACCGTAGATTACAATAATACCCCTCATCAAGTTACCTCATTCCCGCCAATATATCTATTATATGGATGTTCCCCATACATTTCTCCATTAGCTGAAACTAAGATTTACCCAGATTTAGATAGGGCGAGAGAGATTGCATACGAAAAAACTATCATTGACCATCAGAAAAACAAGGTACAGTATGATAAAAAATTCAAAAACTCCCCGTTTAAAGTAGGTGATACCGTCATGATAGAGACATTTCATTACCCCAACACTCGCAAACTAACCCAAGCGTACGAGGGGCCTTTTACAATCACAAAACAATTATCCGATGTGACATATGAAATTAATAAGCGAAACCCACTGACGAAAACAGACGTCGACGTAATTCATGCATCTAGGCTACGATATTTTAATTCAGCACAGAATTTTGAATTGTGTGAAGGAACAAAACCCCAGTCGCCCAACAGCTGATAGCAGATAAACAACCTAGAGAGGCGAAAAGAAACCCCAGTCGCCAAACAGCTGATAGCGGATAAACAACCCGAGCGTGCTAGGAGTAACAGTGTGAACCCTGACCCCCCAACAGAAGTAGGTCAAACGGCGAGTAGTGTTTTAGAGGGGGAGGTGAAAGAGCGAGTCCCCGATTCCTTTGAGTGTGTAAAAAGAGACGAATAATAATTTACCTTAACCAAACTAGCTGAACTTGTCAGAATTATTTTATTATTTTTTTTTTAATTATGAAGTTAAGGGAAAAAATGGAAGGAGGAAATTTGTACCTTTCAGTAGAATCTTAAATTCATTTAAATAGGACAGGCTTATTCAAAGACAAGCTATCATGAGAAATTAGTACTCTGATTAGCAGATGTCATCATAAGTCAGAACACCACAGTTAGGTTAGAAGGATAAGGTAATGCAGAAATTGAGCTTGAGAGAGATGAATACTGGAAGGGTGAAAGGATTAATTTTCGCTCAATGTAGAGATCTAGAAGAGTAAAGGAAAGAGATCTTGAGATTAAGGAAAATAGAAGTTATTCCCCTGTATTAAAGAATATAGTGAATTAAAAAACATGAGAGAATTTAAGTGGAATGAAAGAGATGAATAATCTAATAATTGTAAAAAGCATTGTGTTCATATGATATATTTGTGTCTTAGTAAGGATTTTATTATATTATATCACCTGTTATTTCTTTTTCATTATTACGCACTATTATCATATTATATATTTTATGATCATACTGGCATTATTGTGATTGTATAAATAGTAATTATTATCCGAGTAAACCAGTACTCTAGAAGTGTAAATAGTATTGAGTTATATTTTTCTGAATTGAACTAATTTAGTGCGTGATTGTCAATATGTTTTCCTATTTAATTAATGTTGAGTTACGTTTACCTGAATTGAAGTATTTAATGTATCATTTCTGTGTATTGATTTAGCATTGATTTACAAGTATCAGAATTGAATTGTTTTTGTGTATGATTTCATGTAGATTACTATTGAATTAGAACTGATTTTCTGTATAATGTATCTGCATGGAGATTCAATTAAGCCATATCCATTACCATTTCTATGTTATTCTTTTCATGGCTATACCATTATATTATCTTATACCTTATTTTATTCATAATTATTACCAGACTATTGATGTATTTGCAGAGAGATTCAATTATGCCATATCACTTGCCATTTCTATGTTATTATTTTCATGGCTATACTAGTATATTACCTTATTATTTTATTCTCCCACTAATATTGTTATAATTATGTACTTTTTAATTACTATTAGACTATTGTTGTAATTGTGCACCTATTAATTTGAGGCCGAGTAATTGTATTGTTATGGTACTGAACACGATGACTGGAGATGGAGGAATTTAGGTAGGTGGAGAACTTCCCCAGAGGGACGGAAAGATTTATAATTCCAGCTAACGTATGTCGATATAAAGAGCTTGATACTGCAGATCAAGAGTTTTATATCGATTATGACTTAACTTAAAAAATTGAAGTAGTAAAACTTATAATGTTGATCTTACAGAGTGAATTAGGTGAGGTCCCAACATACTCACACTCAGGTGTCTCTCACCCTATGCAGGCATAGGATGATAGCCTCTTGGGAGGGGGGATGTGACATTATAAGTTGAATCTTGACATTATAAGTTGAATCTCGTCTATTTCTATAATTCGGGTCCCACATCTGTTAAGAGAGGACCCTTTCTCTCAGGAATAGCCCACCCAAAAGCAAGTGAACATCTGCAAATTCCAGTGGGGAAAATAACACAATAAATTCTTTTCAGTTGATAGGATTATTAGCCATGCCGCCCAGAAGGAGTAACCAAACCCCATCTCTAGTCATCTAAAATCCGCAGTTCACAATATCTCAGAGATAATGGCTGCAGGTGCCAGAGATAAAGGATCAAAAGTGTCAAACAATATCATAAAGATAAAGCGCACCCAATGTGCCTCTTATAGTAGTATACCACCCACGAAAAACATCTGTGTTCATGTAAACAGTCGCTGACTTTGGTACAGCCCCTGACTAAGAGAGCAGGCAGTCTGCGATTGTCTGTCTTTGTAAGCACTTGTATGTTCCGCGTCATGCTAGAAGGACGCTCTGATATCCGCTCCCAACTATTCTGAATAAAAGGACTGCAATTTTATAGAACTTTGCCTCGTCGTTTCTAATTATTATTGAATGTGTTATGGAATCAGGGGGTGAAATGTCACACATATATATATATATATATATATATATATATGTATGTATGTATATATGTATATATAATAAAAGCTTGATAGCTATGTGGTATAACCATCTGATTAATTTAATATTTTTAAAAGATACTACAGAGGAAAAAAGAGTTATGGAGGATGCACAGGTGTCTAAGGGGAAAAAAATGTACACGGGGCAAGTTGTTCATTGTTTTTAAAAGTAAAAAATAATTACAAAGCATAAATTATTCTATTAATGGCAAAACAATTTTATACATTTGCTTGGTATAAAATGCTTTATTTACTCCTAATAAATAGAATTGGCAAAAGCAGATAAGAAAAACTATATCATTATATACATAAAGTCAAAGTAAGTAACTTAACGAATTTTCACCTTCAGTATATTTGCATAGAATACAGGGGGAAAAAATCTGCCTTAGTTCTAATCATGAAATTTATGTCTTTTTGAATAACATATATACATATTTAAAAATATATGTTGGCTAATATAACAATAAATAATAACATTTTAAAGATAAATAATTTTAAGTGCACATCCTTGATAACGAACTTACCATGCATCAAATTTTTGTAACATTAACGGGTAGTATATTTTTAGTATTTTAGTTTCCAAAATTCCATCCTAAATAGCTTCTTATTTATCCATGAACAAGGTACGAATTAGCAACATTTAAAAATACTCAAAAAAGCACTGCCTAGCTTAAAAACTTTTTAGGTGAGGTGGAATATCACGGGAATGCACTCTTAAACTTTAAAGAGATTACTTTCAATTATCAAATACTAAGTGCTGAACAGAAACTTTAAAATAATAATCCACAGAGAAATGACTATTTTGTTTGTGGCAATACAGCCAGCTTCTCTTAGTCGGGGAGGGGAGGGGGAAGAGAAATCCTCATTTTTCCCGGTCCCCAGCTTAGTAATACAGTTTGAGCTCATCAACAAAATTGATTTTTTCGTTCTACGTGGTCTAGAACGGTTCTTTGGCAGGGAGAATTTCCCGTCTGAGGATATGAAGGGCAAATCCCTGACCGAAGCGGGCATGGTAGGGTTAACTTGTTAGGGCTGCTATGATGAGTGAAGTGGCACGTGTTTACACGTACTGCGTTCGGGACAGGCTCAACGACAGAAGCGTGGGCACGGCTCGTTTTATTTTATTCTTGTTTTGTTTCTTTTATTAGTCATCCCTCTTAATTTTTTCCTCAAGTTTAATGACTTGAAGTTTTTCCGGAGGACAAGCAGTGGTCCAAAGGAGTTTTTGGGCACGCCATTTCACGGGGGAACTGCAGGGGCGGGCCACGACTCGTGACGATGAACTAAATTGTGAGTAAGCAAGAATCGGGCCCGGAGTTTGCGCTGTCGCCTCCAAATTTGACCAGTTACCATTTTAGGCCGAGTCGGTTCCTAGATAATCGTAGCTTCGATACCGCAAAATCTTGTTTTCTTTGTTGTGTTTTCCATGGTCTCGCGTTTTCGCGCCACCCACACTAATTGTGCGTCGTTGGGTTTTTCTTTTGTTGGTCTCTAGAGCATCCATTTTCGGCATTTTCTCAAAATTATCGTTATTCGAAATTCTCTCCTCTAGTCATCATAAATGGCCTTCCAGCCTACGGATTTGTGTGGTACACATTTCTGCCCTGCTGTCGCTGTGCCCCTGGGATGTGGAGCGTCGGGAGCAGCTATTGTCTGCGGGTCAATCCCACCGGTGGGATCCCAACCCTGAGGGCCGCCTTCGTAGCCATTGCGGGTCCCACTTGGTGCCTTTGAAATGTAAAATTTGTGAATGTTAAATTTGTCAACTTAAAACTTGGAAAGTATTATCAATCTTACTAAATTTGACTATATCTATCGCAAGATTTGTTTCAAATATAACAATAAATTAAGAAAATGATGAACCTACAAAGTGCAAAATTCAGGAATAGCTACTACTTATCGTGACATTTTAAAACAAACTTTTAACTCAAACTTTGTTTATTTTTGCACATAAAATGTGTAAATGTACAGTTCTTTAAAACAGGGCTTCATAATAGTTGAAACACTTTATTGCAATTGAAATAGAATTAACTAAATGTCGTGCTGATAAAGATTGTATATATCATTTATGTTTCAGATGCTCTCTTGTACAATTTTATAATAAATGATCGCTATATGTAAACATTGTGATATGTATGGTTGCTGACACAATTTAGAAAAAAAAAAAATTCAGGCCAGAAAAAACCGACAACAAATTAAATACATAATTCTTAATAGAACTTGCACAGATAATCTTATGCATTTCAGAATTCTGATGAAATAAAATCAGTTATCACCATTAATGAACATTTTTAGCTTAACTATCATCAAATGTAGCAGACTGATGGCTTCAGTCATATAAGGTGTAATAAAATAAGGACAGTTATCAGTGATGAAGGTGTAGCAAGCAGACTGAAACATATATGTTTCAGTCTCTTTGTGTACGCTATTTCAACCATAGGCGTAGCGTGCTTCTAAATTTTGGGGGGGCACGAATTAGGGATGGGATATCGAAAGCAAAATATCGATATGAGTATCGATGATAATATCAGCTATTAATATCGATATCAATAATATTTCGGTACAAAAATATCGATATTTCAAAATATAGACGATATTTCAAAATATAAACGATATTTCAAAATATCGATAACACATTTTCCTTTCACCAAGCAGTCAATCGTATTCGGAGGAATGATTGTATAGTAAAATAATATATAAATATTGTAATAGTACGATAAAAAAAATGGTCGTAATTTAATTCAATAAGGAAATAACATTTCAATAAGCAATATTTATCAAATTAAAAAGTTTTTATAAAGGTTTATAATTTTTTTTTTAAAATTGAAAGCCCTAAAACGTGTTTTTAGGCTATCTGAGGACCCAAAATCTTTTCTACAACATGATTAATGAATTTGGCGAGGATATTGTAAAACATGATAACCAATAAAGTCTAAGTTTTACTTATCTTTTTTAGGATGTTTTATTTCCCTTTGTCTTTTATCTGTTGAGTACTTTCGGCCGCTAAACTCTCCTAAGTTGTTAGCGGCGGAAAGTACTCAACAGGTAAAAAGCAAAGTGAAATAAAACAACTTAAAAAGTTAAGTGAAACTTATCATTTTAACAAAGTTACGAAAGCAACATCTCCTAAACGTAACTCATTTTAATATAAATGTTATTTGATTGCTGTATTAGATTTTCAATTATTCAACAAAAAACCTATCACACCTCTGCTATAATTAGCTCTCAACTCAAAATACAAAAAATATTTTATTTTTCGTTCCCTCACAGGACAGGGATGGTAAAGTTAAATCACTTTCTAGTCAAAATCAGTGCTTTTATTACTACAAACTCTTTTCTTAAACAACAAATATTGAAACTTTGAAAAATCTTAAGTTAATAAATAAAATATAAAATAATGATTCTAGGCAAGTTCTACAAGTTTTTACAGTGTATTTTAAATGTCTATTTAACACATTGGTAAACCTTGTCTCGTACTTGGCCATAACAGCCCTCTTTAATTTAATAAAAGTCTTCTTTCAGAATGCCTTGAAAATTTTTCCACAAGCAAGTCCAGTTTCTCTTCACTCGAGTACAGCTGCGTCAGTTCATGTTCTATTGCCATTATGGCAAGTCCACTTAAGCGTTCTTCTTTCATCGTGCTTCTCAAGTAAGTTTTGAGTCTTCGCAGGGTAGAGAATGACCTCTCTGCGGTCGTAGTTGTGATAGGCCACGAAAGAGCAATTTCTAAGAGATGTATCACTTCAAGTACATTGTTTTTCAGGCCGTTTTTAGTGCAAAACTGTGCCAACTCTTGCAGATTTATGTTTGGATTTTTCTTGTCTGTTTTTATAAATTTTTTTTTATAGAAGCAGCGAAAAAACTTCAGCTGTGAGGAAAGATTTGAAGACAACTGATAAAAGGTTTGGATTTTCCCAACAACAGTTTCATCTAAGCTATCACAATCCAACAAAAACTGGATAATGGAATTGATTTTGTCGTAGTCATTCTGAGAAAATCGAGCTTGGAGGTTACTTACTACAATGTCAAGCCCCGCAAAATAAATTTCTATTTTACATTGACCGTCTGCCGAGGTGTGATGATAAAAAGATTCATCCGCATCATTATATTCAAGCATTTTTGGTGTCTTCCGTTTTCGAGGCAAGGAGAGTCTGTCAACATACAAGCCTTTGGTGGAAAAAACTTTGCAAAGTTCTGTTTCGTTCCATAAGTGAATGAAACCTTGATCATTTCGTTGAAGTTTTATACTGTCGATAACAGCTTCAACTTTACTGAACAGTTTGGAAATGTCTAACGTTTCACTTTGAAGCTCTTTCGACAGTATGTCAGTCAGGCTTAGAACGTTGTACATGAGTTTAAGGCTGAAGATGAATTCAAAACTACTCGTCTGCTTTATTAGTCCATCTGCTTCAGCTGCAACCTTTTTATTGGAAGCGTCACTTGCCACAACTTCCATTGCTTCCAAAACTTCTGGGAGCTGCTCTAAGATAACCCTTATAGCATGGTGACGAACAGTCCATCTTGTTTGTGACAAACTAATCAGCCGTTTACTTTTTAGCCTCTTCATTTTGTTTACGTATAGATTCAAAAATAGAAAACCTTTTGGCAGAAGCATTGATAATATTATACAGAGAATTTATTATGGACAAACAATTTCGCAACTGTCTTACTTCTTCACAAAACCGCATAACAGCAAGATCCAACAAATGGGCATGACAATGAGTGTATAATGCCCTAGGCTCTTCTTCCTGAAACCTTGCAGCTACGCCATTGAACTTTCCACTCATTTGACTAGCACCGTCATACGCCTGACCACACATTTTATTAAGATTTATCCCAATTTGCTGTATATAACCTTTAATAACCGAATGTAAGTTTTGACCTGTTGTTTCTCCAACATCAACAAAGCCCAGAAATCTCTCTTTAATTCGGACATTTTCGTCATTGTTAGTGATGTAGCGAATGCATATGCTCTCTTGCTCACGAGTGGAAACATCTGTTGTTTCGTCACAAATTATAGAATAGGTCGTAACCTCTTCTAACTCTTTCACGATATATTGTATCATTTCACTTTTTATACAATCAATAATTTCATTCTGTATCTGGGGACTCCTGTATGAATGAACTGATGAATTCATCAGTGCTATTATATCCTCTCCTTTATCTTTTGACCTAAGGTCATGTAGCTCCTGAAAATTACCTCTATTTAAAGACACCGAACCCTCACAATGTCCTCTTAGGGCAAGACCTTGTTTTCCAACGAACAAAATAGTTTCAATAATGAATTTTACATATTTTCGATTTTCTTTAACTTTTTTAGTGTGTGCTGAAGACAAAGAGTCTGCAACTGTTTTGTCAGATTTTCGGTATTCTGTAAGAAATTAGGTAGATTTTAGATGCATATCACTTTTTTCGTGTTTTCTAAATTTTTCCAATGCTTTTTTCCAGTTTGTCACCCAATTTTAGTAAATGACTCCTCTCCACGCCCTGTTTTATCTTTGCAAAAAATACGACAAGAGAAACAAAATGCAGCATCCAAAATGGGGCTGTATTCAACCCAACCAAATTCAGAATACCACGTTTTCAAAACTGTCTAGATTTTAACTGTATTTTGCTTACCTTGAAACAATCAACAGGCTGGAATGGACCCCTAGAAATATCCGCTGATTGTAGACCCAGAGCAGGATCTCTACCACTACTTTACACCACGTCCATAGGCCTAGGCCATTTTTCATCCACATCGAGATTTGTTGACCAGGATGGTATCGGAATCAGCTGATTATCACCATAGTTGGACTTGGCACATTTATTAATGCTACTGTCACTACTTGCTTCTACATTTTTTCTTGGTTTAACAAATCAACTTTTTTATTCGAGCTATCGACTTTTTTGAAAAAAGAAAGTACTGATTTCTGTTTTGACATTTTCAAACGTACAAAAACAATGATTTGATAAAGCGTGCACGAAAACAAAGAATTGAAACCAACACACAAAGAATTACTGACTGGTAGAGGTGGATATAGAAAGTGGTGTGGTCTAGGCCAGCCGCTAGACCATTAAAATTCTCCACCCAGCGCCTGCTTCGTGCTTCCAGGAACACTGATAGCGACCCTTTGTAGCGCATTCCTTGAAGGGGTGCGGGGGAGAAAGTTCAATGACCCCAAGGGGATAAAGAGTGTGGTCTGAACGCAAAGAATTTTTAGCCGAGGAAAAAATATAGCATCGAATTTTTGTTATGGATCATATCATTGTTAAAATCTATGTTAAGGCTTAAGACATAATCGGAATATTCAGTTTCACAGTTTGAAAAAGCGGGAAAAAACCCAACTTTCTTAAAAGTTTTCTACAATTTTCCGATTTTAACTGAACTCTATTAAGATTTAATTTATTTCAAGTTCAGTTGGGGGGGGCACGTGCCCCCCCCCGACGCTACGCCTATGATTTCAACAGTCTTCCTCGTCTCTGTTCTCTTGGGAAAAAAAATCCACATTAGCAGCAGAGTACGTATTGTAACATTTTATATGTTTATCACCAAAAGGAGAAAAAATATCAAATGAACTAAATATTTGCCATTAAAATGTATCGTAGTTATCAAGTAATTCCTTCAAACTACCTCGTAATACGATCGTTACATTCTGTTTTTATTTTCCTGAAAAGGTACAACTCAATTCAAGATAAAATGAAAGAAACGATTAGCGAGAGAGCTTGAATTCTACGTTACACTTGAATACAACTGAGAAGCAACTAAGCTTATTCTTGCTTCATAATTTGGCAGTGTGAGTTTTAGTTTCGGTTTCGGTAAAGCTGTTTATGTTCAATATTTGAATGCGCATGTACATCATGTCTTAGCTTTCGGCTTTGGTTTGGATCAGCGCTGCATGTAGGATTTGTGAAGGTGATTTATCAAAATTGGCCTCCGAATTACCACTGATTAAGAGGTAAGCAATCATATTTTCAGTTATGTAAACTATACATTATATATATATATATATATATATATATATATATATATATATATATATATACATACACACAGTGAAACCCCGATTTAACGTAACCAGTATCTAACGATTTCCCGCATATAACGTCATTTTTCATAGTCCCATTTTATTTACTATACTTATAATGTTAAAAGTTCCCAGATTTAACGTTATCGTTTTAAAATATTTCCCGCGTTTAACGTTTTTTCAGAAGGAAAAACTCTATGAAATTTTCCTAAAATAGCCAAAAATTGCGATGAAAAAAAAGAAAAGAAAAATATCGTATCAAAACGTGAAATACTCGGAATCTCCCCTGTCTTTCAAATTTAGTTCAAATTTAGTTGAACTTTCTTACCAAAGTTCAACTAAATTCCTGCAACAAGCATTCCCATAAATGGCGTCGTTTTGAAACAGGAATTGCTTCTAAACTGGGAATTTAAGGATACACAGCTTCAAATGGTTGGATAGATCGCCCTTGAAAAATGCATTATTTATCCTACAATTTGTGTATCCTACAACTCTATTTGTGGCGAGTCTGCTAGGGTCGATCCTTCGCAAATTGGATTGACAAATGCGCTTACAGAAATGTAAGATTATTTTGTTTCTTGATCAATGTACAACTCACGTTGTACATTTAAAATTACAAAATATGCGGTTGAAATTTCCCCCTACCAATTGTACAAGCAAAGTTCAACCTTGTGATTTGGGGATCATATGATCATTCAAAGTAAACTATAGAAATCCAGATTTGAAAAAATCTCTTCTTAGTTTAGAATTTGGAGGCAGGAAAAAAATTATAAACATTCTAGAATCTATTCATATAATTTCTTCATCATGAGAAAATGTATCTCGAGTCTTTTTGCAAAAATTTGATAGTTCGGATAATTAAGAAGATGATGAACATGAAATTCCTTCTGCAACAGAAGCCATTAGAACTTTGAAACAGTGGAATCGTCCCTTTCAAATAGTGAAGGCTAAGAAAAAAGCTTACAAAACTCCTGTTGAGAATGCGATTTGTGCTATAAACAGGAAGCAAAGTAAAATAACCGAGTTATTTAAAGCATAATTTAGAAAACTGATGTCAAAACCATTGTAAATCAAGAAACAAAAGGTATATTACCTAAATTAGTTTTTATTTTATGCTCAGTGTTTTGTTCTTGGTCTTACCCCGATTTAACATTTTCCCTCATATAACGTCATTTCTTTATGGTCCCTTGGATAACGTTAAATCGGGGTTTCACTGTATATATATATTTATATATATATATGCATGTATACAAGAAAAAAGTTTCCAAGGTTTAAAATGTCAAATTATTTTGTTAGTGCAATGTGGTTTTAGAAAAATAAGATTCTTTTCTATCAAAGACTGACTATCAAAGACATACATGTTAAGTATGTGTTAGTGCATGTCAAGTGCGAAAAGGTGCCCAGTGTCATAAAATTTGTTTCAACAACGAGTGCATAAGTTGTAGGCGAATTGACAAATTCGGCATTTTGGAAACAGCGTCGTCATTTTGGCTAATTAGCCTGATATATTTTAAGCTTATTGTATTGAGCCTACACACCTGTAAGCTAGTTAGAAAATTCAGAAAATTTGCAATAGTTTGCTCAAACTGCCTGGTTTCATCCAGGCTTATTGCAATGAGCCCAAAGTAGTGAATGCTTGTTAAAAGTGACAGATGAATGGATTGTTCCTTAAGTACTTCCTTCAGTGAATATATGAATTAGTTAAGTGTTACTTAGTTTAAGAAGAGGTCACTTAAAAACTGCGTAACAATCATTGTTTGAGATATTTTGATTATTATTATTAAACAATTGTATTATTATTATTATTAATTTATTGTAATAAACAAATTACCAAAAAGGCAAACTTTTAGACTTTGAATTAGACTTTCTTCACATCTTACATTTTAACTTTATTTATTTCCACATTGTGAACTTTTATGGCACTTGATGAACACAGTTGAATAATCTTCTTACACATGAGCATTTTTGTTTGACACTAAATTTTTGACACTTGTAGCTGTTATACCCCTGGCCTCCGAATTTCAATTCATTTGGTATAATTTCATGAACAGTCATAAATTTTTCTGGGATGTCTTCAAGGAGTTGTCCAAAAGGAATCTGGAAATCACATCTAGTAAACCAAGCTTTAATAATGCCTTTTTTTGTTCCAATCTGGTAAACATTATTTTCCCCCTTAAGAATTTTCCGAATTAAATTTGGACAGTCTAAAGGGTTCCAGCCTACTTTCGAGGCATTTAACAGTACAAAGTCTCCAACTGCGGCCGATTTCAGTTTCTTTCCACTAGTTTCAATCATTTTTTTTGCTGCTCTGTTCTGACCTTAATTTACTTTTTGATGCTCCATCACTATTTTTTCTTTTCTGTAACAAATGGTACAGTGATAAACAAAATTATTCTCCTCAGAAGTTGAAGCAACACTTTCGTTATAAGTTATGTGAATCTTTATAGAATATGAGGAGTACAATGCAAAAGATATTTCATTCAAATTGCATGAACAAATGGAACACATATCTTGTTCAAAGTTAGCGACTTGATTTTCTCCTCCTCCTTTTGTCATTTCTCTTTTCTTGTAACCCTCTTTAAATCATCCTAAATCTTCTTTGTCAAAATTTTCCAATATTGGGGTAGAATATTAGTAATAAATAAAGTTAAAATGTATAATGTTTGAAAGAGTCCGATTTAAAGTCGAAAATATTAACATTTTGATAATTTGTTTATTACAATTATTTAATATTAATTAAACAATTGTTTAAAAATAATAATTAAAAATTTTCAAACAATGATTGTTGTGCAGTTTTTGAATTACCTCATTTTAACTTAAGTAACTCTTAACTAATTCATATGCTTACTAGAGGATGTACAGTAAGCTTAAAATATATAAGGCTAATTAGATAGTTGTTGATCATTTTCCAATTAACCTGGCGCATTGTGGTATGATGGCCCTTTTTGCAATCAGCCGGATTTGTCAATTCGCCTACGACAGATACATAAAAAAAAATAGATCGCCTTCTAGAATTATAAGGTACTCATTTCTTTCTTTCAGTCCTTGACCATTAGAGTATTTAGGACCTTACTGATGGGGGCCATAGGAAATCCCAAAATCTAGAACAATATATAAATATTTTTTGATAAAAATGAACCAATTTTATTACTTTATGTGCAATTTATTTCCTTCATCCAACAATTTTATTTTAACTGTTAAAATAATGTTGTATTTATAATGGCTATAGTAAGCTGTGTTGAGAGTATTTTGATTTTATTAGTATAGGACTCTACATTACATGTAAATTTATACTATTTTACTTGTAAATCAGCAGTGAATCTTTTATTTGTAATACACTTTTCCTATCACATTGTAAAATCCTACTCATGTCTCCTTGCCTGTTAGTAAAGTTATAAACTTCAATTACCATTAACCTCTATTCATGTTTTAAACAATCATGCTTATATGTCCTGATATCGAAGTTTATGTCTAAATTTTGTTATTTTATTTAGCTTATTCAGGATATGGTTTGGGTTATAGATGTTAAAAGAGCCTCTAGAACTTTGCAGGTCATATTATTTTTCAAATATTGAGGAAAATGAATTATAGTTGCCTAAATTAGTTTTGATATGAGTTTTAATGGAAATTTTTTAGAATTTCCCTTAGGTATTAGTTACTGTATTAGATAGTATTTGAGTGTGATGATTGATTAAATTATTAAATACTTTTCTAGTAATGTAAAGGTTATGAAATCTCCTTGCCTCCATTTGCTATCATTATCGGTGATATTAAGCTATTCAAACATTGTTTCTGAAGTAAGGTACAAACTTATAAATGATAACCAGTCAAAATTTCAGCTGATATTATAATATTCTTGGGTATTGACTCTCTGTATTGACTTCTTCATGTCTACCAGAAGTTACAGTATAATCTCATATATATATATACAGTGAAACCCCAATTTAACGTTATTCAAGGGACCATAAAGAAATGATGTTATATGCGGGAAAACATTAAATCGGGGTAAGACCGAAAATAAAACACTGAGCATAAAATAAAGTCTAATTTATTTTACATACCTTTTATTTCTTCATTTACTGTGGTTTAGACATCAGTTTTCTAAATTATGCTTTAAATAAATCGGTTATTTCACTTTGCATCCTGTTTATAGCACAAATCACATTCTCAACAGGAGTTTAGTAAGCTTTTTTCTTGACCATCACTATTTGAAAGGAACGCTTCCACTGTTTTCAAAGCTTGAATGGCTTCTGTCGCAGAAGGATTTCCATGTTCGTCATCTTCATCATTGTCCAAACTATCCAATTCTGAGTCTATTAAATCACTTAGAATCGGAATCTCTGATGTCACGATATTTGAATATAAATAATTCTCGAGATCTATGAGCAAGAAGAGAAGTCACCCATTTCATTTGAGTTTTCATTTTCTCTCTCCTTGTACTCATATTCATCATCACTGTCCTCCAGAAAACCAGCTTTTGTAAAAGGACGTGAGATATATTTTTCCATGCTGTAGACATCACATGAAGAGATTCTAGAATGTTTCTTGATTTTTTTCCTGCTTTAAATTCTATACTAAGAAGGGAGTTTTTCAAATCTTGGTTTCTATACTTTACATTGAACGATCATATGATCCCCAAATCACAAGGTTGATATTTGCTTTGTACAATTGGCAGGGGAAGATTCCATTTGCACATTTTGTAATTTTAAATGTACAACATGGGTTGTACATTGATCAACAAACAAAATAATCTTACATTTCTGCAAGCGCATTTGGCTGTCCAATTTGCAAAGAACCGACACCAGCAGACTCGCCACAAATAGACTTCTATGATAAATTTTGCCTTTTTTTTTAAAAAGCGGTCTATCTAACCATTTGAAGTTGTGGATCCTTAAATTCCCAGTTTAGAAGCAATGTCTACTTCAAAATGAGGCCATTTATAGGAATGCTTGTTATACGAACTTTGTTGAACTTTATTGAACCACTGAAAAGGAATTCCTCAAATTCCTCAAACGATGACAATTTCCTATTTTTTCATTTTTATTAGCCAGTTTTCCCATCTTTTCCCCCATTTCACTTTATTAAATCTGCTTGTATGAAAATTTCATGACAATTTTTGACTATTTTAGGAAAATTTCATTGAGTTTTCCCCTAAAAAAAAAAAGGTTAAATGCGGGAAATATTTTAAAATGAAAACATTAAATCCGGAATTTTTTAACATTATAAGTATAGGAAATAAATTAGGACTGATGAAAAATGATGTTATATGCTGGAAATAGTTAAACGGGTAACGTTAAATCGGGGTTTCACTGTATATATATTTGTTTTTAAACTGAATTCCATAATTATCATAACTTTGTTAAATCCTTCCTTTAATAACCGTGAATAAAGTCAGAACTTTTATTATCATATGATAAAAATTCGTGTCTTCATAATTATAACTTGTGGGTTAATCACAGCTATCAAGATATTATCGCCCTGAATAATGTAGTTAATTCTCCCTTCATGGAGAGAGGCATTAGGATTACACTCCAATAGCATCCAAAATTTAGTTGGAAGAAAGGTTATTTCAATATGAATTTTGCATTAAAACCCCCTTATTGTCAAGTCAGAAATTGGAGTTTTCACTCACTGCTTAAAAGAGATTCTGATTGCATCACTGGATTTTAAATTCACTCACAAACTAAAAATTGAGGTTGAGTTTTGTATATATTAAAATAAAAATATTATGTTCTAATAATGGGAACTGAAGAATAGGTAAATAAGATCAGTGTAGGAATAAAACTGTAGAACACTGCAATTGTTAGTATATCAGTTAAGTTGATATTTTACTGGCATGGTAGTTAAATCCATGTTACAACAGAAAAAATACCATAAAACTATGTCTTTAAAATGAGACCAACAATCATTTACTATACTATCATTAAATCTGGGATAAATTCATGAGAGTTTATTGTATTTGCCGCATTGAGTTTATTCGTCAACTTTGCCTATACATATTTTTAGTGTTAAATTATATCGTTAAGTCATTTAAGTAGCTTGCACTCAACCCTACTGAATTCACTTAATATTTGTTTTCATACTTGGAAAAATTCTCTTCCAAAAATAGAAATAATCATAGAATTTGTGCTATTAGAAAACTAAGCTATTTTTAGGGGGTCTGTATTCATTAAAACTTAGAGCAAAGCACAACTTAAAAAAATGAATGTTTTATTACAATACAGGATAGTTTTTTAAAGCTACAGTTGAAGTCTTATATCTGAAAATATAAAACTATAAATCACTCCTAGTAAATATTTGTTTTAAAATTTTTGTGAGCATTATAGTTTGGAAGATTTATAACCTTAAAACCAAGTAACTGTACAAACATATCATAGAATTAAAATATTAATAACAAATTTTTAAATCAATATTATTTACCTGCCATACTTTGAAATTTTTATATAAACTAATATTATATATGTCACTGCTTTAAAATAAATTCTAGAATATAAAGGTTTTGCAGTAGACTAGTCAGATTATCCGTTTTAAGTATCAAATTTATCAAATTTCTGGATAGGAAGTTCTTTTCCCCCGCCGGTATCAGTAAATATTAAAATGAGTCTTATCATTATTCAATTAAAATTTTTTTTTATATAAAATTTTCATCTTTAAAGCATTCTCTGTGTTGGGACAGAATAATTCTGTTTCCTGCCAGTAAATGACT
Source organism: Dolomedes plantarius (assembly GCA_907164885.2). Classification (NCBI taxonomy): domain Eukaryota; kingdom Metazoa; phylum Arthropoda; class Arachnida; order Araneae; family Dolomedidae; genus Dolomedes; species Dolomedes plantarius. The sequence continues at coordinate 54,906,385 of OU015502.1, read as the reverse complement.
GCACTAATAAAATGGATGTTGGAAAAAATTTCTTGAGTTTTCTTCAGAAAGTTATCTTCACACAACCTCAACAGTTTTAATAGTTAACGGGCAAGTGGACACTAAGATCTGTGTATCAGCAATCATACTATTCGGCACAAGAAAAATTCTCATTAGAAACACAAGGGATTACGTGCAATAACTCTAAATGATTTTCCCCTCCATCTTGAAACTTAGCAATCTGAAGTATATTTAGATCATCCTTCAATTACAGAATATAAATGCAGATATGTTTTGAATATTTTGTAGTGTAATCTTTATATGATGTAGCTAAATGTATGAATGTAAGTCTTAAAAATTGATCTGGAGTTGAAAAAAAAGAGCTGATCCCTTTTATATATAAAATAGGAAATTACTATCAGTTGTAATGAGAACTGCTTGTTCTATAATACTTACTAAATTTATCTTTTATATCCTGTTTAAAATGTTCTCTTTTTAGCTGGCTTAATGCTCCTGTTTGGTTAAGTAATTTGTGTTTTTTCTAATCCTCAGATTTTGACATTTCTTATGAGTTCCTTTATGTAATTCATGGAAACTAGCCATGAAATTTATATATTAAAACTTGAATTTGATATTTTCGTTCTGAAAGCTTGCATTTCAATAAATTCGTGAACCATGGCTTAATTTTATCATCCTTTAAACCAGGCCTGCACAACTCAGATGAAGGCCATATAACTTTATTGAAAGCTGCTGTAGGCTGTGAGAAAAAGGGTAGATAGGAAAGCGAAATATATTTTATCTTAGAAAAAATAAAAAACTGATTATTTAAAAAAATTAATAAATAGTAGTATTCATTGCTTGTATATTCCTCTCATAATATCACAAATCTAAAAATAATAATCTGTATTTTTTTAGATATATAATATGAGTCTACACAAAAGGTTTTGTGGGCCATATGTGCTGGCCTGGTTTGGAATATTTTTCAGAAAGGTTAAGAATTTTATTATTATTATTCTCAATAGCAGACTCGACTTCATACATTTTGTATCTAATTTTTCTTTTAAATTTTCAAAAATTTCACTCTAAGCAATTCATTTCTGAATTTCCTATAGAGACAATCCATCCTGTCAGTCCACAACCTGATGCAGTAGAGTAGATACCATTCTTATTTTTTAATGCCTGAACTGTTTCACTGTTGCAGTGAATGTTAAATGGATTTTAAGCTGTGTATTTTTGTTTCTACATATTATTAAAGGAATTGCTAACGACCTAAATATTATAGATGGATAATTGAGATGCTTAATTTTCCAAGGAAACCAGCAGATTGGAATTATTTTTAAAATCATCCAATTGTCTAATTTTAAAATATTTTCATTAACTGAATTTGATTAATATAATGCTGATTACAAACATTATCGACATTGTGAATAGGCTGAATTTTGACTTTCAAACAAATTTCCTACATTACAACGGGATTCTTAATTTACCAACTAGGCAGCACATTTAATGTCTCTACAGTTTGACTCTTACAGTGAATATACACTGCTGGCCACCCAAATTGCAACACCAAGAAACACAAGAGATATCACAGCAAAATTTATTTTGTAGATAACATGTTGACCAAGTATCAAACGATTACATTTATAGACTTCTGTGATGTGTGGTTCCTGCCAAAATCAGTAGCCAGAGTAGCCGCCATTGTTGGAGATCACCGCTGCCACACGCCTCGGCATTGATTCAAAGAGACTTTGGATGAGTTCTTGGGGTACAGCAGACCAAGCAGCTTCCACGCGTTGCCAAAGATGATCTGCTGTGGCAGCTGGGGATGGAATCTGGGTCAATCGTAGAGCAACCATGGACCACATGTTTTCTATCGGCGAAACATCCGGAGAGCGAGGCGGCCAGGGAAGCAATGAGGAATTTGCACATGTGGGGAAAATGCTCATTTCTATTTTTTATTAACAGATTGGTTATCAAATTGTTCGAAAACATCAATTAAAACGTATATATAGATCTAAATAATAAGAATTTTAAATTTAAAATAAGCAAAAAGTGTTGAAAAATCATGTGACCTCAAAACGCTACGTGATTGGTTCTGACGTCACTATGCACCATGCTTCAATGTTTACATTTGTCTAGCGCGAGATTCTACGTTTCCTCCTCTTAAACTAACATTTTAAAATCATATTTATTTTCTAATTTGGTTTAATTTTTCTAATTTTATTTTGTGGCTATTGTTTATTCCCCCTTTTTTTAAAATTATATTCTATCGTCGTCTTTATTCTTAGTTTTATTTCTGTTTTGTTTACCATGGCTTATTACCCGGTTTTGCAAAAGGGCAATCTGACAACCTGCCTAAAATGGATTCATTTGCAGTGTTTTCCTTTTTGGGAAATAATCCAAGTTTTATGGGAGCAGAAATACGAGGATTTAAAGTTCAGAGGGATGTATATATTTGTTTGCATTTTTTATTCTAGTTATGTAATGTAGATTGTAGAACGCTGACGTGCGTTGTACTTTACACAAACTTTAAAGTTACACATTGTTTATGCGTATTATTAAATTAATATCGTACTCTAAAAGTTTAATAAACAGCTTCTATTATTATTCATTCATAGTACATGTTTAATTTTGTAGAATTAATTAGCTCTGCAACATTACAAGTAGTGTCTGTTATAGGATATTTAGTATTTTTAATTGTGTATTAAAAAGTTGACAGAAATTAAAAACACTACCAAATTTACGAATGTGTTCAGTGTTCTGCATTCATATCATAGAAATATGTGTATTTTAAATGGTAAAGGAATTATAATAAATCTGAACTATGCATGATAATTAAACTTTTGAAATCACATACTAAGTGGTGCAAAGAAACAAATGTTTACTACTCAAAATAATTTTAAACAATCCTCTAACTCCATAATTTTGTGTTTTAAAAACACAGTTTTAAATTAATGCTTTAGTACTTAGAAAGTTACTTTTACTTAGATTTGGACGATAAGGCTATGGAGATAATGCTGTAGGATATGTTCAGGTAAAAAGGGATGGAGACATCTGTACAGTCAATGCAAGGGTGACACCAGAACATAATGTCACAAAAAAGACTTACAGTGTGGAACTCAAGTTGAATGAAAAGGAAGAAAATGTCCTTTCCGTCCAATGCAATGATTGTGCAGCATCTTTGGATGAGTTCCTTTATGTATTATATTTAATTTTATCTAAAAGTTTTAATGATAGTGTGTTTGGGGTAGATACAATAGACCATCCATGGTTAGCTTTCCCCGCTTTAAGTAATTTATAAATAATTAGAAATACTTCAGCAGTTATAAAAAAATCTTTTTAATACAATACTTTATACATTTTATGTAAAAAACTAGCACCCAAAACTAGTGTAAAAAGATTAATTAAAAATAAACTTACAAAATAATTAATATATTTTATGCTTTTGTCACATTTTGCACACAAATTGTATTTATTTTAAAATTTCATCACCTACCCCCAACCCAGCATCTGGTGAATTCCATTGTAACGGACGAAACATTCACACACAAAATAAATAATAAAAAGATTATGAGATGCATATTAATGCTTCAAAATAGGAGAGTATTATTTTTTCCTGATAAAAACTAAAGATAAACTTGACAGGTTTCAAAATTTATTTCTGGTGTATTTAAGCTGAAAAAAAAAATCTTTAATGTAACGGATGCTACATAAAATGGAACATCATTTGTACTATAGCATCATAATCGTAATAATAGCATCATATCGTAATAATAGCATCATAAGATAAAAAAATCTGTGAATCTATTATGTCAATTTGTTCAAAAATTTTAAAAATAACATCACAAGACATGTGTCTTTGTGGTCAAGGTTCTGATAAATTACAGACATGTGTCCTGTAATTTATCAGAACCTTGACATAAAAAATCAGTCATTTTTTTCTGTAATAAAAAATATTAAAACTATTTGTAACAGATGTTACATATAATACATGATGCTGCAACTGTACCCTTAACTAGGCTATTTATATTCAAAACAGTCACAAACATGCATTTATTTTACTTTTATAGTTTTTACATTAATATTAAATTTACTCCAATTAAATTCAGTGGCATAATTTACGTAAGTAATAAGGTATAAAAATGATAATTTTACTTGCTAAAAAAACTTACAAATAGATATTTTCCCATTACATCCCCTACAAAACAAACTTAATATAAGGAAAAAGCAATAGTACGTTCTAGTTCTAGAGGTCATAAGCTTTCCAATGATATATAACACTTAATAATTTGTTTAAAATGATTTTCTTTCGTAATGGTTTCATGTTAGGTGGAATTCACCATCTGGAGAATATAACTCATAACAAAACTCGTGTTTACAAATATATTTAAATATTTATTTAAGTGGAAAATGTCAAAACTTGTATTTTAAATTCATATTTGCTGCAATGATTTGGCAAATCATCTGTATCACATTAAAACTCACAATTATAGCTAAATTAAAAAATTATTGAATGAGGATTTTTTTTTTCGTCGCGTTTCATTGTAACTGTCCATGATTTCCTTTTGACATTTTATAAAATTGAAACAAACAGAAATTAATGTTGTGCTCATGAAAATCATACTTAAAGACATATTATAGCTGTACTTTTTTTTTAGATTGAAAAAAAAGTTTCTTCTAGGTAAGCATTCAATTACACACTGACAAAATTTAACACAATAAAACAATTATTGCACACATGGGAGAGCAGTTTCTTCACAGACATACTAGATAAAATTGTTCCTTTTATGTAAAAGAGAAATAAATGGGAAAAATCAATATTCACTATGGTTTTTATTAAAAAAGAGCAACAGCCAGGAAGAACAACCCATTTTATATACATCAAAATTTAATTTCCAGGGAACAGGTATTGGGCTTGAAGCTTGTAATTTGTCTGGGAAGAGGATTATAAATTTTTAAAATGCTTTCCAGCTTAGATACAAATATTTTGTAGTGTTATTACTAAGTTTCTGGTGATTGATACAATTCTCATTCTTTAGCACGAAGAATGATTAATTAAACGTATTTTCTAAAATTCTTCTGTGCTCTTTCACTACGGATATCTAAACTGAGAAGAGATCAAATGTTTGATAGTTAAAATCTATATTTCGTTTGTGTGTGCGAACTGTATATAACTCGTCCATTTTACAACACAAGCGAAAGCGGTTAAAGCTACAGAAATTCTCAAATCATTATACTAATCACTAATACCATAATGTCTACTGTAAATTTCTAAATCATTATACATAACGGTAAACATGAAATTTTTTTAAAGTGCTCGTTACAAAAGATTAATCTATTAACAAAAGATAATTTGCTTATTTATAACGTATTTTACGTAACTGCTAAATAAATATAATTTGGAATATTCAAAAATACAAGAAAGAGTTAATTACTAACTTCAAAACAGTAGAAACGAGTCGAAACCTTAATCAAAACAAAAACACCACCAGAGAAACCACCTAGCAAGCGTTAGCTAACAGGCGACCGGATATTTCGCTCTGTTTGGGCATTTGAATACGGAATCGGCTAAAGAGCTAACTAGCTAACTAGCTAAAGAGCTAAAACGTTACATTGAATTCGGGGGATTATCTGTTGGAACACTAAAAAAAAGCTTTCCAGGTGTATTTACCGTTGTGCTTGTGCAGCAAGGTACTAAACAATATTTAAAATTTTCTGTAACACACTTTGACATCTTAAAAATAAAGAAAAAACACTAGATATCAAACTCAAACTACGCAACACAATCCAAACACCGAAGTAAACAAATTCGCCATAGTGCATTGTGACGTCACATGTATCCGCGTAGGAAAAGTAGCGTTTTTGAGACAAAGTAAATAGTGCGCGTTTAAAAACAAATTATGTTAACTTTTAGAGTTCTAAAACTAAAAAAAAAAGATGCTTTCGATCATATTTTTCTATTTTCTATATCATAAATGTAAAATAAAAAAACGTGCAAATTCCTCATTCAATCTGGCGATTGACGAAGAACCGTTGGACAATGCGTGCCACGTGTGGTCGCGCATTATCCTGCTGAAATATGGCTCTGGGCAAGCCCTGAAGGTAATGAAGGACAACTGGCTCCAACACCTCGGAGATGTAGCGCTGGCTGTTTAAAGTACCGGCAATGCGTACTAGAGGTGTGCGAGAGTGATATCCAATACCGCCCCATACCATAATACCCGGTGCAGGACGAGTGGGACGGTGCATAACGCAGCTGTTCAGCATCCTCTCTTCACGGTGTCTCCAGACTCGAATGCGACCATCATGGTGTTGCAGACAGAAGCGTGACTCGTCAGTAAAGACAATTTCATTCCATTCTGCCGTCCACATCCTTCTGTCATCGCACCATTGGCGGCGGAGACGTCTGTGGTTCTGCGTCAAGGGTAGACAAAGCAATAGACGTCTTGCGGACAGACCACTCTGCTGTAAACGGCGTCGAATGGTACGTGCAGACACTGGATGATGCGTTACAGACTGCATGTGCTGTGCTATGGTTCGTGATGTGACTGAGCGATCCGTCACTGCCATGCGCACAATTTGCCTGTCATCACGTGAAGTGATGCGCTGAGGTGGATGCGATGGAACACGCCGGTCCGTCGTACCCTCCTTCATCCAACGATCACATATCTGCATTACAGTTGTTTGGTTTCGTCCAACACGACTACCGATTTCCCTGAAAGATAATCCACAATCTCGGTAGGCCACTATCTTTCCTCTGTAGAACTCGGATACTTGATCAAAAGATGATCGCTGTTTTCGACGAGGCATAATTGATCGTTTTTTTGAAAAAACCACAAGAAAAACACAATTGCCGAACTTGAAATCGTCGAAATTTCCAAGCCTTAAATAGCGCTTTGAAGTGGCGCCACAGGCGCGCGTGATGTGCGTCTGAGCTGAAATTCTAATCATTTGCATATCTCACCTCCGCTAATGCATGTTGTAAATTTCATGTTATTTGCATGTTTCCTTCAGGGTGTTGCATTTACAGTGGCCAGCAGTGTAGAATGAAAGACAAACACCTAAAGGTTCTTTATTAGTATTTCTGAAGAGCTTATACATTTTAAATGAAAATTCAGAATTGATCTTCACAATACTGATATTTTATTTATATGTGTAGTGAGAAAACAAGTCAGAATTTGAGTATCGTAAATGATATAATGAATATGTAATGTGGAATGAATATGATATTGAATATGCAATATTGTGATGAAAGAGAATACTTTTCTCTGTAACTGTCCTCAATTATGGCCTGAAAGCATTTTTCATGTTCTCTGGTACTTTCTGATAATTCATATTCAGTTACAGACCAGTAGAAAAAGATTTATTTGCAGGGAAATTCAGAGAAATAATTTCAAAAAATGTGGAACGCTTCACGATTTTGCGTGTCATCCTTGCGCAGGGGCCATGCTAATCTTCTCTGTATCGTTCCAATTTTAGTATATGTACTGCCGAGGCAAGTACATTTACTAAATAACTGCGCTGGTTTATATAGTATACTGAAGCAACTTCTTAAAAATTCATGGTAGATAACTGTAAATTCATACTTCCTAGATTTCGTCAGAGGATTCTAGTGAGAATTTTTCATGGCATCAAATAGTATGATTGCTAATACATAGCGAATGCTTTAATGATGAAAATTTTACTTAAAAAATCAAAAGTTTAATTGAATACTAATGCGACCTTTTTTAAGAATATTTACCGATAACGGCGGACAAATGTCTCCTTGAATGATTTGGAGATGGAGAACATTGGATGACACGAGTGCGCAGAATAAAAATATTTTAATTTCAATGACTTTTTAATATTTCTAGAATTAAGATAATTGTAGGTATTTAAACTGTATCACAATAATTAACGCAATCATGTTTGAAAGAAATAATTTTACATGTAAAAAAAAAATTCTTTTCGAGAGGGAGCGATTACAGAACGAATTTGGGTTTTTATCTTTTGCTTCGTTTTATGTAAATGATTTAATTATCTTTCAGTCATATTATATCAAAGGCAATGAGTGAAAAACATTTCATGAGATAAAATTTTTCCGCATTTAGTTGACTGTCGCAAGTACAGTCTTTCTTAAAAGCTTTTTCTCATTCTCGAATAAGAAAATATCACCTTTTTGTCTATCTAAAGTTTTAAATACTACTTTTAAGTGAAAATAAACTTAAGTTCAGCGTTAAAATTCTCTCTGTTCAATAATTTTTGGAGAAATCTGGGTGAAACATTTATTTTACTGAGTTCTATATACAGTGATTTCCGCTTATAAGAATCACGTTTGTTATTATTGTTTTTGATTCTGATAAGCGGTTGATTCTTATAGCCGAAATTTAGGTTTTTGGACAGGCACACACACACCTATATATACACTGCTGGCCACTGTAAATGCAACACCCTGAAGGAAACATGCAAATAACATGAAATTTACAACATGCATTAACGGAGGTGAGATATGCAAATGATTAGAATTTCAGCGCAGACGCATATCACACGCGCCTGTGGCGCCACTTCAAAGCGCTATTTAAGGCTTGGAGATTTCGACGATTTCAAGTTCGGCAATTGTGTTTTTCTTGTGGTTTTTTCGAAAAAACGATCAATTATGCCTCGTCGAAAACAGCGATTATCTTTTGATCAAGTATCCGAGTTCGACAGAGGAAGGATAGTGGCCTACCGAGATTGTGGATTATCTTTCAGGGAAATCGGTAGTCGTGTTGGACGAAACCAAACAACTGTAATGCAGATATGTGATCGTTGGATGAAGGAGGGTACGACGGACCGGCGTGTTCCATCGCATCCACCTCAGCGCACCACTTCACGTGATGACAGGCAAATTGTGCGCATGGCAGTGACGGATCGCTCAGTCTCATCACGAACCATAGCACAACACATGCAGTCTGTAACGCATCATCCAGTGTCTGCGCGTACCATTCGACGCCGTTTACAGCAGAGTGGTCTGTCCGCAAGACGTCCATTGCTTTGTCTACCCTTGACGCAGAACCACAGACGTCTCCGCCGCCAATGGTGCGATGACAGAAGGATGTGGACGGCAGAATGGAATGAAATTGTCTTTACTGACGAATCACGCTTCTGTCTGCAACATCACGATGGTCGCAGTCGAGTCTGGAGACACCGTGAAGAGAGGATGCTGAACAGCTGCGTTATGCACCTCCACACTGGTCCTGCACCGGGTATTATGGTATGGGGCGGTATTGGATATCACTCTCGCACACCTCTAGTACGCATTGCCGGTACTTTATACAGCCAGCGCTACATCTCCGAGGTGTTGGAGCCAGTTGTCCTTCCTTACCTTCAGGGCTTGCCCAGAGCCATATTTCAGCAGGATAATGCGCGACCAGACGTGGCACGCATTGTCCAACGGTTCTTCGTCAATCGCCAGATTGAATTGCTTCCCTGGCCGCCTCGCTCTCCGGATCTTTCGCCGATAGAAAACATGTGGTCCATGGTTGCTCTACGATTGACCGAGATTCCATCCCCAGCTGCCACAGCAGATCATCTTTGGCAACGTGTGGAAGCTGCTTGGTCTGCTGTACCCCAAGAACTCATCCAAAGTCTCTTTGAATCAAAGCCGAGGCGTGTGGCAGCGGTGATCTCCAACAATGGCGGCTACTCTGGCTACTGATTTTGGCAGGAACCACACTTCACAGAAGTCTATAAATGTAATCATTTGATACTAGGTCAACATGTTATCTACAAAATAAATTTTGTTGTGATATCTCTTGTCTTTCTTGTTGTTGCAATTTGGGTGGCCAGCAGTGTACATATATTAGATGATTTACCATAAAATACTCTTTAATTTTATAAGATACCCTCGATGACTTAATATTCATAAGCATTATTATTTAGGTGGATGAATTGAGATAACTACGGACAATCAAACTCTACATCGTTACTACAGGCATGTCCTCAGCTAGCTAGCTTCTAACTGAAGTTAGTGGCTGATACGCTTTTATTTACTTTTTGTACACAGGTGCTGCCATCTACATTTATATATATTAAATATCTTACATGCCCTTTTTTTTCTTAAAGATTAAAAGATTATAATTTTAAAAGATTACAATTACAAATATTACCAATGAAAGTAACAATTTACATTTTACAAATTAAGATGAGTGAATTTTAAAACTTGAGACACAAAATTTTACAAACTGAAATCTTACTTTGCAGTTCAAAAACAGATGTTTTAAATGAATAAATTTTTTGATAAAAGTTCGAATTAATAGTCTCTAAAACGAATAGGTTTCACAATAGTCCTTTCTGATCTTCTTATCTCAGGTGATCTACTAAGTTGATCATTAGAACTACTAACTGGAGCTTGTCGAGTCTTTGAAGTGTCACTGATGGTGCTTTGATCATTAGAACTACCAGCTGAAACATGTTGAGTCTTTGAAGAGTCACTGGAGCTTTCCCAAAGATCTTCTACAGTTCGATTCCAGGCTAAACTGTTATCCACATTCGAACTATTATCAGGACGAATATGGTACCTATTTCGTCTGTAGGTACCACCATCTTTCCCTTTTATAATGTATGATCTAGGTTGTGGTCCTACTTGAACTATGAAACCTTGTTTCCAAGGCTCATTCATCTTATGCTTAAACCAAACATTTGTCTTGTTTGGGAGTTCTTGCAGTCGTGATGCATGCTTGTCAGCATATTTCTTTTGCTTGACCTGCCTCTCTTTCAGAGCAATGCGAGCATCTTTTACGTTAAAGTTTGGTTTCAGAATATCTGGATGGGAGGGTAAAAAAGATCTCAAACGTCTGCCCATTAATAATTCAGCAGGTGATGGCATATCTTTTGCAGATTGGATTCTGTAGTCTAGCATTACTGCATATAAGTCTTTACCATTCTCTGCAGCTTTAGTAAGAGATTTTTTTAATTGTTTGCACACATCTCTCAATTTGTCCATTTGCCCTAGGAAAATGTGGTGATGTAATATGAGGCTTGATGTCACAATCTTTGAGAAACTTTCTCATAAAATTGGAATTAAATGGTGGTCCTCCATCACTAACTAGCTCATCAGGTAGTCCATGAGTGGCAAAAATGGACTTCAAGATGCTTATTACAGCTTGTGCTGTTGTACTGCTTACTGGCTTTAATTCAACATATTTAGAAAAATAGTCTATCATCAGGAGATACTGTTTTCCTTTCAAATAGAAAAAATCACAGGCTACTTTCTGCCATGGTCTATCTGGAAGGTCTTCTTCTTAAATGGTTTCATTTTGGTTTGCTCGTTGATATTTCTGGCAGATCTTGCACTTTAATACGTATGCTTCAACTTCATTGTTTATATTAGGCCAATAAAAGTATTCTCTAGCTTTGATTTTACTACACACAACACCTTTATGCGACACATGTAATATTTTCAAAATTTCATGCCTAAAGGCTGTTGGCACTACAAGTCGTTGTCCTCGACATATTACTCCTTCTTTTGTTACATAAAGTTCATCTTTACAATGCCAGTATACTTGAGCAGCTAATCTTGCCTTCTTTTTATCAGGCCATCCATTTTTTATGTGAAATATCACATCTTGCAGCTCAGAATCATTTCTTGTGAGCTCTGCAATTTCTTCCCATTTTGCTGAAGAAGCTTGTGTTAACAAGTTTATTTTCACTGTAGATTCTTGATTTAACCCATCATCAAAATTGTCAACTATAGACTGTGCTCTGGACAGTGCATCGGCTATGAGTAATTCCTTTCCTTTTACATATTCTAATGTTACATTGTACCTGTTGAGCCGAAGTAACATGCGTTGAAGACGAGGAGAAATTGTATCATATGGTTTCTTGCTAAGGCCAAGTATTGATTTGTGATCAGTTTGCACTGTTACATATCTTCCATATGTATAGTAGTTGAAATGTTCCAAGCCATAAATTATAGCTAATAGCTCTTTTTCAATTTGAGCATAGTTTTGTTGGGCTTCAGTGAGTGATGCTGATCCATAGGCAACAGGTTTACAATCTTGAAGTAGAACTGCTCCTAACCCATCTTTGCTAGCATCTACAGACACAGTTACAGCTTTAGTCTCATCAAAATATTGTAAACATGGGGACTGCATGATAGTTTGCTTTATTAGCTAAAAGTCTCTTTGAAAATTTTCATCCCATAGCCATTCAGTGTCTTTTTTCAGTAACTATCGCAATGAATGAGTCAAGTTTGACAGATGTGGTGTAAATTTTGCCAAGTATGTTATCATACCCAGAAATCTTTGCAAGTCTTCTCTACATTTTGGCACTGCAAACTCTTGAATAGCCTTTATCTTCTTGGGATCTGCTTTAATATCTTTATCTGATGTTATGTGTCCTAAATAGTTCACACTGGACAATGCAAGCTGGGTTTTATCTAGATTGAATTTAAGGTTAGCTCTTCTAGCAATGGTGAGAACCCTACGTAAAAGCTGGCAGTGTTCTGTAACTGAAACAGACCCTAATGCTATATCATCAAAATATGCGTTCACTTCCAACTCTTTTTCAAACACTTCATCCATTGCTTTCTGAAACTCTTCTGGGGCATTATTGAGCCCAAAAGGTAAAACACAAAATCGGTATCTACCCCATGGGGTGGCAAATGTTGTTAACAATGATGAATTTTTATCTAATGGCAATTGCCAGAATCCATTTTTAGCATCTAATATGGTAAAGATTTTGCTGCCTTGAAGCTTAGTCATTAAACTGTCCGCTGTTGGGATTGGATAATGTGGCCTTTGTATGGCTTTATTCAATGGCCTTGGATCAAGACAAATTCGGAGCTTTTTAGGAGTGTTTACAATCACCATGTTACTTACCCACTCAGTAGGTTCTTCAACTTTGGTAATAATGCCAGTATCCTCCATTCTGTTTAACTCTTCCTTAACTTTATCATGAAGAGCTAATGGCACTTTGCGAGCTGCTGCTATGTGTGGGACAGAATTATCTTTAAGCTTAATCTTCACTGTTCGGTTAAGTCTCCCTACACCTGTGAAGACATCACTAAATTCTTTTATTACTCGTTCTGGAGTTTCTTCTAAATTAGACTTGTTTTCTTATATTTGATACAGACGTTTTATCAGTCCTAGCTTAGTACAGGCTTGTAGGCTTAAAATGGGGCTAGATTCTAGCTCTGTCACTAAGAAACGTAAATTTTCTTCTTTGTTTTTAATTTTACAGGGTAACTTACATTCTCCTATTATTGGAACCAAATTATCACTGTAGTCCAGAACAGTTTGTTTGCATTTCGTAACAATAGGTTTATTGGGCCATTTTAAAATTTTTCTTTTCGTTATTACATTCACTTGAGATCCTGTATCCATTTTAAATGTTACACAATTGCCATTTACAATAATATCCTGATACCAAACACTTTCACTATCATTGTAATTAATTGCGTCAATTGTTTTCAGCTTTCCGAGGTAAACAGATTCAGAGTCACTTACCTCATCATTTTCTTCCACCGCGTTCACGCGTTTCATTTTATTTTGATTTCTTCCTCGCGATCTGCAGACTTTAGCCCAATGATTTCTTAGCTTACACACTCGGCATACAGTTCCAAAAGCTGGGCAGTTTCTAGGTTCGTGAACCATACCGCACGATCGGCACATATATTTATTTTCATTTCGGGCGCCGAATTCTCTTCTAGATGACACAGCTCGGGAGATCCCTCGTTCAATGGCGTCTATCGCGGCGGGTTTGTTTACGTTCATCTCGCTGGCTTGCGCTTTGCTGTGCTCTGCAGTTTTACACTCGCTGACAATTTCCTGCAACGTTCTTGCTTTTCTGCTTGTTTCTCTTATCAGGCGCTCTTGCAAAGGTTTATCCTGTAACCCTTGTACAATTTTATCCCGTAGCATGCGATCTTCTAGTTCTCCGTAATTACATTCAGTAACGGCACTCTTTAGTCTTAGGTAGAAATCGGTGAATTTCTCCCCTATTTCTTGTTTCATTTCGAGAAACTTGAAGGACGCATATATTTCATTTTGGAAATCTTGAAAATATTTTCCAAATTCGTCTAGAATTTGTTGTAGGCTTATCTCCGTAGTGCCGGTTAACGGTTTCAAGTTGAATGCTCTGTAGTGCTTCTTTAGTTCATCCCCACACACGTGGCGAAAAAGAGCCGTTTTTGTCTTTTCCGATTCATTTCCATATCGTAGAGCTTCAATATAGTCCTCAAAATCTTGTTTCCAATTTCTCCACGCTTCCGGCGGATTTGTACCTGCATCGAAAGGTTGTATCGCTGGTAGATTACTCGTCATTTTGCGATCGTCAGTTTCTTCTTTTTCAGGCTATTTTTATTGGAAATTGGTGGACGGTGTTCTACTCTGACACCATATAAGATACCCTCGATGACTTAATATTCATAAGCATTATTATTTAGGTGGATGAATTGAGATAACTACGGACAATCAAACTCTACATCGTTACTACAGGCATGTCCTCAGCTAGATAGCTTCTAACTGAAGTTAGTGGCTGATACGCTTTTATTTACTTTTTGTACACAGGTGCTGCCATCTACATTTATATATAATAAATATCTTACAAATTTACGTTGATTATCTTTTATTAAATTTTTTTTTATAATTTTAAAAATACAACTTAATTTCTAGTCCTATAAGTAGATTACACATGATTATAGTAAGAGAAGAAAAAATCCAATATTTGTTACCACATACCTGCTTAACAGTTTTAACATTTCAACTACAAAAAGGGAGCAAGAAAAAGTTTTCTACGGTAGTTTGACGTAATGAAATTTTCAGGAGGCTGTTTATACCTCTTTCAATACTAATAGTCTCAGACGAAGATTCACCGTCTAGCTTACGTTTCACGGTTTGATAACGTGCCGAATCTACTAATGTCACGTTTGCCTCAAGTGATAGTGGACACTTCGCCGAAGATTTATGTGTTTTAGGGTCCAGGAAGCCGCAACCAAGATGTGGGAGGTGGGAAAAAGAGTCCCTATTTTTGTTTGTCAGTGGAGAAAAGTGAAATCGGACCCGGACGGGTAAAGATGCCCCCGGGTCAAGCTAATAGGACAGTGTTCTGCTAAAGCGTTTAAGGGAAAACTATTATGTTATGTCTAACAAAGAAAAGGATGAATTTTACGACTATATTCCATCCCATCTTATCAATCTTAAAAAAAAAAAAAAAAAAAAAAAAGAAGAAGAAGAAGAAGAACTTCGTGCCTTTTGAGGGTTTGTGGCTTTTTATGCAAAAATGAATGGAAAGTGAAGACTGCAAACTGATTCTTAAAACCGGTGGATTGATTCTTTAAAGCGAAAATTTTAACATGGAAATAATACATTTGTTTTTGTTTTCGCGATATTGATTCTTATAAACGGTTGATTCTTATAACCAGTGATCACTATAAGCGGTGGTTACTGTATATATTTTAAATAATTTCGTGACAATTAGCCAAAAAATGTATTTTCTAGAGTAGTGAAATTGCAAATCATATGTTTAAATATGTATTATTTTGTTAAATGGATGTTATTTGCAATTTTATTTAGTGAAGACTGTTTTTTAAAGTTGTATACTTCTCCCAGTAGATGGGTTTATTTTGAAAGGCGGAGTCAAATACTACGTGGCTTCGCCTTAAATCTAAATATATGAAAAGAAAGCAATGTTGATATGATGAAGCGAGATGCACAATGCGCTTTCCTCCTATATCAACAATAATGTATTTACAGCAGTGATTCTAAACCTTTTTATGTGTACTACAGTGCTTGAGATAAAACTGCTATGTGATAAAATAATTAGATATTTATTAAAAATGAATTAAAGTTGTGTTAGATTATGTAGGAATTGTCTTTATTTATTATTGTCATTGCAATATAAAATTGCGCACTTTTCTTATTTCAGTTGAACTGCAGTTAGCACAGTTAGCATCATGGACAGTAGCATTATTGTAAAGAATCTGCCTGCCGGTGTTTATGTTCCAGAATTGTGTGATCAATTCAAGTGTTTTGGATGCATAGTATCAGCCTCTGTTCAGGCTGATAAAAGTAAGGAGTCAACTTTGGAAGCATTCGTTGCTTTTGATAACAATTTTAGCGCTTTTGAAGCTGTAAAACGTATGAACAAATTCAAATTCAGAAACAGGGTGCTCAGAGTTTCTATGGGTAATGAGGATGAGTGCTTTACAAAAGTTTATGTAAAGAACATCAGCACGAGCTGGGATGTGTGTGACCTGTACAAGGCCTTTGAAGATGTCGGAAGTATCGAGGATATTAAAATATCAGAAGATAAGGGAAGGTCTAACGGTTACGGCTATGTAGTTTTCGAGAACCACTCTGCTGCAAGAAAAGCCGTGGAACGCATGAACGGCAGAATGATCGACGGTCGCCAGTTGAAAGTGGAACGATTTAAAAGCAAATCGGAGAGAGAGAACACGAAGCAGATATCGTTGGAACACGTTGAAGAAATGCTGCACAAGTCTGCCCAGCCAAATAACCTGCACGTGAAGAATATACCCGCAGATATTGCGGAAGACGAGTTCAGGAAATTGTTTGAGAGGTACGGGGAGATATCAAGTGCCAAAATAATGACCGATGAAAAAGGTGTCAGTAAGGGTTTTGGGTTTGTGAGTTTTACGAAGGAAGAAAGTGCAGCCAAAGCTCTGAAAAGGATGAATGGTTACACTTTGCGAGGTAAACAATTGGAAATCAACTTAAAAGAAGACGGCCAGCTTCGTAAATTATATACAAGTTTGAAAAACAAGGCTCGAGTAATGGAAATGAAGAAATACAGACAAAGATCACAGTCTGTACCAAAATTATACCCCGGCCTCCGACTTCCAGAGTAAGTTGAATACATTTTCTTGAAACGCAGCCTTGTATTCGGTTTTGAACTAGTTATTTTTACGCTTATTATTATTTTTTTCAAAAGTAAATGTATGTTTTTGTGTTTAGTTTCATCTTTATATTCATCAGTATATTAATATTTTTAGAAACTTTTTCGTGATAGAATGGATCTGTTATTGGAGAACAAATTTTTTAATGTTCATTTTATTAACTGTGAGTGACTGGGAAAAGAAAATGCTATGAATATATTTCTAATTTTAGCTCCTGACTGTTTGTAATCTTCCATTTTCATTATGTACGTTCACCTATTTCATCATAATTTTGGACTTGTCGTCTAGAATGTTTTTTTACATGTGTTATCTGTTGAAATGTTTTTAAGCTTGCGTTGTATTTTTTATATGAGCTAGAATGTTTTTTAACTGGTGTTATCCTTTGTAATGTTTTTAGCAATATGTAACTTACATTATTGGGGAGAAACCGATTTTGAGTTTAAAATCTGAATGTTATCCTCACCCCCTTTTTATCATTTGAAAATTATTTTAATAATGTAAAATATCTTTATGAATATATTCACCGGCGTTAGGCTTTTAAACTTTTACAAATTCTTTTTTAATGTTTTTAATAATTAATAAGAATGATTAATCATGATACATGCAACAACTGATTAAAATGAGCGTATTCGTTTCACAATAACGGTCGGGATTGGATATATTTCTGACAGTTGTTGCATGGCGGTCAAGGTATAGTTCGTCCATGTCAGACGTGACCGCCGACGCTGGTGCGCATGCGGAAACTGATCGAGACCCAAAGTAAAATAGGGGTTATGGATGTGAAGTAAGGAGATCTTGACTACCTATGAACTAAAAGAGTAGTTTTGGACTAAAAGGGTAGTTTCGCTCATCTTTACACCCATTCCCCCTTTTGCTTTTGAATTCGTCTAACTGTAGTTAAAGCGTCTGTCATGGACGAGGCATATATAATGTGGTATAATTTACGCTTTACTTTAAATTTGTATCCGAAATTCGGCTTGATATCGTATGTATAATTATGCATCCATTAATGAGCTGTTTATCTTTTTAGCTATCTTATTCTGGATAGCATTCATACTGTATTTACAACAGATGCTTACAGAAATTTGTATTCTTTTAGCCGGGGATTACGAATAATTGAGTTTAAGTTTTTTTACACTTTATATGGAAAATGTTATGCAAATATTTCTTGGATGTAGCTATAACTGTATGTAAATATGCGAGAAATTCGTGTATTTGTAATGTGTTCATTACTCGTAATAAAAACTATTTTATGTTATTTTCATGTTGTTATTGAACTTGATCCATTCATATGTCAAAGATGTACCAAACTTAGCAGCATCTGTACAAAAAAGCAGCTGGTCAACGCTATCCAAATACAAGAATTACTAATTTCAAGTAGACATCAATAGCACGTATATATGTTCCTTGTATGTGCTTCTAATATGCTGAGATTATAGGCGGTAATACTTTAAGGGCCTGTTCACGTAGAATCCATCAGCGTCAGCGTAAATTTTTTTACCTGTCACATACCATTCATTGACCCATTTAACCAATCAGCGCCAACGGAATCACTGACGCTGACGGATTCTATGTGAACAGGCCCTAAGGCCCGTTGCACACACGGCGTTTTTATCCGTGGCGGAAAATTTCCGTCGACGTCGTTTCAACAATAGACCACAGAAGTCAATTGGAGCTTGCACACTGGGCGGGAAAAAAAGATCAATAAATTTATCGTCGACGGTAGCTGTGCCGCCGTCGAGTGCCACTGGCGCCGGCGGAAGTTTTAACGTCAACTTGAACTAGTGGACTATGTGACCTTATGCACGCTTACACACAGCGGTTTTTCTACCGTCCTAGAGTTATTTGCGAGAGTGTGGTTTGACCGAGTGTGGTATTGACAGAGTTTATACTGTATGTAAATATGCGAGAAATTCGTTTGATTCGTTTGAAACAGATTTGCGAGAGTGTGGTATTGACAAGTGTATCAATAATAACAATAATTCGTGAACACGAGTGAGATTATTTAATTAACCCTTTCAGACTGATTGTTGGGAGATTATTAGAAATTATTTTATGTAAAAAAAAATTATTGTTTTATGAAAAATGAATCTTAGGCCAATGCATTGCGCGCAGATTTTTTTAAAAACTATAAGAGATAATATTAAATTATTTGAATATATTTTATCCATAGGTTATACTTATATCCATAGCTTATACTACACCTAAAATGATTAACATATTTCACATAAAAATATTTTTTCAGGCAAATGTATTGTATTGTCCAAGAAATCTAAAAATTTTTCAAAAAAAAAATTCCTGTAAAAAATTAGTAATATGTACTTACCTATAAATCATAATAAAATACTTATATTAAATCATAATAAAAATTGAGTTTTTTGAAGGTTTTTAAGGTGATCTCCCCCTTAACTTATTTTATAAACAAAAAAAAAATATCATTTGTAATTTTTTTAACTTTTATTTTTCACTTGAATTACGCGGTTACAAGTGAATTATGTGGGGAAAATGCTTCCAAGAAAAGCGATTATACGACATTGTGTGTGGTCTAGCTAGAAATTCCAGCGAGATAGGTGCAAACCCAGTGCCGTCCAGAGGGGGGGGGGCAATTGGGGCACTTTGCCCCAGGCCCCCAACTGCCGGAGGGGCCTCAAATTTTTTAAAAAAAATTATTTATTAGATTTCCTCCGAAAGAAAATTCTGAAACTTGTACCGTACTTCAAAATTCAAAATAATCTCCTGAAAAAAAGGCCCCCCCCCCCAAAAAAAAAAAAAAAAAATTCGATTAATCAATTTCTTGGGGCCCCCAACAGAAGTTTGCCCCAGGCCCCGTAAAGTCTCTGGGCGGCCCTGTGCAAACCTCGACGGTTGCTGAAAGCCAAGGCAATATATTGACAACTGGAATCTGGTAAAGCCAGGGGTTGTACGAATAGGAAATTTTTAAAATAAATAATTTCAAATAATTGTGATTATATATATATGTGTGTAATAAATATCGAAAATTTATTTTATAGCAATTGTTGTCGGTATTTTATTGTATATATCTTATTTTCATTGATTTTTTTTATATACTGCATAACTCTCAGCATAATATCCTTTATGGTGTAGAAAATGTTGTTGCAATGAAATAAACGGTATCCCACCTCCCCCTGTAAAAATAAAAACATCAGAATTTTTTGGGAGGCATAAAATATCTAAGTAAGTACATCTGACTCTTTTTACAAAATTTTTCCAAATTTCAGTTGTATTTTAATATAACGTGCCGCAAAGGATTAAAATGCAACAAAATTTAATTAAATTTAATTTTTTAAAGTAATATACAAGCAAATCTATCACATTTAATACATCACATTAATTTTTAATTATTTTATCAGGCTTGTATCTTATTTCTAGTGTTATTACAATATTTTACAATTAGATAAAAATTATGACAAGAAAATAGTTTTAAGAATATCCTTATATCTTGGACATCTGCTAGAAAACCCTTCCGATACTTGAAACAAAATATCTACACAGAATGTTTCTCACATCGTTTGCTTTGAGGCCTCCTCTTGTAGTGTTCTTTCCTGTAGCGAAAACCGCTAAACACGACGGCGACGGAAATTTTTCCGCCGTGTGTGTAAGGTCTATTGTTGGAACGACGTAGACGGAAAAATTTCCGCCACGGATAAAAACGCCGTGTGTGCAACGAGCCTTACACCGTGTGTGCAACGGCTGAAAAATCTCAATCGCCGTCGTGTTTTGCGGTAAACAAATGGCGCTATATGCGGGAAAACGTTAAATCGAGGTAAGACAAAAACAAAACACTGAGCATAAAATAAAGACTAATATAGGTAACATATCTTTTATTTCTTTATTTACAAAAGTTTAGACGCCAGTTTTCTAAATTATGCTTTAGAGAAATCGGTTATTTTACTTTGTGTCCTGATTTTAGCGATTACATCACAAATCTCATTCTTAACATATATGAGTTTTTGAAAGCTTTTCTCTTGGCCTTCTCTATTTGAAAGGAATGCTGTCACTGTTTTCAAAACTTGAATGGCTTCTGTCGCAGAAGGAATTCCATGATCCTCATCTTCATATCCATCATTATCTGAACTATGCGATTCTGAGTCTATCAAAGATTTAGAGTCGGAATCTCTGATGTTACGACCTTTTGAATCTCAAGCTAGATATTCCTCGAGATCTATATCTGAACAAGAAAATAGCTCACCCATTTCATTAGAATCCTCATTTTCTCTTTTCTCGTACTCTAATTCATCACCTCTGCCCTCCAGAAAACCAACTTTTGCAAAAGAACTTGAGATACATTTTGCCCCGACTATCTCCCATGCGGAAGAAATCATATGAAGATCTTCTAGAACGTTTATCGACATTTTCCTGCCTCCAAATTCTATACTAAGAAGAGATTTATTTCAAAAGTTGGTTTCTGTAGTTTTCTTTGAAAAATCGTATGATCCCCAAATAACAATATTGAACTTTTCTTGTACAATTAGTAGGGGAAAATTCCATTATCACATTTTGTAACTTTAAATGTACAACATGAGCTGTACATTGATCAACAAACAAAAGAATCTTCCGTTTCAGTACGCGAATTTGTCTGTCTAATTCACGAAGAAAATTTTCAAAAATTGTTCTTGTCATCCCCGTTTTCATATTGAGTAGGAAAGCTCTTTGCATTCTTGAAACGTCTCATTTATTTTAATTTTCCAACAACTAGTGGTGTTATCTTTTCACCCCCGTCTGAATTCGTGCACAGTAAAACAGTCAATCGCAGTTTGGATATTTTCCCAGCATGGCTGTTTTCACCCTTTACTGCAAAAGTCTTATCAGGAAGAAGATTGCAAAACAATCCTGTCTCGTCAGCATTGAATATGTCTTTACTAGAATAATCTTGTATCAAAAACGGCAATGTGCTCTCCATACACTCCTGGACAGTCAAAAAACCGACATCAGAAACGATTCCCCACAAGTAGACTTGAAGGACAAATTGTGCCTCTTTTTAAAGTGGTCTATCAAACCATTTAAAGCTGTGTATCCTTGAATTCCCAGTTTAGAAGCAATGTAGTCTATTGCTTTCTCTTTCAAAACGGCGCCATTTATAGGAAGGATTGTTGCACGAACTTCGTTGAACATTGAAAGAGGAAATTTTCCAAGTCCTCAAACGGTGACATTTTCCCCCCTTTTTTAGTCCATCTTTTCCAAATTTTGCTCCATTAAGTCCGCAATTGTTTGCAAAGTTGAAAATGGAATTCCAATTTAATTGGAAAAATCAGCTTTGCTGCCATTGTAATTTTTAGCTTTCTTGGTGATTTTGTTAGCAATATGAACTAAGAATTACTTTAAAGGTCCATTAATTACTTGCCTTTCCGAAGTTTTACGTCATATTTTGCATTTCAATTTTTAGCCTGTTCAAGTTAAAGCGATTCAATTCATAACTAAGCCGAATCACTGACGCAAGTTTCTTTTGATTACGTCATGTTTGGCAAACTGCCGTACGTCATATAATTAAACATAAAAGTCTCTAGTAGATGGCGTATTTGGTAGAAGTTACAACCTGATATTTGAATATCAGCTTTTGACACGTGTATATAAGCCGTGGACACTTTCCGGAAATGAAGAGAGGAGATGAGATGAGTATCGGTGAGATAGTGGGTATTATCAGGTAGTATCAAGCTGCTCTGTCATCAATGCGTTTATTAAGAAGTTTGTGTCTGATCTGATAAGATAACAGGATGTTGTATTAAGCCTGCTGAAAGTAAGATATTTTATGTTACTTCGACATTTAAATCCCTTTTGATAGTCCATCACAGTATAGGAAATAGACTGTTTGTTTAAGAAATTGATTCAATATGAAAACCCGGCGTACATTACTAAGTGGTAGTAGTGAAAAATGAAGATATTGACATTGTTGTCAATATCTTCATGCCCTATCTATGGGCCCTATCTATGGGGCGTCTATCATGCCCCGGGCGGTCCCCAAGACACAAGATTTTCCAAAAAAGGTATGCCCCGGGTGCCAGTTATGCTCGCTACGCCACTGGATACACCGATCATATGATGAAGCCCATCACAGATATATACATTATTTTATTTGAATATCTATGCTTAAGTTATGTATACAGTGTTCACGACATGCCATTAAAGAAAACTGCGATTCCTTGATCAAAATAATTTCTTTTTATTCAACGTAAGTTAGTCTGAGGACTGATTTGTATAACAGTCCAGTTGACGCACTCTGAAATTTTTTAAAATTTTTGAATACGATGCCAAAATTTGAGGATAACCCACATTTAGCCACCTAACGTCACATGCTCCAGCTGGTCAAGTAGTTTTTATTTACTGAAGACAGCTGCCTTCAGTAAATAAAAGCTGTGTTTTAACTCTATTAGATTCGCTCATCTCAATGTTAACCTTTGGAGAAAAGTTGTCTACTATATACAGCTACATAAATGGCTGATAATCAAACAATAAATGGTATTTAATTATAGCCTGAACTTTTCTGCACCTTGCAACAGGATTCATTTTATAAATTTCGTCCACCAAAGAAATTTATGAGCGTTTTAAAAACATACCAGATCCCCCCCCCCCCCCGAATAGTTTAAATTTTAAAATATTTGCATTAAAAAAACGAGAATAGTCCCAAGGTTTAAAATTTCTTTCTCTATTACGGAGTGCAATTTAAAAAGAAAATCTTTTAACCCCTCAGCGGGCGCGCCAATTTTTGGAACAATAGCAGGCGCGCGTTTCATAAAGTGCAACGTCTCTTTCAACCTTGATTATTCCTTTTGTAATAAACTTTATTCTTTCAAATTGAAAATAATATTTCTACGTTTTATGACAAGATATAAAATGTTGATAATATTGAGATATATTTATAATTAAAGGCCGAAGAATGCAGATACAATCGCCTAATTTCAAAACTGCGTGGTTTATTGCAATCTAAGGACAACTTGCGAATCGATTCCTATTATATACAAAAACTTTAAAAACAACGAGATTGTCCTTCTTCGTGATATGCGGAATACCGTGTACGTTTGATCTACGACATCAACTCATAATTTTGTCGTATTGCTATCCAGTATATCGCTGGTTTACCACGTTTAAATCACGACTAACAATGAATGGAAAGGAATGCAAGGGTCAGAAAATCAGACCTGCATAATGTCACCGTATTATATTTATTAGTTATAATATTAGTTATGATATTAGTGGTAGTACGAGTAATTAGAGAGTGATGCTCATATGTATAGTTCCAAACCAATTTATTAAACCAATCATAAAACATATACAAACAACATTATTCATTGAAGATTTCCGAATTTCTATTTCATTAACACCATATATCTACATATACATTTCAAATTATCTTCCTTCCTATATCTTATCAATACAATAATTCTGATTATTTATCTAACCTTCATTCTCATCAATATCAAACTACTAACCTTTTTATCTACTCCCTAACATTGTTATATTATCCTACATTCTTAATTGCTATACATAAACACATTACAAAATTATTGCAAGATACTACTTCAATTAATATGGATATACACAAGCACTATTTTATGATAGATATTCTATGCATAAATGTAAAGATTTCACCTAATCTGCCCTATCTAATTAACTGCGCTCTCTAGTAGGCATTGGGCATTGCGAGGATAAGTCAAAATACTCTCCTACCTTTTCTGACGACACATCCTCATCACAAGCATGGCTGGGGGGTCATCGGGCTCTCTGGTCCAGGGTAACAGCTGCGATCATCGGCATGCGGCGGACTCCGGGTGCTTTTCTCCGC